>OAMR01000129.1:2148128-2163689 GCA_900205405.1 Echinochloa crus-galli
GCAAAAGCAGAATGAATATGGTGTGCAATGTGACAGAGATCGCGAAACAAGTCGGTCGATCTGACAGCCTAGAGTGAACAGGAAGAGCACACATGACGCAACCAGTTTAAAACTTAAAGGCGCTGTGTCTTAACTAGCAATGATGAACGTAATAAAACGTAAAGTACGATTAGCCAGCTCGATTCACAAGGAGACCCAGATCTCCAAGACTTCACATGTACTTTTAAGGAATACAGCCAGAAGAAAGGGAGAATTTAGCCCACCTGGACCCAGCAGATCAGCTCATGTATCTTCACAATGATGCCAGAGACAAAATTTGCATACTGATCAACTAATGATTAAGGTCTAATCAGCATGTGTTCAATTCAATTTGGAACAAAACGGTTTTTCATCCTCACCAAAAAAAATCATCTTCTTTGTTCCTTTTTCACGAAATCATTGATTTGCTTTTATGTCTTGAAAATATTGAACTTTAGTTCAAACAATGGAAATAATTCAGCAAAATTTCTTCTATTTCCTGGAGGTTCCAGAGTTGAGGCTGACAGTTGGTTTACAGTACTAGTTTTGATAAAAGATGAATGAGAAGCAATATACTAATTGTGCTAAGGAATAATTCTTAGAACTTTGAAGGTGGTGTTGGGATCAGACCTTGAGTGCCCACATTGTCATCCATCAAGAGATGGGTGGCCTCTGCAAGCGGCAAGCAAAGTACTTCAACCTGGATACAAAATAATTACAATCAAGATATGCTGAGATATATTCCATTCAAAAGCATTTCAGGAAAGTTATTTAATCATAAAGGTTGCAGGGCTGAATGCAGTGTCGGTTCTGATTATCAGAGAAGAGGAATCAAAAGAAAAGAAACATCAACAGTGTAGCCGAAAGGATAGGCCAACCCTAGCCTCCCACTTTTGAGAGCCCAAAAGTAGGCCATTGTTCAAGTATCTTGGCTTCCACAGGAATCTGATATTACCCAAACAGGGAAAGAGATCTGAATACCTTGAACCAAATGGTGAAGCAATATGATACGGATAATATAACTAGGAAGCAGAACTTTATATGTTTCCCATTTAGACAGTTCTTGGTGCTCAACTGGGAAGGCATAAAGTTCAAATTTCTCCGATAGGCACGGCCGTCACAACGGCCAACTCCTGATCACCCGGGGCAAACCGGTCTGACCGGTTCTTAAGACCGGTCTGACCGCTTCTGGTCGGGAGGTCGTGAAGACCTAGAAACTCGAGCTCGGGAGGGACCCCGTCGGAGCTCGAGCTAATCTAGGGTTGCTCTAGGGTCGGCAGGCCACCTAGAACGTCCTTGAACGCCGTAGAGACGAGCAAAGAACAGAATATGGGGGTTGGAAAAGATTAGGGTTTGAGAGATAAAAAAGTAAAGGGTAAACGTGTTTGATTCGATTGGAATCCCTCTCAATCGGCCTTAGCCTTTATATTTATAGGCCGGGGAAGTCTTACCCCTTTCGAATAGGTTACAATATGGGATTAAACTCGGAATCCTAATCCTACTCGAATTACAGAATAAAACCGGTCTGACCGGTTTGGCAAACCGGTCAGACCGGTTTGGCCTTTGGCCCAATTTGAGTGTCAACAATATGTATACTTTTATAAAAATATTTTTTAAGACAAACCTATTTATGTAGTTTTCATATTTTCAAACTCAACGACTTAAAAGTTATTCATGATTTATATTCCCAATGTTTGACTAAAACCTTGTCCAAAACGACTTTAAATGTGATACGGAGGGAGTATATGCGCATGACCAAATAAAACCTGAATTACTTCACACAACGGATCCCATTTCTTCACAGTTTCTACCAAATCAAACGATCGAACACATGTGCAAGATGTATAAAAATATCCATATATTGTTACAAAATAATTACTTAATTATACTTGAAATTCTACTAGGTTGGGAACGGTCTGACCAACGATGTCACCGACATGAACGGCATGTTCGAGTTCTGGTGGCACCACGGCCTCATCTCCGACGAGACCATGGAGAAGGGGCTCAAGGTTTGCCCGGGGAGCTCCTTTATCCACATCGAGCCCGAGTGCCAGAAGGTCTGGAACAAGGCCGCCCAGGAGAAAGGCAAAATCGACAACTACAGCATCTACACGCCGCCATGTGACAAGGGGAGCCCATTCGCCAGCAAGACTAGTGGCCGCCGCGTAAGTTGCCATTACATTGCCCATCAGTATCTCACCGTGCCCTACCATGCATCGCAACCTGATCGACCATATATATATATGATATATATTGACGGATTATATATATTGTTCAGCGATGGATGCTGCCCGCATACGACCCGTGCACTTCCTTCCACTCGACCAAGTACCTGAATCTTCCGCAGGTGCAGATGGCCATGCATGCCAACGTCACGGGCAGCATAGAGAACCCATGGCTTTTATGCAGGTCAGTATGCATGAAAATTGATATTGTTCGACACTATATATTTCACCCATCTGTTCTTAATATGCCTTCATTTTTCACCGCAGTTTTTTTTAATGAAAACTGCTATTGTAAGTACTGAATTTGTTATCGTGGACTAGCTTAACCCATATTATCTACCGTGCAGCAATTCGTTATATGATAACTGGACTGACGCACCTGCTTCCATGCTACCAATCTACAAGGAGCTCATTGGAGCTGGCCTCAAGGTGTGGGTCTTCAGGTAACCAGCTGGCTCTGTAAACCTAGTGTGGCTCTCTTCAGTAAGTTTCTTATCAATTCACTGCAAGAAACTTTTTTTTTCTTTTTCTTTTTTTTGCGTTTGCGCAGTGGTGACACAGACACTGCAGTGCCAATGAGTTCGACAAGGCGCTCTCTTGATGCCCTGGGCCTTGCTGTTAAAACTAGCTGGTACCCCTGGTACATGGTCCCAACTGAGGTCAGTGCTCATACCGACCTTTTTTTTTCTTGCGAAACATATACCCTACAGAAGACGATGATGATTCCTGTACATGATAGGTTGGCGGCTGGAGCATGGAGTATGAAGGTCTGACCTATGTCACCATCCGCGGTGCCGGGCACGAGGTTCCCCTGCACCGTCCGGAGCAAGCACTCTTCATGTTCCAGCACTTCCTGCAGGGCGAACCCATGCCAGACGAGGCCAGTTTCTCTGTCGATCGCCACATCGAATCAAATTGCTCATGAGCTGCATTCATTGGTCTCTGAGAAATGTTGATTTTGCAGGCAAAAAAAGCTAGCCTCATCGTCCTTCCGAGTGAGAAGGCTTAGCTCCGTCCTACTGAGGAGGATAGCATTGGTGCTTGATGACTAATACCACACGACGATCGTTGTATGCTACATTACGCCTGCTGCAGCAGATATGTTCATGGAGACTAGCTACAGAATAAAAGCTGGAGGAACTTATTTGTTCAAGCTACGAATAATGTATAATAAACCCACCGTTGGGTTTGGCAATGGATCCATCGATCGTTTCTCCACGAGGACATATATATGAATAATGCACCGTTGAACTTGGAAATTCAGAACATCAACATGAAACTACCAGTTTAACATGGAAATTTCAATTTATCCTGTAGAGGAAAATTCAGCATGCGACGTTGCGACATCTTTCAAATATTTGTTTTTAAAAAAAATCACAGGCGCTCTGTATTTTCAATTAGATAGAAGACAGTATTTTTTTTTGCGAAAGAAGATAGAAGACAGTAATTGGCATCTTGCCACCCCGATAAACATGGTGGGAGGACCATGGTCTAAACTCTGCCCGGTCTGCTTCGTACTCTACCATGAACAAAGTATACGGTCACGTGCGGGTACGGGGTAGGTGATATTAACAGGCTAGCTGCCACTGCACGGGTTGCGTGATCGGTTGCCAATGCGAGTTCCTGCCATGGGCCCATCGCACGTACAAATAGACCAGGCAGGCCAGGCCGCGCTCGCTCAACTGACAGGGAGAGCATTTGGACATGGCTGCACTGACAAGTACTACCAGTTCCCACACACGGCATGATTGGACTCATGGCAATACTAGGGCCCATTGCATGGCCCATTTCATCAATCAGCCCAAGTTCTCTACCGGTTATCAATGCAGAGCGCCCGTGGGACTTTACCGAGGACCATAGACCTGTCATCGGTAAAACTTTATGCCGATGGACTCTCCATCGTTACAGCAGCTTATACCAACATTCCGTCAATCGTTCTTCTGAGGTTGAAGTTGTGGTGTAGTGATGATCGTGTGCTTTTAAATGCATACCATATTAATTCTTTTCCTTTTAAGTATTTGCAATGACCTGTCATCTATCTTTTGCTCATTTAGCGACATCTGATAATTACAACATTATGGATTGTGCATTAAAAGGGTTCCGGCAGAAATTTATCCAAAATTTATGAAAAATTTGCACCTAAGGTATCACACGAAAATTAAATGAAGAGTATTATTTATCCATGATCATATCCATAACACTCTGAAGTTGTACATGATAATGATCATTATTGGATAATGTCTTATGTCACTATTACTTAATTATCTGCAACTTTGGCCGTGAATAAATTACAAATGCAGGGCCTAACAAAAAGCACTGGATTTTACCAGGAAGAGAACACTATGTTCCGGTCCCTTATTCTGGCGATTAACAACTGACCTCATCGACTGATTGCTGTTTGTTGGAAGAATGGATAAATTGTTAATTTCCCCGCCAAATCAATCTTTTGCGTGATCCACCATCACAAGTATGAGAGAATGGCTCAAATGAAATAAGAAAACAGATGTATAGCTTATTTGCATATAAAATTGACCGGAGTTATCACATCATGCTGTCCATTTACCCAAATCAGTCTGTATTTGGACCGTATATGATAGTACATGACAACTTAATGTATTTATTTGCACATTTTACAACTTGTTAGACTAAAATGATACATCGTTTCAAGTTGACGTATGGTGGATGTAATTTACTCATTTTAATATGCTCTTATTTGTTCTCGTCAGGGGAGTATTGAAGAATTAGTGACCACCATCAGACAGAATATTTGGTTTGATGAACTAGACGGTGAAACCAGGTACGCAGTGTCAAAACAAGCTTAATTGACAAAGGTGACCTAACTTCCAAATCATCTTTTACACGTATTATATCTTTCTTCAACAACAGACATTGCGCGACCTACATCGCCATACATATCGGAGACGACTTCTCCTTTTTCTAAAAGAAAAAAAATCTACATACATATTTTTATCCAACATTTGCATTTGAGTCCAATAGTAATAAGTAAATTAAAGCGGCTCGTTGGAAATCCACCTGCTGAACAAGGCCAAGCATCTCTCCGGTTCATACTCAGGTGCAGTGTGGCCCCCACCCTGCAATTGCGGCAGTGTATTAGATTGTGATATAAAATTTATGTTATGTCACGACTTTGTTGGAGTTTGATATCGGCAAATGGTCACGGACGAAGTCCAAGGGAGGCGATTCTTGTAAAAGCGCACTTGCAGAACTGGCTAGCGTTGCGTGAGGAGTGCGGATCTCCCTAAATAAACTAAAATAGCCCGATACTAATCTAGCATAGTGATAGTGATAGTGATAGAAGTTACAATATGATTACTGTCGTTATGCAACAATGTACAATAATGTGGCATACCAAGAGATTCTGTTTTTGCCTCCTGTGATGTTTCATTTTGTATATGCCAATTTTAGTCCCAAGGATTTGTGCTAGCCATATGCATGGCATATATCCAACATGACAGATAATGCACTGATAGTAAAGATAGACAAATGCAAAAGAGACGGATATACAGTATATAATCTTACCTTTATTGTAGCGAAGGTCAAGTTCTTTGAGTACGCAACGGTGAATCTGCAAGTCGTTATATTTCCAGGCATAAACATATAGGTACCAGAAGTAGTGTATATGGGAAATACCAAAGTTTTCTTTATTATCTCCCCATAAACGAATACTAGAACTAATTAGCCGCATGTATGATGACTCACCCAGCAGATTGACCATCCAGATGCCAAGCCCTCCAGTCATCCGCAATGGGGAAGTTGAGTGATCTCACCCAGGCTTGTGTACCGATAAATGGTACGACAGCATCATGGTCGCCACTGCACATATATGCAGAGATGGGTTTCAGTACTTAAGTAGAATGTTGAGGGAGCCATATGATAAAATATAGTACAACAAAAAAGTTAAACCTTTTTTACTTAAAATGTTTACATATATTAAAATAAAAGAAAGGTTGAACTCATAAATTTTGTCCTTCAACTTGTCCCCAGGCTCCAATTTTTTGTTAATACAAACATTTGACTATTTGCCCCAGGTTTTTACACACTTTAAATATTTACATTCTTGGCATCAATTTGTTAATAAATATTTTTTTACATTGTTGGCATCAATTGGGTTGGGACCATTTAGATGTTTACGGGTTTACTGGAATCATCTTGTGCCACTCTCGCCACCAGATCCAAAGTCCATCTTATTTTAATTGCCTCTGTCAACTACCCAAGGTCACCAATGAACAATAGAACTATGTAATGAAATTAACTTAGAGCAAACAGTAAATAGTTAGACCGAGGGCTGTAGTAGTTATTTCTATTCTATAAATCGGACAACAAGAAACAGAAATATATGAACATTTTTCACTAGCTAACAAAAATAGTAGAGATAATGTATTATAAACTGGATTTTACTTTCATATAACCAGAAAGCATAGAAAACTTATGTTCCCACTTTCGGTCAAAAAAAACTTTTGTTCCCACTGTCCATGAAGATAAGTTTAACCATTTCAAATTAAAGTGCGCGTTACATTAATGGATGGATTAAGTAACACGTGGAAAGCATTGTTTAGTCAGCTCTAAATATTTCACTTCTGTTTGTAAAACATAAATTATTTCTGCATACCTGTATTAATTTTTTACGAGTTTCACTATGTATAATCCAAATCTACACTTTTTAATAGAGTATTCAGTTATATTAGTTCCATTGTTTTATGAAAAGTCTGTTTGATAGACTAAAGGAGATAATTTTATCGATGTGAACATTGGGGTTTTTTAGAAAACAGGAGGGGCGTAAACTTCTACTAGCTTAACGATACAGAACGTTAGCTACCTGTACACCAAGGCGCGGTAACCTTTTAATGTTACATTGCGATGATACTTTATGCTGCTCTTGATGTCTCTGGAATATGGTAAGTCTCCATCGTGGCACCTCACCCACTCATCCTTGCTCCCCTGAAGTGGAAATAATATAATATTGACATGAAGCAGGTGGGTTACATTTACTAATTATGCAAAATATGAGAACGAGAAGCAAAGCTGAGGACAATAGGATCTTGGATAAGAACGCGAAATATTTAATATGTACCTTCTTGATCCGAAGCACATCACGTGTGATGTTGCTGTTTGCCCAAAAGTATGACAGATATTTTTTATAGGTCTGTAAAAGGAAGGCATTGGAACCTGACTCAATGAGTAATTTTTATAGGTTATGCTGAAAGATATGATGACAAAAGGAATCATTAAATTTTTCATGTTTTTACCATTATTTGACTTGTCTCGTTTTTTTCAGTTTTAGTGATTTACATGTAAGATTCACACTGCAAAATAACTTTTGATCTCGAACGTATAGCATTGGCATTGAATAGTGTCGTTCTTGCTATCTAGCCCTCAACACTTTTTTATCCTTTTTGTGATACAAGGGTGAAATTAATGTTTACTGCTGAAATCATATGCATGGGACCACAGTTATTCTTAGGGCAGTCTCAATCCACAATGTCTATAGATAGTGTTTAGGATGCTTTATCAACAAAACGCTACATTAGAAATTATACTTTTCATCCCTCTTCTCTACCAATCTCATTTGTTCATCATCTATTACGAAGACACAATTATCTCTCAATGCAAAACTTGATAGCGTCCAATGCATAGGTATTGTTCTCGTGTTGAAACTTGGTCTTGCATATTAGCCTCAGTTTTTTCATTTTTTCCTTCTCTCTGATATTTAATGTAGTGTCATATAAGCAAATTGTCTTATGTGGTAGATTAATTAATGCTACGAAATCAACCTAAATGGAGTGTTGAGACCGCCTTTATAATACCAAACTCGAATGTGATGTAAAGGTTAATTAACTTACTATACAATCCATTGGAGGGCGTGGTGGTATCCGGCTTAGTGCTACTGTTTCTTCTTTCAAACTCTTCTTCCTTGCAGACCCATCTTTTGGTCTGGGAGAAACATATACGCAAGGTTTGTACAAAATATGTGCCTCTAGACATTCATCGAGCAGCTGTAGATAGTTTTGTAAAACATAAATTATTTCTGCATACCTGTATTAATTTTTTACGAGTTTCACTATGTATAATCCAAATCTACACTTTTTAATAGAGTATTCAGTTATATTAGTTCCATTGTTTTATGAAAAGTCTGTTTGATAGACTAAAGGCGAGATAATTTGAACGATGTGAAACATTGGGGTTTTTTAGAAAACAGGAGGGGCGTAAACTTCTACTAGCTTAACGATACAGAACGTTAGCTACCTGTACACCAAGGCGCGGTAACCTTTTAATGTTACATTGCGATGATACTTTATGCTGCTCTTGATGTCTTTGGAATATGGTAAATCTCCATCGTGGCACCTCATCACCCACTCATCCTTGCTCCCCTGAAGTGGAAATAATATAATATTGACATGAAGCAGGTGGGTTACATTTACTAATTATGCAAAATATGAGAACGAGAAGCAAAGCTGAGGACAATAGGATCTTGGATAAGAACGCGAAATATTTAATATGTACCTTCTTGATCCGAAGCACATCACGTGTGATGTTGCTGTTTGCCCAAAAGTATGACAGATATTTTTTATAGGTCTGTAAAAGGAAGGCATTGGAACCTGACTCAATGAGTAATTTTTATAGGTTATGCTGAAAGATATGATGACAAAAGGAATCATTAAATTTTTCATGTTTTTACCATTATTTGACTTGTCTCATGTGTGTTTTTCAGTTTTAGTGATTTACATGTAAGATTCACACTGCAAATTAGCTTTTGATCTCGAACGTATAGCATTGGCATTGAATAGTGTCGTTCTCGATTTCAAACATATAGAACATTGCTCTTATGAAATGTAACACTTGCTATCTAGCTCTCAACAATTTTTTTATCCTTTTGTGATCCAAGGGTGAAATTAATGTTTACTGCTGAAAACATGGGACCACAATTATTCTTAGGGCAGTCTCAACCCACAATGTATATGGATAGTGTTTAGGATGCTTTATCAACAAAATGCTACATTAGAAATTATATTTTCCATCCTATGATTTCTTAGAGTGGGTCATGAATAAATGCATCATCTCTCTTATCTACCAATCATATTTGTTCATCATCTATTACGAAGACATCATTATCTCCCAATGCAAAACTTGATAGAGTCCAATGCATAGGTACCGTTCTCATGTTGAAACTGTGTCTTGCATTAAACTTAGTTTTTTTAATTTTTTCCTTCTCTCTGGTATTTAATGTAGTGTCATATAAGCAAATTGTCTTATGTGGTAGATTAATTAATGCTACGAAAACCAACCTAAATGGAGTGTTGAGACTGCCTTTATAATACCAAACTCGAATGTGATGTAATGGTTAACTTACTATACAATCCATTGGAGGGCGTGGTGGTATCCGGCTTAGTGCTTCTGTTTCTTCTTTCAAACGCTTCCTCCTTGCAGACCCATCTTTTGGTCTGGGAGAAACATATACGCAAGGTTTGTACAAAATATGTGCCTCCAGGCATTCATCGAGCAGCTGTAGGTAGTGGAAAACCCTAAGTGTTGTGTAAGCTAAGAAAAATAAGAACGTGTAGTTCGGAAAGTTCTGACACGAGTATATCATGAACGAATAAATAATCTGCCTCATGTCCAACATTTTTTTAATTTGCCGAATTCATTGCAAAAGCCAATTGGAACAGGTTGCATGTCTCCTTGAACCTTACTTTGGAAAATCTATTTAAAGCTTGAGCGCAGATCACATTCTTGGGTTTGCTATACTCCTCCCCCTGACAGTGCTCCGTTATAGTCTGTACATCGATCACATGCATTCACATGGGGAAGAAATTGTGAAACCTTAAATTATTAAAGTTTATTAAAGTAACTGGAAATAGGATTGTATTCATTAATATAATTTACCTCATACAACTGATCTGAAATAATTCCGAGTCCATGAGAAAATGGCACTCTGGATTCATTGTCGATTCTTTCACCTGTAGAAGGATTTCCTACTAGATAGCCCTGATTTGTCAAATAAAGATTAGTGAGCTCATTGGGCATGATAATTTAGATCATTTTGATGTAATACGGTCACCAATTTAAAAGGCCATCTCCTCTTTAGCTAGAATTTTTTTTCACGACTTTTACCCTCCAAAGCTACCACCTTTTTCATTCCTACATTGAGTAGTAGAGAAATTTTACAATGATTGGGACTAATGAGAGCCCTCAGTTCCGAGAAATCGGACGGTGGAAGGTATCTAAATAGAGGTACCTGGAGGTACCCAGAGGTACCAAATTCGTGGGACCAAGGATCAAAAATGGTGGGACCCACTATTGATTTAATATTTTTTTCTAAAATTAAAAAGGGCATAAGGGTAATTTCTTGTGGGTAACATTGACAATGGATTTTCTTTTTCACGGTAGATTTCCGGTGGGTACAGTGTCATTTTTTTTTCACTTCACCTTGTCCGTCGTCTCCTACCTCTGTTGCGAAGGGAAAAAGATTGGATGGGATTCCAAATCCTCACCGTGAGAGCATCCCCAGGTTCTCCGACGACCGTCCCCGCGCACGCCCGACCTGTTCTCGGCCGCCTGTCCTCCATCATCGCCAAAGAGCTGCTCAACAGCCAGAAGGTCGTGGTTGTCCGCTACGAGGAGATCTGCATGTCTGGCGGCTTCATCCGCCAGAAGATGAAGTACCTCCGGTTCCTCCGCAAGCGGATGAACACCAAGCCGTCCCATGGCCCCATCCACTTCCGCACCCCCGCCAAGAATCATGCCTCGTAAATAGAAGGGGAAGGCAGCGTTTGATTTCAAAGCTGCTCGTAATTATTAACATCTAACGTGGTATACAGATTGCTCACTCGATTATATATAATACACTCTACGCCATGGTGATCAGGTCAGTTAAATTCTGCTAATACAATCTCATTTCCAATCTCAGTTCAGTTCAGTTTTGACTACCACTGCAAGAAAAATAAATTATTCTGCTAATACAATCTCATTTTCAAATGCTTGCTTCTGTTAAAAACTGGACTTCTAAAATCATCTACCAAGTCAAAATGATCCAGTACGAAGCACTAAGCAAAGATTTCCTTCTCACCTTAACATCACACTCCATGTATGCAGAGGTAGTTACCAAGATTATGGCACCTTCTTTTTCTGCACATGAAGAATACAATTAATTCTGCATCAGAGTTTGAACAGGTAACTGAACCATATGTTTTTAGCAGCGACTTAAAAGGTAACTGAACCATATGAGTGATTCAAATCAATTTTAACGATAAAAGGTGATTGCAGATAGAACACTCCTACCATTAGAGTAGTCTAGAATCCATATTCCAAGGATTTTGCAATAGGCCTGACCAAAATACAGTTTTGCAATAGGCCTGACCAAAATACACTTGCGAGCCGATTTGGGGAGGCGGATGATGGGGCCCGACTTGGGGAGGAGGTACGCCGCGAGTCGATTTGGGGAGGGGTTTCGCCGGGAGCCGATTGCGCAGGCACGGGATTACGAGCCGCGGCGCCGCGGGATTACGAGCCGCGGCGCCGCGAGATTGCGAGCAGCGACTGCGGGGCGCCGGTGCCTCCCCTAGAAGAGAGGTGCAGCGGCGTCGAGAATGAGCAGTTCATCTACCTAGTGGGTGTGGGAAGGACCGGGCCGGCGGCGCCTGAATCGACGATGCGGCGAGCGGCGGCGGGGTGAGAAGAGCGAGGGAGTTTTTTTTTCCGCCGACAGGGCGATGGCGTTTAGTTTTCGGGGAGGGGGAATTGACGATAGCGTTCAGGAAGGAGTCCGGTTAGATTTTTATTAAGAAACATTACCATAATACCCTTTTTCTATTTAATTTAATTATTTATTAAAAATACTAGATACTTTCAGGTACTTTGAGATACCTATGGGTACCTCTCCAATCATTATAAAACAGCTCATTATGTGACTTTTTTTCCTACAAAGTGGATACCTGAAGATTAAGGGCGCCGACCGGTGAATCGACGAATATGATGCCTGCAACTTTGGTCCAGGAGTAGGGGTTGTACTGCAGCCGTGGCAAGCTGCCATTGTAGGGCTCGATCACGAATTTCACTGGGCCTGCAGTTCATGGAGCCAATCGAAAGAAGGTAAAGTCGTAAAGAACCGAACAGGCCAGCTCGCAGTTGCTGAAATCGATTCAGTTACAAAAAACAAAAGAACAAAGGAGACATGAAACAGAGGAATCTGCACATGTCTACGAGAAAGAAAAAGGTTTCTGTGGTACCAAAGCCAACAGCTCACCGATCTCAAAGGCAAGGCCACTCAAGACGGAGCACCGGTCGCCGCCGGTGAGCCAGAGGAGGACAGGGTCGCCCTCGGACTGGATGAAGTAGTAGAACAGCTCGACACCGTTCTCCTCATCCACGCTGACGTACCTAGTGAAGTTCATTCACAAAAGCTCATGTTAAAATGAAGAAAGAAAGACCAAGTTTCAATTGATGTGCACAGAACACAGGGCCTGAAATCGGTCACAGCTCAAGGATAGAACCGTACCCTGTCTCGAGCTGGAAAGGGAGAGTGCCATCGAAGCCTGGGAGGTTGGTCACTAGATTCCTCTCGACAGCGGAGACGAGGCTGAGGAGGCAGAGGAGGAAGATGAGCTGAAGTGCCATGGGAGGCCGTGCAATTCTGGACCTCCGGCCTGAAGAATCCTGTAGTACTTGTATTCTCGTTATATATTGTTTTTTGTATAAGCTATCAGCAGTTCCTATTAGTTGACTAGTAAAAACTCAGATAAATTCTTTCGCCAAGAACATGAATGTTTGTCAATGTTTCAGTAAGCAAATCCAGGAGGTCTTCCGGTAGTTCTCGGAACTGCACAATTCATTCGACACAGGTAAATATTTAAAAAACCTCGATCTGCGGGGGTAAGACAGTTTTCAGACATTTTTTTTAAGATAAGACCTTACCTTCTATACAGCGGCATTGTTGCCTATGTGAGACGAGCTTTGGTGTGGTGATAGACAAGATGATGTTTTTGACGGGGAGACAAACATAGAACCTAATGAGTGCTACTAAGACTATCTATCCAGTTCAGCTAGAGGGTTGTTTAGACATCGACTCTACATGGAAATCATCATCACCATGAGCTGGGTCATTTGGTTTTCGAGGAATGATCAAATCTTCAAGAACAATGCCCAATCATTTGACAGTAGTGAAAAGGTTTACATACTCTGATGTTTCATGGAGCAAAGAAATCTTATAACCACCCCGACCCAAGAACGCCTAGACAACATTGGTGTTTTCCCTTACTCCTAATTCCTCTCTTGTAAACTCTTAAAACTTGATTGGTATATAATCAAACGGGCAACCCCTCCTGCTTCATAAAAAAAAAGAAACTCAATAAATCACCAACAGGATGTACTGAGATCGTCTCAAACCGTGACAGTATGGTTGTCATGTCTCAAGTATAGATATACCAAGTTACGTTACATTGTTTTTGTATTTTTCAAATTTTTTTATGGTGCCTCATTTCAGTTGTTGTGTCTCAATGATATATGCGACATTCAATGAGCTGCTCTCCAGAAATGCAGTGTACTGCAAGGAGAGAAGAAAGAAGCATAGTGGCTATTTTATAACACGTACGTGGACCACAAGGTTTGGTCGAATGGACTTTATTGGAGTCACGTCTTTATTTATATTCTCATTGTAATTTGTAGTGATGTTACAAGTCCTTATTAACTTTTCTGATACTGATTACTCGTACAAGAACCGATTCATCTAACAAACCAAACACTACCTAAAAAATGGTTCGCGTTGTGCATATATGACTGAGGCCGCGCTGACGTTTTGCTGAATCATCGGGAACGAGACTTTGTTTTCTTTTGGAGCTCGTGTCGCATGAGGGATATTAGATTTTTTGCCCCCGGCTTCTATCTTTTCAGTGACAGAAGAAGAGGAATCCATCAACAATTACTACACAGAATTGCTAGTGCTTCTACAACACTGCAGGGGCACACAAAAAGAATTATTACACACAGATGCTAGTCCTTCTAGAACACTGCAGGGGCACACAAAAAGAAAAGTCTAAGAGTCCTTTTACAGTGGTTGGGAGGTACTTCTAGGTACCTCCAGGTACTTCCCAAAATTAAATTCATTAGGCAATTTTAATCACTCAAGGGTAATATGGTCATTTGTCCAGCCAAAAACACCCTCCCCACCGGCCCACCCCCGGCCCACGCCGGCAAACTGCACGCGGCACGCATCGCATCTAGCACGCATCGCACCCTACGCTCGTCGTCTCCCTCGCCGCCGTCCGTAGCCTTTACGCGGGGGTGCCCTAGTCTGCGCAGCCGTGCTCCGCCGCCACCGCCCACAACTTGCCGGTTGTGTTCCACGACCTCGTCGCGCCCTCGCGGCCGCGGCACCAGATTCAATTGAGCAGAAATTCATCAGGCCACAGGACGCAGGTTGGACTCCGCCGCTGTCTCAAATTTCGATTCTTGATATGCCGGTGTTCATCAGAAGGCAATTTGCGCTAGACAGTGACAAGATTGTTACGTGGATATCTAATTTGTGTAACGCTCTTGATGGCTGCAGGAGTCCTTGATGGAGACGGCGGATTATGGGTATTTGATGGAGTACAATCAAATTGTTACGACGACGTTCGCTAATGAAGATGAAGGGTTTCAGTTTTACAATGCATATGCTCTTGAGAAAGGCTTCAGTGTGAGGAAGGGCTATGTTGAGTGGGACGCTGGCCATAATCACGTGATCCTTAGGAAGTTATATTGCAATCGTGAGGGTTTTCGTGCAGAGAAGTACATGAACACGGAGGATATGCAGCGCACGCCAAGAGATATAACTCGTGTTGGATGCCCTGTGAGAATTTGTATTGCACGAGATAAGAACACGGGGCGATGGTTTGTGAGGGATTTCATCGACGAACACAACCATCCTATGGTGCCAAGAGACCTTAGTTGTCTTCTGCGTTCACATCGCACAATCGGCAGTGAGCAGAAAGCAGAAATTCTCGAGATGGAGATTGCTGGTGTCCCTAAATGCACGATATTCGAAAATCAGGAAATGCAGTACGGTGGGTATGATAAAGTTGGCTACACACAACGGGACTTGTACAACTTCTTGCATCGTGATAAGGTGGAGTCAGTTGCTGCTGGTGATGCTCAAACTATCCTCAGACACCTTAGGGAGCATGAACACAGAGACCCTAAATTTTTTTTAGGAGCAAGACTGATGGGAAAGGACATCTGGTGGCAATGTTCTGGTGCGATACTCAGTGCCTGCTTGATTATGCAGCATTTGATGATGTCATTGTATTTGATAGCACCTACAAAAAAA
>OAMR01000129.1:2164396-2179195 GCA_900205405.1 Echinochloa crus-galli
GCGAACGCAAGCTTCCAGACTGCTGTGTTTTGGATAGGTGGACAATGCGGGCGAAGAGTGCATTTCCTCCGACAAGGAAGAGCAGCATGTACGAGTATTCCGAAACCCTACAGAGGTTCCGTGAACTGCGCAATTTGAGTCGCGCTGCATCATTCGCAGCAGCTAATTCAACTGATGGATATGAGAGCTTCAAAGCCGTCCTTGCTCAGGTAGTTGCTGGGATCCAGCAAAATGTTGGTGCGAACCAAGGCAGACTGTATGGACCGGTGCTGCCACAAGCCCCGGAGTCTGATTGTGAAGACATCATACATATCTCGGATCCCATCCAAGTGACTGGCAGAGGGGCGTCGAAGAAAAGGCTCAAGACAGGTTTGAGTGGAAACAAATCGAACTCTAAATGTTCGCTTTGTAATGAGGAGGGTCACAATCGGCGAACATGTCCCCCTGAGAGAAGAGGTATTTCTCAGTTCATCAATTCTGACAACATGCCATTTTGTGAGGCATGTGTAGTTATGACTAATATTCCTCTTCATTTGTAGGCAACAAAGCTCCCTGAAGATGTGCTCGATGACTGATTTGTAGGTGAGGTGGTGCATCATACAATTTTTAAACTCTTCTTCCCTCAGAAACTGCTCTATACGATGACCTAATAATTTTTTTTCTGCTTGAACAGAACAAGGCTGTTGATCTACATCTTCTTGGCGCGCGATTTGCGATATCATGGGGTTCTAATCAAAGAGATGCATGGTTCAATGGTAGCAGTGGATATCAGTGGAGCTGGGTTTCTTAGCTCTTAACTCTCCGTTTGTTACCACATTCATTATACTCTGTTTACCATGGCTGTATGGCTAGACATCTTCATGGTGCATAGAATGACCATGAACTCCTGAATTATTTGTGAAACATATGATGCTGTGAAATGTGGGGATCGATCTGAGACATTGACAGCGATTATCGTGAGATGCATCGGTCCGACTGGTGGGACAACATTACCGTTTAGTTTACCTTTTACGTAAGATTCTGTTGGCATTGTGACGCCAACGCACTACTTGTGCCGTGTCCAAAAGAAAAACGCACTACTAGTGCCGGTGAGCACACTGGCAGTCTCGTACAACGGAATTAAGTTACGATCCGGTGATCACCTTATTGCACCGGTGATCATCACCCGATATGATCACTTTACTGATCATCACCGGATATGATCACTGTATGGCACCTGTGATCACCGGATATGTTCACTTAATGGCTCACCGGATATGATCACTGTGGCCACCAGAAAGGATCACCAGATATCACTTTTTTAATACTCTGATACAGTCCCATGCATTCAACTCTAAATCGTGCGAGACTCACATGTGGGGTTGGCTGGTTCAAGAGATAGCCTTCCTTGGACGGAGGCTGGTTGCCGCCTCGGGTGTCAACGTGGCGCCCGGTGGGCGTCTGACACTGCTCTGCCTGAGGGACCCGCGCGCCTGGGCGTGCCACCTGTATCTCGGGAGGTCTACAGGGCAAGCCTAAGACCCCGGGGTCACCTTTTTTTGGTGAGGAGACGGACCCCGGGGTCACCTGCAGACGACTCACGAAGCGCCAGGCGCCTTATGAGGCGGGGTCTTCTGGGCCTTTCGTTTGCGCGGGCCGATGGGGTCGGGGCCCGTATCGACGCGCTGCCACGGCCGCCTGCCGCACGCCTCTCCGTAATCATCATCATGTTCATTTACGGACGATATCACTGTGTCGTGTCAGGCGGCGGCATGATGAGCACATTTGACCGTGGCGCTCAAGGTGGGTTCGTTCACCTCAGAACAGAAGGATCACCCTATGTCCCCGCTGATCATCACCGGATATGTTCACTATATGGCACCTGAGCATCACCGGATAGGATCGCTGTATGCTCACCGGATATCTATTGATTAATACTCGGATAGTCTAATGCACGGCGTCTCGCGCCGCGCTGCCTGTGGGACCCGCGCGCCTTAAACGTCGTCGACATCTCGGGGTGCCACGTGTATCAAGGGATGTCTCCGGGGCAGGCTAGGACCCCGTGGGGTGTGGCCACCTGCCCACGGCTGACGAAGCGTGAGGCGCCTGAGCGGGCCGATGGGACGGGTCGGGGCCTGTATCGAGGCGCTGCCGCGTCCGCCTGCCGCACGCCTCCTTTGTGCCAGCCGGCGTCATAATGAGCAGGGGCAGTCAAGGCGGATTCCTTCTCCTTGAAGGATACCAACCGCGCACGTGGCACCTCGAAGGCGCCTGCAGTTGGGTCACTGACAGGTGGGCCTCCCTGTAATCAGGCCCACCTGTCAGCGAGTGAACTGCAGGAGTTCAACCGCAGAGGAGACTCATCCCTCGCGTGAGGGACCAGGTCAATTTGGTCCAAAGTTGGACTGGTGGTGTTCCTCACTCGGTAAAATTGTCGTGGGCTCTTCGGAGATCGTGCGTGACGTGCCGGGCGTCGCTACCCATCGCCTTCCCTGCCTTCGTCCTCACTTTCCATCGCGTTCCTCGCCTTCGTCCTCACATTCCATCGCCTTCCTCGCCTTCGTCTTCCTCGCGATTGCAACCCCACTCTGTCTCCCACCATGACGCGCAAAGTCCAACATAGCGGCCCCCGGGTCCTCGACTTCACCCCATCCACCGTGACTGCAAAGGCGGCGGACAAAGCAAGGTCCCTGGTCTCCCCCGGCACCGTGCTCCGCGCCGGCACAGCCTTCCCCGACTTCCAGAATTCGAGGGAGATCGTGGTCCTCGTCCCCTCCCTGACGGTGGGGCTCGTGCCCCCGTTCTCGCCCTTCTTCATGGCGGTGCTCGAGGCCTACAACATCAATCTGGTGCAGTTGTAGCCCAATGCCTTTACGTTCCTGGCAATCTTCGCACACTTTTGCGAAGCCTTCGTCGGGGTCCGGCCGCCGGTAGCCCTCTTCCGCCACTTCTTCCAGGTGTGCCGGGCAAGGCCGGCGTCACCTGGTGAAGGAGTGGCTCCCATCCCCCGCACGGTGGGCGGGTGCTCCTTTCGGGCGTGACCGGGGCGCGATTTCATCCCAGTGATCGTTCGCAGCAAGTGGGAGAACTGGGAGCGGCAATGGTTGTACATGGAGGTGGACTCTACGGCTCCCTGTCTCCGCCTCCCGGACGGCCCGCCGGTAGAGAGGGTGGATCCGGCGCCGGCGATGGATGCGGCGTGGGGCCCGGTCTTCAACCGGATCTCCGAACTCCGGGACCGGGGCTTGACGGGCGCGATGGTGGCGCTGGACTTCTTTCACCGGCGGATCGCCCTGCTACAAGCCCGTCCGCGCCCGGCATGCTACTACACCGGGAATGATGACAGCTGCCGCATCGTTACCGGTGCTGACATGAACCCTGACTATGAAGCGGTGGCGACGTGGCTGAGAGAGGTGCTGGATATCAAGGAAACGGAAGTGAACTTAGCTATGCTGCCGGAAAAGGTCGTCCCATTGTGCGAGGATCTTGCGTGCCATGCGATCCTCGCGGACATGCCGGACACGGACGAGCAGGGCCTGGTGGCGGCTCGGGCGCCAGTGCCGGCGGCTGGTGGTCCGCAGCCGGGCGACGACCCTGGTGTGTCCACCGAGCGGGAGGGGAAGGGGAAGCGCACGCGCTCGCCCTCCCCACCAGCGGCGAACGTCTCTGCTTTGCCGCCCACCGCGTCGTCGATTCCGCACGGACACCCTGGACATGGGAGCTCCGGCGCAGGGGGAGCGCTCGCCACGGCGAAGCGCGTCCGCGTCGACGTCGCGCCACCGGCATGGTGGTTCGCTAGCCCCGGCCCCAAGTGAGTGACCCTTCTTCTATTCATGCTACGCCACCTGGCACCTCCATTACGAGGGAGTACATATCGATCTTTTTGGTCCATATCCCCGCGGCGGCGACGGACCAGCGGCCTTCCTTGGTGCCCATGGATCGGATCCAGGCTGCACTGGATTCAGTCATGGCTTCCCTCTGGGCGTCAGCCTTTCCGGGCCGTGACATGACCGCCTAGGAGGACGAGCTGCGCCGCCTGGACGAGCAGCTTCAGCTGGTGGCCATTGACCTAGACGGGAGGGAGGCGGCCTTGGAGGTGATGGAGGCATGGACTGACCGGAGCTGGGCTCATTGCCGGAGCGAGAGCGCGATCTGCAACAGCAGCTCTGTGAGGCGCGGAAGCTCGAAGAACAGCTCCGGCAGCGGGAGCGGCTTCTGGAATCCGCGGAGGATGCCCTCCACAAGCGCTCTGAACGGGTCGCGAACAAGGAGGCAGCCATGGCGCAGAGGATGGAAAAGCTCCAGCGTCGGGAGCAGACGATCTCCGTCGAGGCCGCTGCTGCTGCCGCCATCTCCGAGCGGGTGGCCGAGGAACAGCGGAAGGCCACCCAAGGGATTGCTGCCGCCCGCCTGGATGCGGCGAATAAGGTTCGGGAAGCCCGCAAGGCCCACGAGGCTGAGCTGCAGAAATTCCGGGAGGCGTTGGAGGCTCAACTCCAGGTGGCCGACGCTCGCGCCAAGGCAGCGGAGGCTGGTCTCGCCAAAGCCGTTGCGGATATCCATTCGCTGTCGGAGGTGGACGCCATTCGGGGGAGCATGGTGGTCCTCAGCCGCGAGGTCGACCATATGGTACTGCGCTTCAAGGCGGCCCGGGAGAAGACGAGCTTGGGGCCACTGAGTCTTCCTCGAAGGGACAGAGAGGACGACACCATCGGGATCATGGCCCGGCTGAAAGAGATCACATCCCACCTGGAGGGTCTGGGCGCCGGTATCCGGAAGGCCGTCGTGGCGAGCACACGTGATCTAGCCTCGCAAGCGGTGGAGCACACCCTGGTCAGCCTCAAGAGCCGGCTCCCCGACATGCCCCTTAAGGAGGCGCGGAATGGTATCGTACCGGGGGACGATGAGGCTGCCCGCGAACAGGTCAGGGACCTGGCCCGCGACATGGTGTTCATGTTCGCCCCAGAAGGTGGACCAGGAGACAGCGGCGACGATTGAGGGGGTGACGACGAGGAGGTGGCTGGCGACGACGCGTAGGGCCATTTTATATCTGTTTCTTAGAAAGAACCGGTCGGCGTCGTGTAAAAAACTTGATGGGAGGGCCTTTCCCTACCCTTTTTGCTTGGCGTTCCGACAGCATGACGGGGCTCTTCATCCCCCGCTGCACGACCTAGAACGGGCTGCCCGCGGAGGCCACAGGCCGGCGGCGTACATGCTCGCTATGTTCCTGTGGCGAGCAAATCGTGGCGCCGAGGACGACCGCCGGGCCAAGGAGCTCCTGGCCGAGGCGGCGGATGACGACACGACTCTAACCGTATGGAGCGACCGCGGGGTTTGCGGTACACGCGAGCACATCTTCGACTCGCTATGGGCGGACGTCTGTCCTCATGACTACCTTCCCTCCTTTGCCGTGCTTGGGGAGCCGGTGCCTCGCGCCGTTCATCGGTGCACGTCCCCGTACAGGGATCCGGACGGATGGCACCGGGGCTGGTGCGGAAAGCGAGTCGACCTTGATGGATGGTTTTGGTGGTCGTACTTCTGCAGCGAGGAATGCAGGATTCGGCGCCTCTGCGGGTCCACCTTCTACGTGATCGGGAATCGAATGTAGGACAGCTTCATCTCCGTCCATGCTGTCGCGGTGTTCACGGCACGACCTTTAGTAGGGTACTAGGGTGGCTAGGGAACCATCGTCCTTTAGGACTCTAATTATGGTTTTCACAGTATTTAACCTTCAGCTCATGATATCATTGTTCTACACTCAAAATTTGTATGCTTCATGTGCATTTTAACTGCGATGGATGATGGTGGTGAAATTGATGGGCCGAAATCAATTATTTTCCTGGGCCTGTACAAGCAACCAATCAGACCCACTATGAATTTGGTTCATATTATTCGCATGCACCCGTTCGTCCAGTGGTAATCGTTAATGCCCATGGGACAATATGTGAGGAAGCTATAAACATGCTTTTCTGAATTGAATGAACTAATGTTTGCGTGCATAGGCTAGTCCGGATCGTCTATCCGGTGCGATCAACGTTGTCTCCGTCCTAACTCAAAGTTTCCACGCTTCATATACCCTGGTAGCTACGTCATACGCTTGTAGATCATGATAGCTTTCCACCGGTGAGACTGTGAGAGTGTCATGTCCGTTAGGTGATACGCTACTACTACTGGAGCACTCGTCCTTAGGGTGGATTTTGTGGCGAGTGCTCACTGCTCAGTACTCCGTAACATGGACACCTAGCGTATTTATCAGCGGATGTGATCAATGTATGGTACCGGTGATCACAGGTGGTCGCCGTACAGTACCGGTGATCACTGCATACGATGACAGCGTGCACCACACTCGAACAATGCTACTAGAACGGCGTATCCTCGACGTCAAGTTCTACGATTAAATGGCAATCGTCAAAGGCATCCTACAAAGGCGTCGTAATTCCTTGATTATTCTTGTTATTTAAGGGAATGAGGCAGGGTAACAGGCCTAATCCCTTCGCTATGGTGCCCTTGCCCTCTTTCACCGCCATTCTCATCGACTTCCCCTACCAGCACCTCCTTCCCTCAGTCGTACCCGAGCACATCGACTATGGCGCCGACTTATTCCCTTCCCCAGCTTCCAGTAGACATGCTCGTCGAGGTCGCCGCCCGCGTCGCGGCATCATCAAGCTTCCCCATGGACGATCTCCGTCGCCTCAGGGTAGTTTCCTGTCTCATCCGAGACTGGGTGTGCGGCACACCGCTGGTGCGCCGCAGCTTCAACCTTAGGCTGGCGTTGCAGCAGGAGGGCAACCAGGAGACTCGCCAGTGGCTGATCGCGAACACCTACAAGGCGGGCAACCTTGAAGCGCTCTACGTCGAGGGGATGAGGGCCGCGTTCCGGTCACACGTTGTGGCTCATCATCCGCCGCTGCACGACCTGGATCAGGCTGCCCGCGGGGGCCACAAGGCGGCGGCTTATATGCTCGCTATGCTCCTGTGGCGTGCAAATAGTGGCACCGAGGACGACCGTCGGGCCAAGGAGCTCCTGGCCCAGGCAGCGGATGACGACACGGTGCTGACCGTATGGAGCGACCACGGGGTCTGCGGTGCACGCAAGCACATCTTTGACTCGCTTTGGGTGGACGTCTGGCCTGATTATGATGACCGCCCCTCCTTCGCTGTGCTTGGGCAGCCGGTGCGTCGCGAGGCTCATCAGTGCGCGTCCCCGTACCTAGATCCGCACGGATGGTGCGACAAGTTAGCCGGCAATGATGCATGGTTCTGGTGGTCCTACTTCTGCAGCGACGAATGCAGGATCCGGAGCCTGTGCGAGTCCACCTTCCACGTCTTCGGGGATCTTTCTTAGGAATGCTTTCTTCGACCATGCAAAATTTTACCTTCAGGACACGCTATCATTGGTTCTGTACTCAAAATTTGTACGCTTCATGTGCCTTTTAACTGCGATGTATGATGGTGGTGATAGATGGACGATGATAATGCTTCTGTACCGGATGCAACTTGGGATGCTAGGGGGCTCTTATTTTCTTCCTCCTCTACATTCATCCCTATTCCCTTTATTTCTTCTTTTTCCCTTCTCAAATTCCCCCCCAATGTCCAATGGAGAGAACTACCTGCACGGGTGCTCCCGTCGACAACGACTTGGTGCTTAGTCCTTTGGATGTGCTCCCGTCGACAACGACTTGGTGCTTAGTCCTTTGGATGTGCTCCCGTCGACAACGACTTGGTGCTTAGTCCTTTGGATGTGCTCCCGTCGACAACGACTTGGTGCTTAGTCCTTTGGATGTGCTCCCGTCGACAACGACTTGGTGCTTAGTCCTTTGGATGTGCTCCCGTCGACAACGACTTGGTGCTTAGTCCTTTGGATGTGCTCCCGTCGACAACGACTTGGTGCTTAGTCCTTTGGATGTGCTCCCGTCGACAACGACTTGGTGCTTAGTCCTTTGGATGTGCTCCCGTCGACAACGACTTGGTGCTTAGTCCTTTGGATGTGCTCCCGTCGACAACGAGTGCAGTATTGATGCCAGAAGAAAGCTAGCGAGCGGCGATAAGGACGCTGGGCGAGAGGAGTGGAGGATAGACCTTAACGTTGCTGAGATGGGAGTCGACTTCGCTAGGGAGCTAGCGAAAGATGCCGAGATGGCCACTGATTTCGTGAGAGAGCTCATCGACGACGCCCGCCAGGGTCAAGTCTCAGCGCCGAGGGTAACTTGAATGCCGCCCTCTTCCATTCATGCAGCCGCACAAGGTTCTTCAGTTGGTGTGATGCTAGAAGAAAAATAGCGAGAGGTCTGTGCAGACTATGCTGGTTTCTCTTGGGCTGAATACCTTACTGTTGTAGCCTAAGTACTGCCAAATAGGCAGTTTATGTCTTTGTATCTCTAAACGGCCCATGACCGACTGTAATTTACCATTGTAATTCCTCAGAGTTTGAATATGAACATGTTCACCGTTGCCAGGCGCCTGTATGTAAGCTATCACCTCGAAGGATCACATTTTGTGCCCGCTGATTAACACCGGAATGTTCACCGGATATGTCAGTTAATGGCACCAAGAGGAAGGTGCACGGTAACCAGGGACTCATTGAGGGAACATGCACAGGAGGAGAGTCGGCGGCTGCCCAGGACTTCATCAGAGAAGTCAAGTGAGGAATTCGTAAAGGGAACACAGGCTGGTTGCCGCCTCGGGTGACAACGTGGCGCCCGGCGGGCGTCTGTCGCCGCTCTGCGTCCCGCACGCCTAGGGGTGCCACCTGTATCCCGGGATGTCTCCGCTTCATCATGGGCTGTCTCTGGGGCAGCCTAGGACCCCGGGGTCACTTTTTTTTGGAGACGGGACCCCGGGGTCTCCTGCCCACGATCGAAGGAAGCGTCAGGCGCCTTATGAGGCGAGGTCTACTGGGCCTTTCGTTTGAGCTGGGCCGATGGGACGGGCCGGGGCCCGTATCGACGGAGTCACCGGACATTGTATCACCGGACGAAATTGAGGCTCTAACAGGTGGTCACAATGGTCTCAACGGACAGTGTATCACGGGACGGACCTGATGCTCTATCCATTGATCTCACGGTCTCACCGTTGAATGCTAACATGAACTACTAGCGTGGCAGCAACTCAATTCTAGGAGTGCAGCAAAAAGCACAGCTGCCGAGGCTAAGTAGAAGACACATTACAGTTCATACACTTACAGTAACAAATTACAGTCGGCCATTAGCCGTATACAAGAACAAAGGTACAAAGGCAGTTTGGGGGTATCCACAGCATGGTATGCTACATGAACTGGTCGCAAGTTTTCTTGTACCATCATGCCAACTGAAGATTCTGAGGCGGATGAAGAGGAGGTGAGGGGCAGCATTCAGGTTACCCTCGGCGCCGACACTTGCCCGGTTCGCAATGATCGACCTCTGTCCTGCCATTGTTGATCTCAGTCCCGGCCTTCTGCCAAAAATCCTGATGCTGCTCTCGCGCTTCATCTACTTCGCCGCTCGCAAGGTTTCTTCTAGCATCAGTAGCACATACCCTTGTGCTCTTCTCCCCATACGCTACTACTACTTGGAGCAATCGTCAGGAGGCTAAAAGAATTTTGCGTGCTCATTATGATGAACATCGGCATGTGCACGATGGCCGGCAGCGGTCAGATCACTTTTGTCACGGACGTACTGTTGGTCAACAGACATGTCAGTCCACTGACACAGATTGTTGGATGCACCCGCATGCAGGTTCACAGATGTAGGATTTTTGCCGGGACTCATCTTCCGCATTATCTCTCAGCAACATGGTTGATTACTTCTCTGAATCCAGTTGCACTGCTTGAGATGTCCATTTCCCTCCCGAGCCATCTGAAACTGCTTCTGCTCCTATCATTTCTTCCTCTTCATCTGCCAAACACCATCACGAAGATCACACAGCAAAATCCGCTCATACTGGGTGGCCTCACGATCAATCCACGCATATTAGCCGCAATCCCCGACCTTCTGCACTAAAATTGAACAGCGAATCAGATCATCGATCGCAGAACGGACCAAATCCAAGGGAAAACCTTTAGAAAGGCTTACCAATCGTCAAGGGCATCTGAAGTACCTCCGGCCCGGGTCGTCGTCGCTCCTTCGTGTCCAGGGAGGCGCCGTCCTATTGGACTTCACCGGCGGGGAGTAGTCATACTCGGTACGACACCGGCGGAACTATATTAGATCAACCATTTCAATCTAAACTATACTACAAAAACGTTATCCCAATCTTTGTTGATTGACTATTCTACCCTTGATGCAAAAACTTAATCCCAGAATGGCCATTACCACGGCTGTACCGCACCCTCTTTTTTTATGCGGGCCCCACCAAAAGAGAGGTACCAGGTACATACTGGCCCACCAAAAGAGAGGTACCGGGTACCTCTAGGTACTTCTCTTTTAGGTACCTCTAGGTACTTCCTCCGCTTATAGCCGTCGGATCGAGCGACGTGAGCCATCCAATTTTTCTTCAACTACTGTAAAACGATTGAAAGTCTAAACCTATAGTGTGATGTGGCCTGTTTGGTTCCAGGGACTAAAACCAAAAGAGACTAAATTTAGTCCCAATAGGGACTAAAGATCCAAACCTTTGGGACTAAAAGGGACTAAAACTCTTTAGTTCCATAAGCTCCACAAGAGGAGCTAATAGGGACTAAAACTGATACTTTTCCACCAGATGCCCTTTACCCCCCTCCCCCCTCTCTCTCTCTCCATTGCTGCTACAGGGGTAAAATCGTAAGCCATTAAAGCAACTTTAGTCCCTTTTAGTCCTGGGATTCAAACAGCAATTTTAGTCCCTTAGGGACTAGTTTTAGTCCCTGGTATCAAACAGGCCAAGAATTGAATTACGTCACTGCAGCTTTTAGGTTTTTAACTGAAAAGCTGGCTTTTTAGCTTTTAGTTTTTTAACTGCTGACTTTTTAGTTTCCTGGCTACTGGCTACCAGAAGACAAAAAAAAAAACAAATAAAACAAACGTATCCTTTCCTTGCTGCCAACTCAAGAATAATTCGTCAATCCGCTGCAACTGTGCCGAATGCCCTGCACTGAAGCTGCTATCCACAAATACACTGTACAGGAAGGAGAACATGGAAGAAATACAACAATTTTATAGGCAAGCGGACAACAAGATTTCATTGGGCAGACTTTGTTCGGATTAATGTCTTATCTATATTTTTTTTGTATACGTTGTGGCGATCTGATCCAAATCTCTTAAACCATTCTGTGAGTGATTGACACAGGATGTTTTCAGAAATAAAAAATGGTCCGCGTTGTGGAGTGTACTTGTGCACAACTGAAGGCCAGTGACGTTTTGCAGACATCAGAATCAGTCCAAGCAAGGATACTCATTTTCTTTTGGAGCTCGTCTCGCATAGTGAAGGCTAGATAAGTAGGAGGAATTCTAGAAGTTGGTCAATATGTTGATCTGTATAACTTCAGAGAAACTTTCGTGGGACATGAAAGTTTACCTTGTTATGATTACTTCATCTTCTAGTTTTCATGTTCAATGTCGAGACCCTCTAAAGTTTATGCCACACAACTTTCAGCATTTACTTTTATATAATTTCAAAATACCAATATACTCCCTCCAATTCAGTATTAGAGGTCGTTTTGTACAAAATTTTAGTCAAACATTAGAAATATAAATCACAAATAAATTAAAGTCTTTGATTTTTAAAATATGGAAATCATATGAATAGATTTGTCTTTAAAAATATTTTTATAAAAATATTCATATATTATTTTTAATAAATACTTTTTGTAAAAATAAGAAGTCAGAGTTACATTTTGGCGACCGTGTCGTTGTCTAAAACGATCTCTAATACTGAACCAGAGGGAGTACATATCGATCTATAGAGGCGCCACTCGCTCTCCTAAGAGTTGCTTTAATAAATATTTATAACACAAGTAAAGTATTAACACTCAAACTTGGAAACTGTTCCTCGCTAGCGCAGGGAGCAAAAGTCCATTCCGCTCCATGATACATCAATCGTATGCTTTGTGAATTAAATGTTATAGCCAACATAAACAACAAAATGACAGTATGCGCTTGGGGATTTTATACATCGACTCAAGACACTTTAGATTACGTGTCAAAACATCAAAATGAAAAGTTTCATTAGCATTGGCCTAATGAGTTGTACTGCGACATTTTGCTGACATATGTCAAGTACATAATTAAAGAAGAGTGATTGAAATAGTATACTTTTTTTTATAAAAGATACAGTTTGCAGGTGAAAACCAACTTTTGTAAACAGCACGCATGTTTCATCTGTCCTTTTGTTTTATTATAGAAAGCATACTGGCAAATCATGTGACTTTATTTTGATCATATACATAGTGCTTTACCTTACCTGTTGTTGACACGAAAACGTACCAACACACTCGAGATCGATCGAACGCGCAGCACGGCCGTCACAACGGCCAACTCCTGATCACCCGGGGCAAACCGGTCTGACCGGTCTTAAGAACCGGTCTGACCGCTTCTGGCCGGGGGGTCGTGAAGACCTAGAAACCCAAGCTCGGGAGGGACCCCGTCGGAGCTCGAGCTAATCTAGGGTTGCTCTAGGGTCGGCAGGCCACCGAGAACGTCCTTGAACGCCGTAGAGACGAACAAAGAACAGAATATGGGGGTTGGAAAAGATTAGGGTTTAAGAGATATACAAAAGTAAAGATAAAAGTGTTTGATTCGATTGGGAATACCTCAATCGGCCGTCTAGCCTTTATATTTATAGGCCGGGGAAGTCTTACCCCTTTCGAATAGGTTACAATATGGGATTAAACTCGGAATCCTAATCCTACGTACAAATAATTTCACAAGTGAAAGTGATCTTATGATTTTTCCCAAAAGAAAAGTAAAATTGATCTTATTATTTTTTATGTATGAACATTATATACGTACAGTAAATGCACTTAAGGAAGATACGGATGGATCAATTCTTCCGGAAGCTGCATATCCCGTAAAGTGGGATAACAACGATAGTCCTCCAGTGGCTCCACCTGTGACTGAGAGAGGTATATGCCTTCAGTACCACAAAAGCTGCATATCCAAGAATCACGTTATTATTTTTCTACTCATAGAGTAAAGTTATATCTTCAGATGTGCAGTCTATATTCCGATTCAGTTTCTAATAATTGAGCCATCGTTTTGTTCACACAGCTGCGCCAGCGCCTGGTCATGGTTTACATGTCCAGAAGGGAATGCTCTTCCTGCGCACGAGTCTGTACCCAGGTGCAACATTACCGCAAGGCACGAAGCTTGCCACCAATGGATCGACAAGCCCCAGGGAATTCATGTCCAAGGTCAATTCTGACGTGGCCCCTTTCGGGTACGGTCACCTCGACGATATTTTAGCTTTGTTCAGCATTCCCAGTGGATCCAAGATGGCTGCGCAGGTCGCGTCCACACTCCGTACTTGCGAGGAAAGTTTTGGCCAACCCCACACCTGCGCTACTTCGGCTGAGGCAGCAGCCGAGTTCGCCGCGGCCGCCCTGGGGACAAGCCACCTGCGCCGTGTGGTCTCCATTGTCCACGGCAACGAACCAAGCAGATACCTCGTCGCGGCGAACGGCATCAAGCGCATCGGGGCTCCTGGAGCTGCCCTCGTGCCGTGCCACCCGATGCCTTACCCTTTTGTGGTCCGGTTCTGCCACAAGCCAGAGAACGTAGAAGCCCTGAGCATGGAACTGATTGGAGAAGCCGGTGCAAAGGGTTCCGCAACCGCTGTCGCCGTTTGCCACAAAAACACAGCCATTTGGGACCAAAGGTACTTTGAAATGCTTAACGCCACCCGTGGCGATGAGATCTGCCATTTCATGCCAGAAAACTACCTGCTCTGGGTATCTGCGGATGCTCAGTAGATGGCTCATTGCACACTGCTCTTAATTTATAGACCCTCAGAGTAAAGGGTGTGAAACTATGAACAGTCACAGTCCGTCACTCACCACTGTAATAAGGGTGTACTACTTTCCATCGCAGTGAAAGGCTTTCCATTGCGCATGCGTTGCAAGGGTGTGCTACTTTCCATTGTAACAGATTAAATAATGAGTGACCAAGACAGTCATATTGCTGTCTGAATAAAGTTTATATATGGATATGCATAGGCTTTCCTTTCATTCTTGTTCTGTTCTCTTGAATGACCTGTTGATTGCAGTCTTATTCCCGTTTTCGGGAAATTTCGGAGGTGATAGATAAAAACAAAATTTCAGAAATTTCACTGTAGCATTTTCTTTTTTAAAAAATTATTTAACTTTGCGCTAAAAAACAAAAAAATAATGCTATATTGGTATTTTCTTATATTTTGCTACTCACCGATAAAAGCGATATTCCGGAAATTTTGGTGAAATTTGGCCGATTTTTTTTCCATTCGCCTGCACAAGTGCAACTGGCCAAAAGCAACAGTTTTGCTTCTTCTTTTTTTTCCCCTTTGAACAACTGTATAAATGTCATAGGCATTTGGTGCCCCGGACATACACCAGGTTGTCTTCACTTCTCAGCAAACTCATTTTGACGTCGTCCAAGTACAAGTTGTTCTCAAAACTATTTCTTTGTCACGACCGTCAAGATGTATCTGTTGACACAAAAGCGCGCCAACACACTCGAAAATCGATCAAACGCGCAGCACGGCTGTCACAACGGCCAACTCCTGACTTCCCGGGGCAAACCGGTCAGACCGGTCTATAGAACCGGTCAGACCGCTTCTGGTCGGGAGGTCGTGAAGACCTAGAAACTCAAGCTCGGGAGGGACCCCGTCGGAGCTCGAGCAATCTAGGGTTGCTCTAGGGCCGGCAGGCCACCTAGACAACGATACTAACAAAAC
>OAMR01000129.1:2180290-2244474 GCA_900205405.1 Echinochloa crus-galli
GAATAAAGCATGTTGAGGCTTTTGGTGATTCGCTCCTGGTGGTACAACAAGTGTCAAAGGTATGCCAATGCTATAATGGTTCATTAAATGCATATCTTGATAGGGGCATGGATTTGACCGACTATGAGTTGATCAGTTGCACCAAGGATGGTTTTGTTCCTGCTACATTAAAGCCGATGGAAAATCGGTTGAATTACTTATTGTAATTAATGGAGCAACAAAATCAACAGAGGCAAACCGGTCAGACGCTTCTATTTTTCGACGACAGGTACAATCGGCCCTTAATGAAGGTCGATTAGTGCTAGCTGAAATGCAAGTTGATAAGGCTCCTTTCCCTGTTCATACCTTGGATGTGAATACTAAAGTGTTGATTCGGCCAGAACAAGCCGATGGAGCTAAAGGTAAGAACGTGGTGATTGGAGACCCAAGGCCGGAAAAAGTTAATGACAAAGTTCCTCTCACCTCAGAAAGAACTTGAATTTTTGGTGATGGTACTATTCCTAGGCCTACTTTTGTAAACAAAAATTTATCGGCTGAGTTTAAAGCCGAATTAATAATTTTGTTGAAAGAGTATGTCGATTGTTTTGCTTGGGAGTACCGTGAGATGCCTGGTTTAAGTTGTGACTTAGTTGAGCATCGTTTACCAATAAAAGCCGGTTTTAGACCTTTTAAACAATCGGCTAGACGTTTTAATCCCGCTATTTATGACCGAATAAAAGAAGAAATTAATCGTTTATTAGATGCTGGTTTTATTCGGACTTGTCGTTATGCGGAGTGGATTTCTAATATTGTTCCCGTTGAAAAGAAAGATTCGGGAAAACTTAGAGTTTGCATTGACTTTAGAGATCTTAATAAAGCCACTCCAAAAGATTCATATCCTATGCCTATAGCCGATGTCTTAATCAATGAAGCTTCTGGACATCGTGTTGTTAGTTTTCTTGATGGTAATGCCGGATATAATCAAATCTTCATGGCCGAAGAGGATATGCACAAAACGGCCTTTCAATGTCCGGGATTTATTGGTTTATTTGAGTGGGTGGTTATGACCTTTGGATTAAAGAACGCCGGTGCAACTTATCAAAGAGCTATGAATTTAATCTTTCATGATTTACTTGGTGTTATTGTGGAAGTATATATTGATGATATTGTAGTTAAATCGGATGGCTTGGATTCTCATTTAGCCGATTTGAGACTTGCTCTTGAAAGGATGCGACGGTATGGTTTAAAGATGAATCCACTCAAATGTGCTTTTGGTGTTTCGGCTGGAAAGTTTCTTGGGTTTGTTATTCATGAGAACGGCATAGAAGTTGATCCCAAGAGAATTGAAGCTATGAAGAAAGTCGAAGCTCCTACTTGCAAGAAGGACTTGCAAAAGTTTCTAGGCAAGGTAAATTTCTTGAGAAGATTTATAATTAACTTGTCTGGAAAGGTTGATGCTTTTACTCCTTTACTTCGGCTAAAGAATGAAGCCGATTTTACTTGGGGGGCAAAACAGCAAGAAGCTTTTGATAAAATCAAAGAGTACTTGTCTTCACCACCGGTGCTTAGGGCGCCTAAGCGAGGAGTTCCATTCAGACTTTATGTGGCGGCTGAAGATAGAACTATTGGAGCTGTTTTGACTCAAGAAATCGGCAACAAGGAGTATGTGATTGCTTATGTAAGCCGACGGCTCATTGACGCAGAAACAAGGTATACTTTCATTGAGAAGCTATGTTTATCCTTGTATCATGCTTGTACTCAATTGCGGCATTATCTACTATCTAGTACTTGCATCGTGTTGTGTCAAACCGATGTGATTAAACATATGTTGCAAAAGCCGATATCTAGTGGAAGAGTCGGCAAGTGGGCTTATGCTTTGGTTGAGTATGATTTGACTTGTGAACCTTTGAAATCAATGAGAGGTCAAATTGTAGCCGATTTTATTGTTGAACATCGAATTAATGATTCTTGTGAGTTCGACGTCGGTTATGTTACTTGTACACCATGGAAGCTATACTTTGATGGATCGGTTTGCAATGATGGGCAAGGAATTGGTGCTGTTTTGATTTCTCCAAGTGGCGCCGTTTTTGAGTTTTCAAACCGATTGGAAGAAAAGCGAACCAATAATCAAGTTGAATATGAAGCTCTTCTATTTGGCTTGGAATTTTTGCAAGACATGGGAGTAAAACATGTTGAAGCTTTTGGTGATTCGCTCCTGGTGGTACATCAAGTATCAAAGGTATGCCAATGTTATAATGGTTCATTAAATGCATATCTTGATAGATGTCTCGATATCATTGCTTCTTTTGATGAATTCACTATAAGACATATTCCGAGAGAAGATAATGGTAAAGCAAATACTCTGGCTCAGAAAGCATCTGGTTATGTGGTTGCAAAGAAATATTTCTATCTCCAAAAACCGATGCGAACCAAAGCCGAGGTTCTGGTTCTGGACGAACCGGTCACACCGGTTTCAGAAACCGGTCAGACCGGTTGTACTGCCAGAACCGGTCTGACCGGTTCTGAAAGCGGTCAGACCGGTTTGTCCCCTGACAGAAGCAAAAGTACTTTGGATAATGCTAATCAATCCAAAGTTAAAGATCAGGATTGGAGAGTGCCTATTATTGCTTATTTGAAAGATCCTGGTCGTGGTGCAGATAAAAATATTCGGCGAATATCATTTAAATATATTTTACTTGGCGATGAACTTTATCGTCGAAACGCCGAAGATTTGTTGTTAAAATGTCTTGACTCGGATCAGGCCAAGGTTGCCATGGCTGAAGTCCATGAAGGTATTTGTGGTACACATCAATCGGCTCCAAAGATGAAGTGGTTACTTAGACGAGCCGGTTTTTATTGGCCTACTATGACGGCAGATTGTTTTAAGTATTACAAAGGATGTGAGGAATGTCAGAAGTTTGGTAATTTGCAATTTGTTCCTGCTGCGTTGATGCATCCTATTATTAAGCCATGGCCGTTCCGAGGTTGGGGATTGGATTTTATTGGACAAATTAATCCTCCATCATCAAAAGGGCATCGTTTCATATTGGTTGCTACGGATTATTTTACTAAGTGGACTGAAGCGATTCCTTTGAAGAATATGACGCATCGAGAGGTGATTGAGTTTGTTACTCAAAATATTATTCATAGATTCGGTATTCCCCAAACATTGACAATGGATCAAGGTACTTCATTTATGTCTAAGGAGGTACGTGAATTCGCCGAATCCTATAGAATTAAGTTGCTCAATTCATCTCCATATTACGCTCAGGCTAATGGACAAGCCGAGTCAAGTAATAAAACTTTGATTAAATTGATCAAGAAAAAGATAGCAGAAAAACCTAGAAGATGGCATGGAGTTTTATCCGAAGCATTATGGGCTCATCGTATATCTAGACATGGTGCTACTAAAGTTACTCCTTTTGAGCTCGTATATGGTCAAGAAGCCGTTTTACCTGTTGAGGTAAATCTGGACGCTTATAGATTGGCTAAACAAAATGACCTTGATGCTGTTGATTACCACAATTTGATGTTGGATAATATTGATGAGGTAACCGACAAAAGATTAAAGGCTTTAAAGGAGATTGAGAGAGATAAGCTTCGGGTTGCTAGAGCTTACAACAAGAAAGTGCGAGGAAAATATTTTCAAGTTGATGAGCTTGTTTGGAAGACGATCTTGCCTATTGGATCAAAAAGCAACAAGTTTGGTAAATGGTCACCAAGTTGGGAAGGGCCTTATAGAGTTGTCAAAGTCATCTTTGGGAATTCTTACATGTTGGAGACACTGAAGGGAGATCCTTTGCCTAAAGCTATCAACGGGAGATATCTGAAGAAATTCTATCCAAGTGTTTGGCAAGATGCGTAAAGATCAAATGGCCGATATATTGTTAAATATCGCCCTTAGTATAAATTTTTAGCTCCTGAGTTGTATTTACTTGCTTTTTAGTTCTCAAGTTCACTAAAAACGCAGGGGGGCATGTGTTGACACTCAAATTGGGCCGAAGGCCAAACCGGTCTGACCGGTTTGCCAAACCGGTCAGACCGGTTTTATTCTGTAATTCGAGTAGGATTAGGATTCCGAGTTTAATCCCATATTGTAACCTATTCGAAAGGGGTAAGACTTCCCCGGCCTATAAATATAAAGGCTAGACGGCCGATTGAGGTATTCCCAATCGAATCAAACACTTTTATCTTTACTTTTGTGTATCTCTCAAACCCTAATCTTTTCCAACCCCCATATTCTGTTCTTTGCTCGTCTCTACGGCGTTCAAGGACGTTCTAGGTGGCCTGCCGACCCTAGAGCAACCCTAGATTAGCTCGAGCTCCGACGGGGTCCCTCCCGAGCTTGGGTTTCTAGGTCATCACGATCCCCCGACCAGAAGCGGTCAGACCGGTTCTTAAGACCGGTCAGACCGGTTTGCCCCGGGTGATCAGGAGTTGGCCGTTGTGACGGCCGTGCTGCGCGTTTGATCGATCTCGAGTGTGTTGGCGCGTTTTCGTGTCAACACATAGCCTGCACGAGCAACACTTTCACCTATGCCATAGAAATATGTTTCAGGCGTTAGCAAGCTCCGGTCGTGCCCAGGGACGATGCAGGTTCATCGGGTTGTCATTTGCACACAAACTGCCTAACGCTGCATCACACCCCCTTGCCCATAAGAGTCTTCACAGTGGTCTCCGATTGCACAGGAAGGTTACCTGTTCCTCCCCGTAAGCCACATCCATAAAACGGTCAGAAATCACTTCATACCAGAAAGCAGCTAATCTGCGGTATGAATTCAAGATTGGTTGAACTTCCTGAGTTCACCTATAGCAGTATTTCGATTTTTGTGTAAATCCGGGTGGACAGCATTTCGGTTTTTGTATAAATCCGGGTGGGACACCGCCGTTGGGAACACTGCCAAACAATCGTTCCTCCCCCGCATAACCATCGAACCGTCACGTCGTTGTCATCGCCGGCGCCCGCTAGCCACTGCTTACCAGGGGAGCTCAACGTCTGCAACCTGAAGAAGGAAGGTCAGCGGCGGGATGCGCAGCTGGATCTTTGTCGAGGCCGCTGCGTCCTCCGCTAATCGCGCCATCGTCGTTATCCTCGAGTACATCCGCTGCCTCACCGCCAATGAGGGGCTCCTGCAGTCCTGCTCAACTCACTCAACAGCTATACATCCTCCAGTACACGCCGCCGAGGGAGACGAAGTGTCTTTTGAGTTCCGCGTGCTCGAGCTTGCCCTCGAGCCTGCTTGCTCCTTCCTCGAGGCATAGGTGATTGTCGAATCGAAATTCCTCAATTTCATGCTAATCTTTGTCCTCATCTTTTCACTATTGTATGATAGATTAGCATATAGTGTGATGCTGTTATGTGTCTGCAGTCTGAACTGTACTGATATTAGTGCAAATTGAGTCTCGGCTCAATGGTTTTTGAGCTTTATCTCATCGTGCATATTGTAAATGGCATAATTCCTTTTCTCGATTGAGGTATTCCCAATCGAATCAAACACTTTTATCTTCTATTTGTGTATCTTTCAAACCCTAATCTTTTCCAACCCCCATATTCTGTTCTTTGCTCGTCTCTACGGCGTTCAAGGACGTTCTAGGTGGCCTGCCGACCCTAGAGCAACCCTAGATTAGCTCGAGCTCCGACGGGGTCCCTCCCGAGCTTGGGTTTCTAGGTCTTCACGACCCCCCGGCCAGAAGCGGTCAGACCGGTTCTTCAGACCGGTCAGACCGGTTTGCCCCGGGTGATCAGGAGTTGGCCGTTGTGACGGCCGTGCTGCGCGTTGGATCGATCTCGAGTGTGTTGGTACGTTTTCGTGTCAACATACTTTTTTAGCACGGAATTAAATCAGCAAAATATATGGCGCAAAAGGCGAAAAAATGCTCTTCATAGGTCTTGAACAGGTGCACCTCAAAATCTTTTGTATCTAGATCACATTTTATCTTTTTTATATATTTTTTTAGCACGTCATCTGTTTTTTAGCACAGCCACGTCATTTTTTTGGAGGAACTCAGCCGTGTGGACCACCGCTGCCAAGTCATGGGCCTCCAGCGTGGCACACCGGCCCGCCCGCGCGCCCGGCCTACCCGCCGTGCCAGGTCACTGGGCCTCCCGCGTACCTGGGCCTGTCGCTAGCCCGGCCCGCCCGCCGCGCCAAGTAACTCCTCCCGCGCGCCAGTTAATATGGCAAAAAAAAGCAGCGCAGGCAGGGATCGAACCTGAGACCTTGCATTACAGTAGCTTGAGCCATACCGGTTGAGCTACCGCTTCGAATGTGTCTGTACGAGGATGTCAAATTATATATACAATTTAACATAAGCTGATCATGTGACAACACCCAGTAGTTGACTGCTTCGCCATGGATCCACATATGGACGTTGGGCCACGTGGCGGCCCTAGCTGCTCCCCTCACCATCTTTTTTCTTTTTAATATATAACTAAAATTTGTAATTAGTATTTCTTCATCATACAAACTCCAAATTTGGTGATCTTTTTTCCTGAAATTTTCTAAAATCACGATCTTTCATATCATATCTTTTGTTTTCATACTTGTTTTCAGTTTCGTCTTGTTTTTATATTTCTTATTTTTTGCACCGAAAGATAATTGATAAACCATATTTTTTCTATAACAATTGGTCATCTAACTTCATATTTTGTAATGGCATGGCGAACATAAGGATCTATCCAAGTTTGAGTTCCATATGAGTTCAAAAATGTAATGGGCTATTCAAATCTCAAAGTTTGACTTAAGTTATAAGAAGTTATGTTTGAAATGTATCTATTTTATGAACAATGTATAAATCAACTTTTGTAAAATCTTATAAAACTTTTATGTCAAGCTTATACATCGATAAAATGACTTCATGTCAACTTTTAGTATTATTCGATAAGTTTTAGGTATTATTAACATTATTTTATAATAGGATTGCAAGTAGAAGTTTGAATTATTCATATCAAACATTTGAACTTTACATCTATTTTCAGGTTATGAGTTACAATTGCTATAGATACTTTAAAAAATATTTTTACACAATTTTTAAAATAATACTTGATATACATGTAGTTCAAATTGTAATTATTTCCAAGAAATCTGTGGAAATTCATTTAACATATAGAAAATAGTAAATCACTTATAAAATTCTTTGAACTTCTTGAATACAATTCATATGTATTCTATTACATATAAAAAATGAGTAGGTGTATATAAGATAATTATTTTTATATGCTACTTCACAATGGTGCAATAAAATGAAAAAAAGAAAAAGAAAAAAATTATTCTGAAAAGAAATACACTAAGGCCCATTCGGCCCAAATGACCCAACTGATTCTGACCGTCCATCGCCGATCCAACGACTATTATCCGCCCCCTGTGGTATAAAAGAACAAGAAACCCTAACCCTCCCTTACTCCTTTCACCCGCCCACTCTCCCCTCAGCCCCCTCCGGCCTCCCTCCAGGCGACTCGCTCTCGCCTCCGCCGCCTGCTCTTTCCTCACCTCCCCCGCCCCCTCCACGCCCTCTCGCCCCGGCCGCCGCTCCTCCGCCTCGCCGCCGTAGGGCCAAGTAGCTCGGCCTCGGCCACCCTAGAATGCTCCGCCGCCCCCCTCCCGCAGTGCCCCTCTCTCCTCAGATCCACTCCTCAGATCCACCCCGGGTGGAGGTGTGGCGGCGGCGGCTGCTCCCCCGGGCAGAGCCGCATCGGCGCCATGGTGGTGGCTTCTCACCCCGTGTGGAGGCGCGGCGGCTGCTCCCCTGGGCGGAGTCGGGCGGCGGCTGCTGCTCCCCCGGGCGGAGCCGCATCGGCGGCACGTCTGCTAGCCCAGTCTCTCGTCTTCTTCCTGCCTCATCTCTCCGGTGAGCCACCACTTTCAGCTAGCGTAGCAACTGGTTAGTGTAGTAGTACAGCTCGTTCGTGTTCTGGTACTGCTGGATCTGTGCTATCTTGGGCTGTTCCTGATCTGTTTGGATTTGATCTGATAGTTCTGGATCTGTTAGTTCTCAACCAATTAGTACTTAATTACAGTATTAGTAGTGAGTATTGAGTACAAATAGTAGTGTGTCTGTTCTGTTAGCTTGAGCTTTTGTACTGTTGAGATATTGCCAATAGAAATTAGTTCTACAGATGACCATTGAGTAGCTTTTATCCAGTCTATAACCAACCCGTTATTTGATTCAGGCATCTAATCCAGGGAACAAAGCTGTAGTTTATGCCTTTTCTGATAAGTGTATGCTGTGGATACTATATTATTTTTCCCTTGGCAAACATGAGAGTATGAGACTCGGTAGTAAACAAAGCTGCCACTGTATTTCTTGTTACATGCTTCAGTTAAAAAATATATTAGTTTTAGCTGTCACCGTAGCATGAGCAATTCATGTTCTGACCACAGTTGACAGTTCTATAGTACCTTCTTGTTGGGCTGCTAATATTGAAGCAGCTGGATAGCTAGATGGAAAATATGTATGTGATCATTTATTTTGATGTCATGTTGGGGTGTAAAAAAATTATTCATGTGATATATATTTCAGCTTAAATTAATTGTTGTGATTTATGGGCTGTAATATTTATGGGCTGTGTTAGCTGGTAAAAAATGTGGGCCAAATTTGGCCCATTTTAGCGGGCTCAACAAGCCTGATTCCTACACATAACTGTTCTTGTAACTATTTTCAATTTTTACTCGTATACGCAGGTCCTATTTGTCGCTGTTTCTTGCAGCATCGCTATATTTTTCTCAGTTGAATTGTAATTTTCTTTTCAGGTCAAGGCCTTCTGGATGTATCACCAGTTGAATTGTCGCTGTTCTTGTAACCCTCTGAAGCAGGTTGCCTCCCTCTCCCTCCAAAATATCTCCTTGACCTGCTGATCTCGTCCAGACATTGAGCTTGGGTCTCAGCCTCGACGATGTCATATCGTCATGGATTGAGTTAATCTGTGACGTTTTGTTTAAGAAACGTCACGAGGTTCAACCGTGATGCTCAATACATGACAAAATTTGAGAACGTCACATGGCCTAGTTTATGACCTTTTTTTAGTGATCTGTGACGAAAACTCAACGTCATGGATCAACGAATTTCTTGTAGTGGTTAAGTTTTAAACTATGCATATGCAAGATATAAGTACATGTATTCTTGTGTTCTTCTGGTTCTTGAAGAAGAACAAGAGAGAGAGGGGGGAGAGAAATAGATGATGAGTATTTTTTTTGGCGCGCAAAAATCTTTAGCACCGGATCATATTTGGACCGGTGCTAAAGGGTGTCACTTTTAGCACCGGATGTATAGTACCGGTTGGATACCCGGTGCTAAAAGAGGTTCAAACACGCTCAAATAAAGCACAAGGCCAAAAGGAAACCAAATCACATTAGAGTTAATCCTTAGCATCCAAGTTCAAGTTAAAATTAGATTGAAAATACCTAGGAGCAAAGAAAGCAAAAGAACATATCCTTATGGTGAATTGGTGATAACATGCACTTCAATTCAAGAATAGTTTTTGAAAATTAGTATTTTTGCAGAAAACAATCTACGAAAAAACCACAGCATGTTACAGCTTGATAGGTAATGATGATGCCCATAAACGATTCCACAAAAAGTAACATGGGTGCAGACATGCAAAGGCGAGAAAGCAAAATTTGCTACCCTCGGAAGAAGCAGAAAAGAAAGATGTTTTACCATTGCTCCATGAACCCCTCTGTCTGTCCCACATTCTCGTTTTATCTTTATGAAAGTTACTATGTCAATGCATGTAGGCATTGGATTCCGCTTTGCTAGCGGCAAGTTAAGCATCAGCTTCCTTTTCTTCATTGCTGCATATGCAAGTTAAGCACCCAGTTGTGCATCGCCGCCCTGACCTTTTTTGCTTGGTGTCCGTTAAGCTTCTGCTTCCCTTCATTGCTGTAAGCTAAGCATACATCTGGTTGTTGCATCGGCTCCATCCAAACCCACATTGCTTTTCTGCTTTGCGTGCTAGTTATTGCTCTCTTCAGCGCCTTCACCATCTTGCCTTCTGCTCCTGGACTCTTGTTGTTTGGAGTTGGCAGGAGCACAGGTTCCTTTCGCTAGGAGCCAGCGGATGAAGCGGTCGAGACAACAACGGTGGCCAAGTACTTCACATTTCTCTTGGTGAGTACACCAATAGTTCTAACACACGTATAGTAGAGTTTTCTTCTATATTGAGCCAAGGTCTTAATTCATATCATACGGACAATAGATCACACGGATATAAATTCCTTTCACTGGTTGCACATACTATATCTGTATAACTTTACCAATCATTTGCAAATGATTTAAAATTTAATTTGATGAAGTATATATCAAATACCAGGAATTCTTGTGTAGAATCATATAGCTAGCTAGTTTGTCTAACCAAGCAAAGGGAGCACGATTACATGTGTCTGTGTCAGAAGCAACTTTAATTAACCCTTTCATTAGTTTGATATGAAAAATTTCCTAGGTTTCAACTTCAGTTCGGAAAACTGAATTTTGAAACCCTAATACGACAGTGTTGGTAAAACAAAATGCTGTAATCTTTACATGGGGTTAGTTTTCTTGCCTTACTAGATTTGCGATGTATGCACCAATAATAGAGGGCGTGTGGGTGCATCGGTGAATAATCATGCACTATTGTTCAAAAACAATAATCATGCACAGATACACGTGCATTAATGGTGAATAATCCGGGCTTAGCTGTGTTTTTTACTTTTAGCATGGGTGCATCCCCACCTCCCACTACCAACGACACAGCATTGCCCCTGATTCTGATTGTAAGCTATATTTGCAGATAGTACGTTTCCCGACCCTTTATGCAGCTCCCAGCAATCCCAGAGATTTTTGGGCGTGGATATTGAATTAGCGTAGTGCATTGTGTGGCAGGCAAAGCAGTGGTCCGGTTCTCAGGTAAGTTCACGTCCATCATCTTGAGTCTACCGCTATTTCAAGTCTAAGCTAATAGCTTGCTTTTGTCTTAACAATTTCAGTACAGATTTCTGCCTTCCCCTTCGCTTTGGCTTTTGCATTCGCTTTCGCTTTCACTTTAGCTTTCGCTTTCGCTTTGGCTGCTGCTTTCCTTTTTGTCAGGCCCGTCGATTTGAGGGGGCCGCCCAAATCAAGACCATTAAGTACTAATCTTAGTAATTAACCACTAAAGCCCAGCAAGCCCCAGGGCTAGGAACGCACCAGCCACCAGGCCTGGAACGCACAACGCAGGAACTAGGAAGGAAACGACGGGACGCCGACGCCGCCAAACTGTCGAGAGCCGAACCGAAAGCGACGACGATTTCTCTTCCGGTCTTCCGACTCTTCCCTCTACATCAACGCCGCACTCGCCGCTCGTCAATCGCCTCGCTGGCTCGCTGCTCCCCTTTGATCACGCCTCAGCAGTGGGCAGTCGCTGCTCGACATTCATCGACGCCGCAGTATGCTCACCATTACTCAGGTATTCAGTTGATCACCTATCTGTAATATAATTCTGCATTGATATCGATTTGCATCTGCTATTTTCTTGAACTGTTGAACCCGGGACCCCTTTACTGATCAGTGATCAGTTGATCACCAATTCACCATGAAGCATGAAATTCATATTTATTAGTTCTATATTTGAATTATGAACAGGCCAGTCATGTCTTCTAGAGTTAGAAATAGAAATCATGAGTCTGATGCTGAAAAGCGCAAGAAGCAAAGAAGACTAGAAAAAGTTGCATACAGAATTTTGTTGACTGTTCCCGTGACAGTGGCATCCGCAGAACGAAGCTTTTCTAAATTAAAGTTGCTAAAGTCCTACACCCGTAGTACTATGAAACAAGAAAGGCTCAATGCATTGGCGACAATTGCTCTTGAAAATGATGTTCTGGAGAAGATTAAATATGAAGATATAATGGAAGATTTTATTTCGAAGAATACTAGACGACTGTTACTTTTTAATAGAAGCTAAAGAAAATTTGCTAAGGAAGATTCACTCTTTACTTCTTTAGCATTACTGAATTCTTATAATAGTTGTATTATGAAATATGAATATATTAATATTATTTGCATTTTATAATATAGTTATAGGGCCACCGTTTGTGTTCCGCACCATGGCCTCATAAACATAGAGATGGCCTTGCTTTTCGCTTTGGCTTTTGCTTTTGCTTTCTGCTGGGCATTTGCTCAGCGCCTTGACCACCGGTTGATAATTGTGCAGACTCAGTGCAAACCTCCACCAGATCTCGAGTTGTTGACAGACTCGAGCAAGGTGGTCCGACTCAGTGCAAACCCGGCCTTCTGGGATTTCGTTTCGTGGTAGGTACTAGGTAAACTTTTCTCATTGAGCTTCTAAACATATACTCATCTTCGTCATCATGTGTTCCTGAGTGGCCACACTGCCAATGCTAATACATTTCTCTGCTTTCGAACGGAAGGAAACAGCCTGTGATTCCTAAGGATGGATTTCGCATTCAGCGCGGCGCGGTGGGTGTTTGGAAAGGCACTGTCTGCTGCCAAGGACAATGTTCTGGAGGCGTGGGTGGCCAGCAAGAATCTCAGCACTGAGACCGATGCCCTTGTGTTGCATCTTCGTTACGTGCAAGCCATGCTCAACAACACCCGTGGCAGGGAGATTCACAACCCAGACCTGAACAATATGCTCCTCCAGCTACGACTGCTGGGATACGAAGCTGATGACGTGCTTGACATCCTTGACTACTTCCGCATCCAGGATGAGCTCGAAGGCACCTACCATGCTTCCAATGAGCACGCCGGGGGTTGCATCCATGGCCTCCTCCTCCATGCTCGCCAGAACTAAAGCTGTTATTTCTAAAATTAAGCCCTCCTCCGGCTCGCGCGACACCAACCGTGGTGAGCATGACGATCAAGATAATTCATCACATGCATCACCCAGTAACCAGGATGGACAGAAGGTCAACGTCAAATTAAAGCAAATGTTGGCTTCCATTACCCGTAGCTCTGCTTGTGATGACGGTAGGGAAACCGCCTCTTCCATTTGTTTACCATCAGTTGATAACTGTCCTCAATCTGACATGTTCAAGGATCCTAATGCTGCAGGTAATGGATACCACGTTCAACCTATGCAAATGCCAAAACTAAAGTTCGACAAGGCGGTTGTATCTACAAAGATGTCAGATATTGTAGAGAAGCTCAAGCCCATATGTGCTATCGTCTCTACTATCCTCAATCTGGAGCTGCAAGGCTCCAAAAGTATAAGTACTACTACCATGGAACGACACATAACCAGTGCGGACAGTGTGGAGCCTACACTGTATGGGAGGGAAATTGAGTTACAGAAGGTCGTGGATTCAATTATACATGGCGAATATTCTGCCAGTGCAATTACAGTGCTTCCAATTGTTGGCCCAGGGGGCATTGAAAAGACATCATTTGCACAACAAGTATACAAAGAAGTGAATACCCAGTTCCAAGTTACAATTTGGATATGTGTCTCTGTGAAATTTAATGCTAATAGATTGGCACAGGAAGCCTTGGAAAAGGTACCCATAGATGAAGTTACAAAAGTACAAGGTGGTCTCCAATAGCTGTCTGAGGAAAGATTAAAAGGTAAAAGGATTTTGCTTGTATTGGATGATATATGGCAATCTCATGAGGATGAGTGGGAAAAACTTCTAGCACCATTTAGAAAATTTGGTGAAAAAGGAAGTATTGTTATAGTCACAACTCGGATGTCGGATGTTCATAAAATGGTTAGAACTGTTCATTCACCAATTAAATTGGATCATTTAGGGGAAAAAGATTTCAGGAATTTATTTGATGCATGTTTATCTACTAAAAATGAATCATAGTCAAGTCATCCTGAGTTACATGAAGTTGGGAGAGAAATAGTTATAAAACCGAAAGGTTCTCCTATTGCAGCAAAACAGTAGGGAGAGTACTAAGAAAAAAGTTCACTTTGGAGCATTGGAGAAGCGTACTTGAGTGCAAAGAATGGGAACTCCAGACGAGTAGAAATGACATTATGCCAGCATTAAAGATCAGGTATGATTACCTTCCACTCAATCTAAAGCAATGTATACCTTATTGTGCTTTGTTTCCCGAAGATTATGAATTTGATAACAATGAGTTAGTTCAGTTCTGGATTGGACTAGGTATTTTGAAGCCACGTTGTCAGAGCACAAGAATAGAGGATGTTGGCAAGAGTTATATAATTAACTTGGTTATTCATGGGTTTTTCCAAAGGTATGAAAAGTACAATGGTCAACATTATTATGTAATCCATGACCTACTCCATGAGTTGCTAACGAATGTGTCACAACGTGATTGTGTTAGCAATAACTTTCTAAAGTGAGGTATAAACAGATCGAGGGATCAGTACGCCATTTTCCTATAATTGTGGATAACAAGGATTTTGAAGATACTGTTACCTATAAAGACAGTGAACAGGGTCTTGGTTCACTTGTAAAAAAGCTTCAAGTTGAAAATCTGCGTACATTGATGGTATTTGGTGAGAATGTGGAGAGCTTTTCCAGATATTGTGGTAATATATTTAAGCAAGCTAGAGCCCTGCACACTATTTTCTTATCTCAGCCATCATGTATTGTGGAGGTTATGCTTCATAACTTTTCAAATCTTATCCATCTTCGCCATCCAAGGATTAAGGGGCAACATTATCATGAAATGAATCTACCAGGAACTATTTCAAGACTATATCACTTGAAGTTCCTAGACATGGAAGATTGTTGGGGTTGCTGTATTCCACCTATAGATTTAAGCAACCTCATAAACATGCAGCGTTTTATTGTCCGAGTTAATAGCTGTCACTCAAAACCATTGTCTTCTTTCTTGACTTCAAACCTTCTTAACTCCCGTAGAAGTTTCATTTTCGAACGGTGGGAAAAAATAAAACTTCTACGAGAGTTAAGAAGGTTCGAAGTCAACAAAGAAGACAATGGTTTTGAGTGACAGCTATCATCTGGGACAATAAAACGCTGCATGTTTATGAGGTTGCTTAAATCTCTAGATGGAATACAGCAACCCCAACAATCCTCCATGTCTAGGAACTTCAAGTGATATTGTCTTGAAATAGTTCCTGGTAGATTAATTTCATGATAATGTTGCCCCTTAATCCTTAGATAGGAAAGATGGATAAGATTTGAAAAGTTATGAAGCATAACCTCCACAATACATGATGGTTGAGATAAGAAAATAGTGCGCAGGGCTCTAGCTTGCTTAAATATATTACCAAAAGATCTGGAAAAACTCTCCACATTCTCACCAAATACCATCAATGTACGCAGGTTTTCAACTTGAAGCCTTTTTACAAGTGAACCAATACCCTCTTCACTGTCTCTATAGGTAATTGTGTATTCAAAATCCTTGTTATCCACAATTATAGATAAATGGTGTACTGATCCCTCGATCTGTTTATACCTCACTTCAGAAAGTTTTATGCTAACACGATCACACTGTGACACATTCGTTAGCAACTCATGGAGTAGGTCATGGATTACATAATAATGCTGACCATTGTAATTTTCATACCTTCGGAAAAACCCATGATTAACCAAGTTAATTATATAACTCTTGCCAACATCTGATCTATTCTTGTGCTCTGACCACGCGGCTTAAAAATACCTAGTCCAATCCAGAACTGAACTAACTCATTGCTATCAAATTCATAATCTTCGGGAAACAAAGCACGGTAAGATATACATTGCTTTCGATTGAGTGGCAGGTAATCATAGCTGATCTTTAATGCTGGCATAATGTCATTTCCACTCGTCTGGAGTTCCCATTCTTTGCACTCAAGTACCCTTCTCCAATGCTCCAAAGTGAACTTTTTTCTTAGTGCTCTCCCTACTGTTTTTGCTGCAAGAGGAGAACCTTTCAATTGTATAACTATTTCTCTCCCAACTTCATGTAACTCAGGATGACTTGACCATGATTCATTTTTAGTAGATACACATGCATGAAATAAGTCCTGAAATCTTTTTCCCCTAAATGATCCAATTCAATTGGTGAATCAACAGTTCTAACCATTATAGCAACATCCGACATCGGAGTTGTGACTATAACCATACTTCCTTTTTCACCAAATTTTCTTAATGGTGCTAGAAGTTTTTCCCACTCATCCTCTTGACATTGCTATATATCATCCAATACAAGCAAAATCCTTTTACCTTTTAATCTTTCCTCAGGCAGCTCTTGGAGACTACCATGTGCCTTTGTAACTTCATCTATGGGTACCTTTTCCAAGGCTTCCTGTGCCAATCTATTAGCATTAAATTTCAAATAGACACATATCCAAATTGTAACATGGAACTGGGTCTTCACTTCTTTGTATACATGCTGGGCGAATGTTGTCTTTCCAATGCCCCCTAGGCCAACAATTGGAAGCACTGTAATTTCACTGGCAGAATATTCGCCATGTATAATTGAATCCATGACCCTCTGCAACTCAATTTCCCTCCCACACAGTGTAGGCTCCAGAATGTCCTCACTGGCTATGTGCCGTTCTATGGTAGTAGTACTCAAACGTTTGGAGCCTTGCAGCTCCAGATTGAGGATAGTAGAGACGATAGCACATATGGGCTTGAGCTTCTCTACAATATCTGACATCTTTGTAGATACAACCGCCTTGTCGAACTTTAGTTTTGGCATTTGCATAGGTTGAATGTGGTATCCATTACCTGCAGCATTAGGATCCTTGAACATGTCAGATTGAGGACAGTTATCAACTGATGGTAAACAAATGGAAGAGGCAGTTTCCCTACCGTCATCACAAGCAGAGCTACGGGTAATGGAAGCCAACATTTGCTTTAATTTGACGTTGACCTTCTGTCCATCCTGGTTACTGGGTGATGCATGTGATGAATTATCTTGATCATCATGGTGGCGGGGGAGGCCCTTGCCTGTGAGGCAGCTCGGCCGGACGTGGCGGCGGCGTCTGCCATGGATCCACCCGAGGAAGAGCTGGGGTCCTGTCACCGCTGTCATGGCGTGCTGCGTGGGATTCCAGAGGCCCGCTCGGGCGACAGCGCGCGGAGCGACGCGGGGGAGGGGAGGGGAGGGTGAGCGGCGGCGGCGGTTCCACCGGGGTGCGGGGTGGAAGTCTTCTACGATACTTCTCTGTCTCAAAAACGAAGATACTTTAGATTTATCTTAGAGTGTCTTCTGGATTGGACCTGGGATGATCTGCTTGTGGGTTTCGCCTTCTCCATAACAGCAAACGACCCATCGAGATGAAAACGAGACAATCACAATTTAGCCACTGCTACGCCCATCCGATTCCACGCCATGCAGCGATGCAGCCGGTCTTCACTACTGCTGCTTTGTGTGGTGGTGCCATGATCGGCAGATACAGGTACAGGCGTGCTACACGAAGGATGGAGCCATGAAGGTCAATCCCATCCTCATGAATAATCGATTGATTGTTTGATGATCCTAATCACCTGCAGGATTGTATCTTCCGGCTGGTTCTTGATCTCCCAACCGAAAAAATTAATGTTGCCGTTCATGGCAATAGACTACCGAGAATCGACCCATTCATGTTTAGTCAGGGAAACAATTATTAGATTTGTGGTTTCTAAGAAACAATCTAAGAAATTCTTGAGCTAATCCAGTACTTTTGTAACTTTGCACACAATATGTGGATTACTTTTCATATCCTTGATGCATCACGAGGAATCCAAACAAATTAGGAAGAAAATATCTGACTATTACTAATTCGAGGCTCATTTTGAAGTCTCCACGTTAGTTCTCACTAGATGCGCTATAAAAAAAGATAAATCATAAAAATTCTCACAAAAAACATAAACATCCTGACATCGATTTGCTCTGCTCTAATTAATCATTGTCAATAATAATAGCCGCTGGATCTATTTTTTAAAAAAAATTACCCACTTGTGCCATTATAAAATATAGCTTAAAGTAACCCCCAATACATACTTAATTATAAATTACCCACCTATGCCATTGTAAAAACATGATATGAAAAGAGAGATATATCCATCCGAGAAATTAAAAGAAAAACATTGTATTTGATCTCCCTCGTGCAACCCACCAATATATCAAACATAAAGATTCCTTGTGCCATTATAAAATATAGCTTAAAGTAACCCCCAATACATACTTAATTATAAATTACCCACCTATGCCATTGTAAAAACATGATATGAAAAGAGAGATCTATCCATCCGAGAAATTAAAAGAAAAACATTGTATTTGATCTCCCTCGTGCAACCAACCAATATATCAAACATAAAGATTCCCTACATGCTACGATCCTAGCTAGGGTTCATGATCATCATCCAGTCACGTCATCTGCACATGACCCATGCACATGATGCACGTAGCCCTAATTACTAACCGGCGTGGCCTAGCCGTCACCACGGTTTAAAATTTCGTCGAATTTTCGCCGAAATTTTGCGAAATTCGGTTTTTTCGACCGTGAACGAAAAATGTTATTTTGGTTAGAAATTTCGGAATATTATATTGTCAAATAGGTTAGTAGACCACACCAGACATTTAGAAAGTTATGTTCGGTGAGCAACAGGTCTCAGGTTCGAGTTCTGTTGTTGTATTGTATTTTTTGGGATTTTTGTCTCTATGACAGGTGGGGCCAACACCTAGGAAAATAAAAAAAACGCAGCCAGGGGGATTCTAACTCAGGCCATTTCTGCCCAAGAGTGGAGACAAACCAATGAGCTATAGTCACGATCGTGTTTATTAGTTCGGAAGGGCTCTTAATAAATGCAAATTGTGATTTTTAAAAATAAGTTTGACCGAAATTTTTGGATGATTTTCGCGAAATTCACGAATTTCATTGATTTCGCCCGGGACCGAAAATTTACCGAAAACGAAATAAAAAACCTTGGCCGTCACACATGCTAAAGCCCCTCCATGCCAGCGCAATTACGTGCGTGAGCTGTTGCAGATATATCCATCAGCCCGATGCAGGAAGCGTAGTAGTCTAGCTAACATGTCAACGAGATAGATGAGCTGCTGCACTGACCCGCCTGCTGCATTTGGTATGTAACTCTCTAACAATTTTAGCATCTTCTCTATTTCGTAGGATCAGAAGATATTTCTTAGACATTACACAATGCAAATAGTTACGGATGATTGGCTGATTCTTAATGAGAGACGACAAATAGAGCCAAGTAAGAGTTAGACACGTCAAGTCACATGCGAACAAGTATATAGGAAATACTAACTTATCATATACATGCATGATGTATGAGTCACCATATAAACCATGTATACATGTTTTGATGAAATGATGATAGTTTAATGCAAAGACATAACTCAAACTATGGGTTTGATTAAACACATATGGAGGTTCGTGCAAATTGAATATATAGAAACCATGAATATGAATGAAAAGTGTATAGACTAATCGTTAACTAAAATCTGTCACCACTTGATAAATAAAGATATAAGTAGATATCTATATGAGTATTATGCTAAAATATATAATAACTGAGGTAAGATAACCAAGGTAAGCAATTCTGATTATTAGCTATGTCACAAAAAATCATGACTTTCTAATACTTATGCCTCTCAAAATTACTGGCCGTTGCGAGAGAATATTGCTGTATTTTTTTCTTCCTGTTTGGTTGAGCGTTGATAAGATAAGCAGCTCTAAATATGAGTGGCTGATTTCAGTGATCATCAGATCAATGGTTATTATGCCCGCAAAAAAAATCAATGGTTATTATAATCAAATTAATGTGAGAATTTTGTCAGAGCTTGTGATTAATATAGAATAGATATATACAGATAGATTACTTCACAAAATAGTATAGGTAGTAGGTAATTTTGATTAATATTAAGAGGTTATGTTAGAATATTTTTATAATGGTATAGGTGGGTATTGTAATAATGATGATTAGAATCTTCATATGTTATGGGCAGCTGTTTCTTATTATTATTTGAATTTTTAGGATTTGTCTTTTTTTTCTAGCATATCTCATGAGATTTTACGTGGAGGCTCGAAAAGCCTATAATTATAGCATGATTGGTAAATTAAGTATACAGCATTACCAGGCAGCATTTTGGGTGATTGCCCGAGCCTGATGCAGAATAGGAAACAATTTGTGTAATGTGCTAAAGGAAAAAAATGGAGAAGTGAGAGATTCAAAAAGAAAATGAGAGAAACATGGGAGGAGATGGATGATGTTTTATTTTAAAACTAAAATGATAAAACAGATAGAGGAGATGGTTCAATTTCTTATTTTAAAATAAATATTAATATTTCAAGTGTGAAGATTTCATGTATACCACACACATATAAATAATAGCACTAATGTCATTTTCCCATGTCCAATTTCTGACACTATATAAATATTTACTTCAATGTAATACTGCTACATATAGATCAAAGGGTTCAAAACTTCGAATATATTTGGTAGAACAATTCAAAAACAACCAGTCCTGAGTGTGAGAGGTGTACAGAAGATAGAAATTATTTCCATTTGATGCAAAGCAAGCTGAACTACTCATCTGTATTTTAAAACTAATAGACCGTGCAGGTGCGCGGGTTGATGGACTAGTTAATATTAATTTAGATGACTATGACTACCAAAAAATAATATGGACCAGTGAATGTAGAGATGGAGTTAATATCAACATGGACGATGATTCAACTTATTATGATAAAATATTTAAATCATCTGCTATCGAATGAACAACTTACCAGTTTCGATGTTGATGATCTAAGAAATTGGGATAATCTTTATAAATAATATTTATTTAATGTTTATATTTAGGGCCCTGAATTTTGTGTCGCCCTGAGCCAGAAAAATCACAGAACCGGGCCTGCACTGATCGGACGAAAATTAAGATTATTTTTGTCTAGATTTCGTCTTCTCAGTAGACGAAATTAAAATCATCTAGCTATTACACGAAGCTGTATGAAAAAATTTATAAATTATACTAAAAAATTAATTTTGTCTCGTGGTTGCACGATTTTAGCATATGATCCACCTGTTGGACCAAAATGAGCAGCATTACGCAACTTGAAGCTTATTTGCCCGAATCAATCTCCTGGATCCGCAATCAAAATCCCTGTTGCTCAAATTCAGCTTCCCAGTTCCCACGGCCAAGCTTGAGGTCCCTGCTATTCAAATCACTCGAGCTTGCTGATGACGCTGGAGGCCTGGAGCGAGCTTGACACTCTCTATGTCCATATGAGGTTCACGCGAGCTTCCAGCCACTGGAGCTTGACGGGAGGCCTCATATTCATACAGTGGATACAAACGTTAGAAATGCTCAAGGATATAGAGGTTCTCCAGTCCAAAATCAAAGTCTCCAAACCGATCCAATGTCTCTCGCAGCTCAAAACCTAACCCAAGGCCCCAAGGGTATACTGAAGTCACCTCGAGCAAACAACACCTCGCTGCATCTTCGTATACTGAAGTCTGTTAGGCACGCGAATGGATAACTGTTGTCAATGGCCAACTTTTTCACTAGTGTCACTGCTTAATTACTAGTATGCAGAGATCGGTAAGAGATGGTATTCCCCCTAGGACTCGATATCCTATTGCGAGCAATGTGAGGTCATCCACCTTGCAACAGAGTCGAGATTGCAAATGGCATGAACACAATCATGCCGCCCAGATATTGGAACCGGCAGGCGGAAGCGGCAGCTATGTAAAAGACATTAACATATTTGATGATTAACTTTTCATTGCCAACCCATAATCACTACCTATTTTATTTAACAATCTTTGATTCCTCGAATATGAACTTCCCTTCCTTGTATCTCTCCGACTCTTCAGGTGTTTTCTCGTATTTCCAGCCAAGTACTTCACGGCAATCACGGCAATGGATGTCAGCAACCGTGTGAAGCCCTCTCATGTACATCCTATCCTCCTTAGGCCCCATATAAACAGCTGTGTTCATGGCATCAGAAAAGAGAAATGCACGGCCACTCGATGCCGTAGAACAGTCACAAGAGCAAGAGAGAGGTAGTGTTATTTGATGGTTCAGTGGATGGTGACGTGACGTTTGATATAATAAGTTCCTGGATGATGTGACTAGCTTGCACGTTGAGATAAATAGTTAGTGGGGTGTGTATAGATTTTGGTGTTCAAAGGATTATGCTGCAAATAAATAAGCATTATTGGTCGCAGCATGTGTCAGGACGATTGGTTGGACAGGTTTTTTTGGTGTTGGTGGTTTGTAGCTAATGATGGTGGTAGCTCTTTTTTTCTGCTCCTTTCTTTTCTAGGCCTGTGTGTTATTAGGATTGGAGATTTTTCCCCTTATGTAATAATGATAGCTGTATGCATCTTTTAGATACAGAGGCTGGAATATCAATATATTCCCTTTTCTAAACAAACAAGCATTTACGTTGCTGTTCAGTTGCTTCAGTTCTGTTGGAGGGAAACCACTAGTGTTCTCATGAATTGACTATTTAAGGTAACAATATACTTCTCGCAACTATGGGATGCTATAAACAGTCAGCCCAACACTATTGTTGCTGAAGAACAAGGCCAAGTGTTAGGAAGGAATCTGAAATACCATAAATCTCTTGGAGATGATGTCGTCCTCGAGACAGACGTTGTTCCGGCAATTGCACCAGCTGTACACCTGCCGTCCAACCAGCTCCGCCATTGGTGCTCCGCTGCTCTCCTGCAAACAATCCATAAATTCAGGAAAAGAAGGAAAACCAAAACGCATCAAGAAACCAAGGAAACGATTGAGCTTTTTCCCCTTATGTAATAATGATAGCTGTATGAATCTTTTGGATGCAGAGGCTAGAATATCAATATATTCCCTTTTCTAAAAAAACAAGCATTTACGTTGCTGTTCAGTTGCTTCAGTTCTGTTGGAGGGAAACCACTAGTGTTCTCATGAATTGACTATTTAAGGTAACAATATACTTCTCGCAGCTATGGGATGCTATAAACAGTCAGCCCAACACTACTGTTGCTGAAGAACAAGGCCAAGTGTTAGGAAGGAATCTGAAATACCATAAATCTCTTGGAGATGATGTCGTCCTCGAGACAGACGTTGTTCCGGCAATTGCAGCAGCTGTACACCTGCCGTCCAACCAGCTCCGCCATTGGTGCTCCGCTGCTCTCCTGCAAACAATCCATAAATTCGGGAAAAGAAGGAAAACCAAAACGCATCAAGAAACCAAGGAAACGATAAGATGGATCAGAAACAGGCAGTTGCAGCAGCTGTACACCTGCCGTCCAACCAGCTCCGCCATTGGTGCTCCGCTGCTCTCCTGCAAACAATCCATAAATTCAGGAAAAGAAGGAAAACCAAAACGCATCAAGAAACCAAGGAAACGATAAGATGGATCAGAAACAGGCAGAGAAAGGAAGGAAGAACATCTGGTAGATAGACGGAATCAACAAATAGGTGAGGCCTTAGTGGAGATACTATGAAGGTCGTCAATATGCAACCAACATTATATCTTTGCAGACTGGGCAACATAATGTCGTTTCACTTGATAATCAAACAACAAAACCTTGAACAAGCGTTGATGGAAAGGTTGCACTAGTATGATTACCTTCAACATAATGTGCAATGAGGGTTTGTTCTTATTCATGTCAACTGCGTTTAGAATTGTAGCCTTTGCAGCCCTCATCTCCTCTGGCCTGGCGTTAGGATAATCTAAACAAACATAAACATCCAAAAGCGAAGAGAGGTTCTCAAGACCAATCGCAAAGCCAACAACTAGATCAATAGTCTCCATCCTTCGAAATCTGAACAGCAGGGTATGGAGTTTTGGCATTGCTTGTTGCCGGAACTCCACTCTCTTGGTATTGTTGATTTCGAACTTTCTCAGAGAAAGGAAGGGATAAACGTTGTTGATGTTGATGACCAATTCTTTCTGAAGAGATATGTGAAGATGAGAAAGGGATGGCATCCTCCCAAGGACATGAAGTCCCTCTTCTCCGAGGGTTAATAAGGAGATATGCAGGATGGTGAAGGCACGGAGTGCGGACATCCATTGTGGCACTTCTTGCACGGTGATATAGGTCATATCTATTTTCTGAAGCTGTTGAGGTCCCGGCATTATGAGGTTGCGGCATGGGGAACTGATGTCACAATTGGAACCAATTATTTGTAGAAACTCGAAACTGACCAAGCTGGATAGACACTGGAGGAAAGGATCCTTGTAGCTCTCGTCCCATTCGTTGAACACGAACCTCACATGCCTCAGTCCGGCCAGCCCAGTGAAGTTAATCAGTGTGGTCGGGGACTCAACACGGATAGAAGGAATGCCCAACTCTTGCAACAACTTGAGGTTCCCGAACCCAGCCGGCACTGTATTCTGAGTGTCAGCACACACGAGCACCAAATTTGTTAGTAGACCAAAAGTGGACGGCAGCTCGTATATTCCAGTACCTCTAACGTCTAGTGCCTGCAAAAGCTTTAGCTTTTTTATCTCATTTGGAATCTCAGTGATACCTGCATTCCTTAGTCCCAAGTACTTAAGGTGAAACAGATTGCAGATTTCCTTGAAGCAGCCACTGTCCACTCGCCGACAGCCTCTTAAACACAGTACACGTAATACTGGAAATGATGAAAGGGTTGGCAACAGTGGTGGACCAAGGGTAAGAACGGACTCTGGCCCTGGGCGAGGCCAAGGCAGCTCGTTCTATTTCTTGCAGAGCTGGGTTGCTGCGACTGCAACAAAGCCCAGGCGGGAGCCCGGGATTGCCCGGCCCTGGTTGGCAACAAGTCGAAGGATCTAGGGCACACACCAAGAAAGTGACCTCACACGGCACAAGCTTACAGTTGATAACTGCTTGACTTTCTCTCCATTGCTGGTATGGAGGGACAGTCGATGTATCCTTTCTTGTTGGTTCCTGGGCTGTTGGTCATCTATTGTTGTAAGGAAACCACACTTATTGGCCAAGCGGGTGACAAGATCAAGTACCATATCGTGTACTCGACAATAATCCGCCTTATTGCTACCATGGTTCATATCTTTTTTTTAGATAATGGAAATTTTATTCCGGCCTCTACGAAGCGTACACAACCTTCAATTATTACAAAATCAGCTATCACCGTTGTTATCAAAGGAGAAAAAGACGAAAGCGGGGAAACATATCCAATTCTAATATTAAGTTTTCAACCCTGATTTGCCATGTCTAATGCAATGGTTTCCAAAGAAATACTAGTAGTCTTGAAGACCTCCTTGGTCCTGTCGTCATGCTACAGCTGCGCCCAATAGCGTAGCCAGTACGCTCCCCTGAAAATAACCTGCAAAAATGAAGTGTATCGGGCGTTGTCAAAGACAATATCATTCCTGCATCGCCAGATAGAACAACATAAGGCAAACACAACCCACCAAAATCAAGTGCCTTTCGTTTTTATTAAAAGGCAATAACCAATTCCCTAGCATATGGAAAATGGAAATTGGAGGGGGTAAGCTAGTAGCTAGATGGACAATTTGCCATATCATCCTAGCATGGTGGCAATAAAAAAAGATGTCTAATCGTCTCATTAGAATTACAGAAACAACATTTTTGACTTCCTTTCCAATTCCTCCTAGCTAGATTATCCTTTGTGAGAATCACCCCTTTTAAAAGGTACCACCGAAAGATCTTTACTTTGAGAGGAATTTTTAGTTTCCAAATCAACTTATGTCGGAAGGGGGGATGTTGATCTAACAAGTGCGGATACATAGAGCGTACTGTAAAAATCCACTCATAGTTAGATTCCAGCAGAACTAATCTGTACCCATTCTCAAGTTGATAATAGTTAATCTAGCTACAAGGTGCAGCCAGTCTCTTAGTTTATAACCCACTAAAAACCTGCTAAAAGAAATATTAAGAGACGTGGTTTGCATGACATTAGCCACCGTGCTATGTGGTTAACGAACAACATTATATAGAGACGAATACTGCTCCTTTAGCGGTTGTTGACCTATCCAAGTATCTTCCCAAAACCTCATATTTCCTCCATTTTTAATCTTGAAGGACCCACAACTCAAGACCTCTTCCTTAATTTTCATGAGTCCTCTCAAAAAACGAGAGTGTTTGGCTTAAACCTGTGAATGGGTCTTGGAGCTTAGGTATTTGTTTCGAAGCATTGTTTGCCAAGTGCCATCAATATTAAGTAAACTAAAAATCCATTTACTTAATAAACACTTATTTTGTAGTGTGAGGTTAAGGATCCCGAACCCCCCTTGATCCTTGGGTGGACACAATATTTCCTAGCAGGCAAGATGATATTTTCTTTTATCAGAGCTGCCTTGCCAGTAAAATCTTGATCTATAATAATCAAGTTTTTTAAGAACTCCTTTTGGTATTTCAAAGAAAGACATCATAAACACAGGTGGCTGCTAAGCACTGAATTTAGGAGAATTAATCTGCCCCCAGAGGATAAGTGCTTAGCCTTCTAGCAAGATAGTTTCTTTTCGAAACGATCCTCTATTTTTTTCCAATCTGCATTTAAGAGTTGTCTATGGTGCATGGGCATTCCCAGGTATCTAAAGGGACATTCACCCACGTCACAACCGAAGAGTTCGATATAATCATTTTCAAAGTCTTTTGTTCTTCTGTAACAAAAAGTTTTTATGGAAATTTATTTTCACTCCGGAGAGTTGCTTAAAAACAGTGAGTAGAAGTTTCTTGTTTCTGGCTTGATCCAAGTCATGATCAATAAAGATGATGGTGTCATCCGCATATTGCAAGATAGACAGACCATCATCTAAGAGACGCGGTAAAATTCACCTGATCTAGCCATCCTCTTTGGCACGTTTAATGAGTAATGCAAACATATCTGCAACAATATTAAAAAGAATTGGAGACATAGGATCGCCTTGGCGCAAGCCCCTTTTTGTTTGGAAGAAGCGTCCTATGTCATCATTAACTTTGACACCAACACTTCCACCTGTGACCATTCCTTCAATCCATCTACACCATTTTAGTGAGAAGCCCTTCATGCGAAGCGTTTGTTGAAGGAAAGACCATTTAACTTTGTCGTAAGCCTTCTCGAAATCTATTTTGAGAATAACTCCGTCTCTCTTTTGGGTGTGTAATTCATGGATGGTTTCGTGTAATATAACCACTCCTTTCATGATATTCCTTCCAGGCATAAAAGCAGTTTGTGATGGGCTTACCACCGTTTTCGCTACTTTGTTTAGTCTATTCGTGCCAACTTTTGTAAAAATCTTAAAGCTGACATTTAGGACACAAATGGGTCTGTATTGTTGAATTTCTTTGGCATCTTGAACCCTTGGGATTAAAGAAATTACTCCAAAGTTAAGACTATATAGTTGAAGCCTCTCTTCATAAAATTCTGTGAAAAGGGCCATAAGATCATTCTTTATAATCTCCCAAAACACCTGGTAGAATTCAGCTGGGAAACCATCTGGTCCAGGTGCTTTATTATGTTCCATTTGGAAGATCGCCTCTCACCTCTATCTCTGTGAAAGGCAAAGTAAGGATATCATTTTCTTTATTGTCACCTGGGTAATATCTTCTATTTGAGATTCCACCAAAGTAATAGCGGTCTCTTCTGGTTGACTAAAGAGATCTTTATAATAATTAGTGATATATTTCTTTAATTCAGAATCACCAACTATAACCCCATCATCTTGTTCTAATCTGAAGATGTGTTGTTTTCGGTGTTTTCCATTTGCCACCAAATGAAAGAACCGAGTGTTGTCGTCACCTTGAAGGAGAGTATTCACTTTAGCCCTTTCATACCTTTTACTTTCCTCTTCCCTCAAGAGGGTGACATGGCTCTCTTTAGATAATGCTTCATATTTATCTCATTATCAGTTAGAGTACTGGTCTCTGCTTTAGTATCCAGTGTTTCCAGCAAATTTAAGAGCCTTTTTTTCCTTCTTATAGGACCCCGCAATATTTTTGGCTCAGCCTCAAAGGTATTGACTAAGGCGTCTGATTTTATTCTGCCACCTAGCCAAGGGTGAAGCACCCCAGTTTTCTAAACGCCAAACCTATGCAACCATATCAAAAAAGCCTTCTCTCAACAACCAACCTCTTTCAAATTTAAAGGATGGTTGACCATTCCGATGAGTGCAAGATCCAAAATTAAGGATAAGAGGGGTATGATCCAAAATATTCCTATCTCTCGTTTCTACCATCGCCATAGGGAATTTTTCCTCCCAATATGTGCTAACGAGAATTCTATCTAGCTTCTCATAAGTTGGATCATCTCCTAGACCTGACCAAGTATAGAGTCTACCAGACATGATAATCTTTCTAAGGTCCAAAGATTCTATGACAGCGTTAAACATGTTTGGTCATTTAAAATCAAAATTATCAGTGCTCTTTTCAACTGGGTTTCTCATAATGTTTAAATCTCCTCCTATGATATATGGAAGAGAACTTTTAGAGGAAGTGTTGGCCATCTCAGCAAGGAAGGCCATTTTATTCTCTTCCTGAGCTGGGCCATACAGTACGTAAAAATTGAACTTGAAATCATCCTCTTTAATTATGAGGGTGAATTTAACATACAAGTCACCTTCATCAATGTATCAATGGCTCCTATGTCAAAAATGTTAAGATACGCACCCAAAAGGATACCACCTGATCTGCCATGTGGGGCCATGCTATGCCAAATAAAATCTTTACCCTCACACAAGTTTTTCAGCACCGGGTCTGTAAATTATCCCTACATGTTTCTTAAAGAGCTGTCAGATTAATTTGCTCTTCTTTAACCAGCTCCGACAAATATCTATGTTTAGCCAAGTCTGCTATTCCCAAAGATCCCTTTCATCTTATACTTAACTTTGAAAGCGTTTTTAGTTTTTTAGGGGCTTTCCCTTTTTTGTCATTGGGGTAGATTTAGAGTTTTTCTTTCCCGGAGCAGAACACAGATCTTTTAGAATATAATCCAAGTCATGATCTAGTCGGTCTCTTTTGTATCTCCACCCAGTGGTCGAGGGCCGACTGAAAACTTTCCTCCCTCTCATCATCACTAGTATTTGTGATGTTATGGTTAAAAAACATATCTTTCCTCCTTCTTTAATGTCTTTTTTCTTCCTTGTTGACACTGGCATCCTATCAACTTCTATGTTTTTAATAGCTAAGGTGGAAGATCTAACTAAAATATCATCTCTACCAAGCGAAATACCAATAGCTTTCATATTGGAAGAAATGCGGGAATCTGGAAAGGCAGTGAATGATTTGGAATTACCTGGCACACCTCCAAGTTTCGGACTGGTGCCGTGCGCGCGGTCTTCGTCAAGGTGTGACCGTCAGCTTTCGTCGAAGATCTGTTGCTGCGCCTTAATGTGGTTCCTGGTTTTGCCGGGTTAGACTCTAGTGGATTCTTGATATTTGCAGGGAGCTGGGACCCTGCAAAATCCATCGGCACAGCTGACTATTTAGTGAGCACCACCGCCGCAGCTGGTTGCTCTGTTAGCACCACTGCCGCAGCTAGCTGCTCGGTCCCCTTAGTGAGGTCAGCTGCCACAGCTAGCTCCTGCAGCACGCACGTGCCCGGCAGATCCTGACTCTGCCCCTCTGCGTGAAGCCCAGATGGCCCGGCTGTGTCATCCTTCCGGACGGGCAGCTGCTCCTCTGTTGCTTGCCCCAGGTTGACCTGCTGTCCAGCCACTGCAGCTAGAGACAGTGGCGCGCCTGTATCAGCCAGTACATTAGCGTCCAGAGAGGGCTGTTGTCCTTCTTCCTGCTCTTCTCCATCGAGGACAGGCTGCACTACCATGTCAGTAGCATTAGTGGGTTCCACCACCCCAATCTGTTCCATATCGTGCTCTTCAATAGCCACCTTTAAACTGATCAATATCTATCGCCTCATTCATCTTCCTTAGTTGATCAGCTGATGATGGAGCCTTTTGTTGATCACCTAGATTACTATCAGTATTATTATTTCCCGACTCATCCTGAGGACCCTCTTTTGGGTGATTCGCATCCTCCATCTCTTGATCTTCGTGCTCAAACTCATCATCTAGCAAGTCATCATCATCGAAAAATTCCTCATATGTGCTTACTATCTCATCCACTTTGAAATAAATTGGATACATATAGCCCTTCACCACAATGTCGGTGTCTTCTGGAATTTTATTAGCGTCCAGAACATTGACCAACGAACGCACCGCCCCATGTTTCCTTAGATAAGTCATGTCCACCTTTTCTGTAGCACCAAGAGTAGTGCCAATAGCCCAAAGTGGTAGGATGGAACAAATCTCATGGGGAACTCCATAAACCAAAACCCAGACTTGATGCAATTTCCGCATGGGCTTGATCTCCTGTGTCCACTCTTCAAAAAATAGTACACCTTCATTGTTATCCGTCGGTATCCTTTCAATTGCAACCAGAGTCTTCAACTCCACTGGACTAGGGAAGGGTACAATGAATTCCTTTTGGCCATGCACACAGACTTCCCAATCCCATTTGATAGGAAGTATCCTTGCTAATTCAACCTTCAGTAACACTGCTGAAACTTCTCTCTCAAAAATCCGGATCAAAGCAGTAGCTGCAATTTTCTCTGGCGGTGGAGCACTCGTAACCCCCTCAGTTGGTATGTGAAAAAATGCCAGACCATCTCCCGCCAGACCACAGAAAGTTGCTTGCAGCTTGGGGGCACGGAGTAGAGGGCATTGATTAGTGAAAATGATCATCAGAACAAATGCTACAGCGCAAACCTTTTTTCTTCTTGGCTGCCGGGAGATCCAACTCGGGCACAACATGTTTCATCTTCAAATCCTTTGATTCTTGATTTTCGGAACTGCTCCCAGGCCTTACCTGGCTGGATGCAGTATTCTGTCCCTAAGAGTTGGCGTGTGCAGCTAGCTCTTGAGTAGTACCTCCGCCTCCGCGGTTGATAGCACCGGCATGCGTAGTACCTCCGGCTCCAAGGTTGACAGCACCGGCACCGGCTCGCTTCGTACTGCCCTATCCTTCGCGAAAGGCCTGACCATCACGACCGTCTTCAGGCATGGCGGCCAGCGTCCGGGTGCCGGTGCCTTCCGCAGCCGCGACCGCGCCGGCCATAGCCCAGACCGCCACGCACCTGTGCGTTGAGTTGAGCAAGGCCCCTCCCTGCCACCCGGTTCGCGCCGCCCTGCTCGCCCGAAGTTCCTGCCATGGTCGCCTCTACGTAACTCCTGCGGTCACCGGTGACAGTACCGAGCCAAACCCTAGAGTTCAGCTGACGTCGCCAAATTGCTCCTGAATGGGCCGGCCTTGGCCCATGAACGGTCCCACCGGCCTGACTCATGCAACGAGGATGACCGGACGAGTTTGAATTTCGCGAGGAAATCGGATAGCGCCGATCGGAACGCGGCTCCGGGTGAGCTCCATCGGCGAGGGAAATCTCCGGCAATCTGGAGCGGCGATTGAGTTTCCATACCGGTAAAATGAAATCCCCCAACGTAGACGAGCGCTTCTCCAGCCTCGACAGGGGACCTCTCCAAGGTTTCATCCACGGCCATCGAATCCCAGGGCCCGGGGAACCACGAGTCCCTGACACCTTTGAAATCTGAGGCTAATTACGGTGAGCCACTATCAGACTTGGGGAAGATGTAGACGTCTTCAGTGCGGACGGGCTGGGTTGGGCATCCCCCAGGTCTTCACAGTCAGCGTCAAAATCATCGGTGTCGCCGGACCAGAATCGCCCAGACGGCGCATCTGCTCCACTGGTGATCATCTCCCAGAGGTCCAACCGCGGTGAAATCGCTGGTACATCCACCGTCGCCCGCCGCAGTGATGCTAGGAGCGATGGCCCAAGCCGGCACTGGCATGAACTCGCCGATGCCGGCCTTGCGCTTGGTTGTCGTCGCCTCCTACTACTGCGCTAAATCTTGACCATACTCCAGCCACCATGGTTCATATCTAACGGTTGAATCAAACTTATGTTAATTAGCTCATCGATATAATCCTCATCAACCTTATAAAATGACTTTTTCACCATGTTTCTAGAGAGTTTCTGTCGTTTTGAACATTTTTTTCACCATGAAATTTCTTACCCACCCTACGTACCCACCAATTAAATCTATACTATCGTCGAACCAACTACGATGACATAGTCCGCAAATTTTTTTAGACCCACCGTAGAAAACAGAAACATAACCCACCATCACATACTATGTCCCAGTCGGTAACGCGCAGGACTCCAGGAGTGCAACAACTCCCATCCGAGACCCCACCGTTCGGGCAATTGCAAAGCACGGAGTGTTTCTATGGCAAATCGAATGTAAATATACATGATACACGTAGTACACGATTCAAACATCATGTTATAGTACCACATTGCCGGTCAAACTTAGGATATGCCTACTCATAACTGTCATAACCAGTCGAGATGTCAATCAGAGAACCATGTGGCAAGCGTGGTCCCTTGCCTGCGTTGTGGTAAATCAGCTGACGACGTTATCATTCGGTGTGTTGAACCTTGTAGCTTATGCTGAGCACACTCACAGGATGAACTCATAAATTGGGAAATTAAGAGGAGTCAGTGGTTCGAGCGACGACAAGGGAGCTGGTGTCGCTAGGTGCGCCAGGCAAGCTGCAAGACAGTGCCACAGCAGCACTCCCTTGTGCAAAGTAGCTCATCAGTGAGCTCCTCCCTGGCATCGACGCTTGGACGCTGGAGCATTAGAATGGAGGAGAGATGGAGTGAAAGTGAGCAGTTAGAGAGAGACACGGGAAGAGCTGGTGGTGGAGAAGCGAGGGTTGAGAGCGGACGTGAGGAGCTGGTTTCATTTGGCCAAACTTCCGCAAGTGTGTGCGCGCGCTTGTTCGGTGGTGTAGTCATTGCCTCATGTCACAGCACAAAATGGCTCCTTACACTTTTAGATAATGGATAAAAACTATCCGGCCATGACCAAAATGGCTACAGCCATGAATTACAAATCAGCAGCAAATCCATCTGCAACCTCACAATTAAACAAAAAAAACCGACACCATAATTCTAAGGAATTAGTTTGTAATCCTATTACTAAACCTCCAACCACAGTGAGCAAGGAAGCGCATTGCCAGTACCACCAGTGCCTGATATGCACCATTTATTACTTGTCTGTCTTGTTCATGCCGCTGTAGCTGCGCCCAAAAACGAAGCTAGTAGGTCCCCCTAAATAGTACGTGCAAGTAAGTTTTCATAGGAGCTCTGTCAAAGACCAAATTATTCCTGCTTAACTAGACTTTGAACTAAACACATGGAGGTACCATGCAAATGTAAAACTCTATGAATGGGGATGAAAATGTATATAGAGTAATTGGTAACTAATGTCTACTACTTCCGTCCCATTAAGAGTGCAATCCTAGGTTTTTAAGAAAGATTTGTGTTGTTGGTAAATGACTATGCAACCGTTAGTAATTGTCTCAATCCCATTTATTTTTGCATGGAGGCTATCTATTCAATTTTCACATAGTTAGCTGTAGCATGGTGTCTAAAGAGAGAGTACGTTATTGCCAGGATTTCACTATTTTGTGGAATTTTTCTAATATCAAAATTGCACTTTTCATGTGACCGGCAGAGTATATGAGTATTGTGTTAGAATATGACAGACATGAGGGAGAAAAATAAGCAGTTATGAATGGCCGTGTGAACCCATCATTTATCTAAGAATTTGTTAAGGATATAACCATTGCCGAGAGGAAGGCCGAGCAAAGTCGGTGTGGAGGAAGACTAGACTCTTTGGAGAATTTGGGAATAATACTTCTTCATTGATTGATTCATAGGAGATACAATCTCATCCTTATATAGATGAGAAGACTTTACCCTAAACACTAGAATCCCACTCCGATACTAATACTTCTAACAAACCCTAACCTGCGGCTACCGTTCACTCGCACTGTAGCGTGAACACTGTAGCACGCCGCCCACCAATAGCCCATCTGGCCAAAGGCCTAGCTAGTCCCACTCCCATAACAGAATTTCTAAGAGTTGTTATGTCTCTTAGACTTACATGACATGCACGAGCATGGGTGGATGGAAACTTACATCTAATTATATATACATCTAGAAAAATTCAATGCAGTATGTCTCATTTTGTTAGCAATATATACTTAAACCAGAAAGTTTGACATCTATTCCATATTGGCTATTTCCATGTAAAAATTTATGTAAGTATAACAAGAGCGAATATAATCATCATCCTCAAAACATTGACAATTCATAATTCTTAAATTAATTCTATATTAGAAGTTAACAAATATACATGTCAACTTGGACTAGTTAGACCCGAAAAAATGAGGGAAAATTAGACTATATGCATAAACATATAAACATAGAGAACAGACATACCTCTTGTCTTGAAGAATGTCTCTCATTTTGTTGATAAGTTGTTCTGTGCCCCAAGTTGTATCAAATATATCATGCTCTAGTTGACGGAGCATGTTAATTAAAATATTATTTATATTGGGGTTTAGAGACAAAGAAACGAAGGCCGTGCAATCAAATTGCCTTTTAAGCTTGTCATACACCACCTTAGCAAGGGTTGTTTTGCCTAATCCCCCCAAGCCAACAATAGAGACGGTCTTCATCTGTTTCTTCGGTGGCTCATCCCCGTCCATTAGCATACCAATAAACTTATTGCTCTTCTCTTCGGTGCCAATGAGTTCTGTTGTCTTTTTGTACATAGCTGATAGACGAAGGATATCAACACTTTCGTTTACTGGCTTGGAAGTAGCATGAGGAACCTTGCACCTATCGCGGCGCTCGCTCACTTCCTTGATGCTTTTTTTGAGATCTTTAATCTCAGTGCCTAATTTGTGGCGGATCTTGGCCTTGGTCAAAAGGTCGAGGCTTCTGTCAATGAAGCCCCTGAGACCATGCAGCTCCTTTGGCGCACGCTCTATGCCCACCATGAAAGTATCAACCTTATCCTCGACGTCATATAGGACAGTTCCCTGACATCCCTTGCCCAAAGCTTGACGAGGGGGCTAGGTGGCTGGTCCATTGGTGCCTCGGAGACCATGAGAAGTTCAGCCTGCATTCTCTCAAACTCTGCTTTGAGAAACATGATCTCCCCCCTGACGCTCTTCTGCGCGCAGCTTGTACTCATCCGTGAGCAGGTCCCCCAGGGCCCCAGCTTGGACAGGAGGGTGCTCACCGCGCCACTCGATCATGATTGAAGCCATGCCCCCTCAGTGGTTGCTGTGGTGACTGTTGGCAGGTTGTGGTGGAAGGAGAGATGTGCTGTTGTGAAGACGCCTTTGCTCTTTAGTAAAAGATAGAGTCCGTGTAGATGGAGAGTGTGATGTTGTGGGAACTTTTCGGAGTTCGTTGATTGACCAAATGTAATATATACCACGCTGCGTGGTGCTGCCAGGTGCTGCGTGGGAACCTTTTATTTACTTGAAACGAGTGTTCCGTGGAAACCTTTTGAATCCATGATTGACCACATATCGACATGGAGTGCAAAGCTGGTTCCTGCTCAAGTCAAAACTCCATAATAATAAAGTATTTGTGCACCCAGCCCATGCAGCACCTTAATTAATTCCGGTGTCAGCAGCATCTCCGGCACGCTGATGAGGCAGTGGAAGGATGATCCATGCAATATCAACAAACGAATCTTTTGCACATGAGCTCAAGTGCGCGTCCATTACCTTCGATAAAATAATGATATATCGATCTCCGTGTCATCGCATGATTGCGAAGACAGCCAATGAAATAGAAAAAAAAACTGCAGCCTTGTTTACATCCCAGAAGCAACTCTCAAATTTACTATGTAAAAAAAATTCCTCAACACATTAAAATATCATAATATGTATGAAATACTATATATAGATGAAATCAAAAACTAATTGCACGGTTTTTTTGTGCTCTGTGAGACGAACATTTTGAGCCTAATTAATCAATTTTTGGACAATTTTTCATGAATACAAACGAAATGCTACAGTGACGCAATGATTACGAAGTGACATCAAACTCTCAAATTCGACCTCTCAAATTTAACATCTTGTTTTAACAAGGCATGCATGTCCTCCGAGATATGAAATAAGCTCGAGAGTGACTGTGTCTTGACGGTGAGATTGCGAGATTTCATATCCGTCATGTGTATATGTGTAGTCATTTTGTTTATTTTTTTCAAACTAACTAGCAAGTTTATAGTAGAATATAAGATTGCATAATAGATAATTGACTGGAGATCGTATTGGTCACGAACTCGAGATTCTATACAACGGAGGAGAGCCTGACAAAAAAAGGCATAACAGGTGAGGTTGCTAGAAGGGATAGTGTTTCAATTAAGAGTGAAAACGAGACGGGAAAATCCCGTCCCGACCGGCTTCGTTTCGGATTTTTCCTGACCGTTTTCCGTTTTAGCCGGGAGAATCCGAAATCGATCGGAAAACAGGAAGGAGACGCAGTCACGGGAGCGGAATCAATTTCGCTGTTTTCCCGACCGTTTTGTCGGATCCCGTTTTTCTGTCGGGAATTCCCGTTTTTCTTCCGTTTTATTCCTGTTTTCTTTTTCGGCAATGCTCATGCTCGGGCGACCGATGGATGGAACGCCCCAGCACCATTCCGTGGCCACCGCTCTCCATTTAACTCCCGCACTACCATTTTCAAACAAAAAATCTGCATCGTCGCTGCCTCCTCGCGGGCGCCTTCGCCGGGCTTCCTCCTCGTGGGCCGATTTCGCTTTCTCGACCGGCTTTCCCGTTTCCGAGTAGAAAATACAGTAACGAAAGTGGATGAGGTATTTTCGCGACCACTTTTACAGAAGGGTCTGTTGGCTGTCAAAAGTTGGTTGTCAAAAGTTGGTTGTCAAAAGTTTGACTAAAAAAGGCCTGACAGATAGAGTCGTAGAAGGGGTAAAGTTTTAGATTTTTATAATATAATAAATTTGTTCATGATATCAAATTATCGCTTTCTAGATTTAATTGTTCATATGTTTCGATAATGGAAACTTCATTAATCTTAGCCAATTACATCGAGAAGATACAATTATACTAAGATCATTCCCGGCCTCTATGTAACTAAGATGCACACAACCTAAAAGATAAAATAAAAGAGAAGACATAAAAAATATGTCAAAGCAGACTACAAAGCAGCATATGGACTACGAGAAATGCTCTCTAAAAATAACACATTCAATAAGGAAACAGCAGGCGCACGAGCCGTCGTTGCCATGATCCAACCACTTAAGATAATATCATCGATTTTGACCATAGAGAGTAATCCATCGAGCTCCAAACAATACTTCAGCAAGACCATTATCAGGTACAACCAACTAAAGACAGACCTGAGGATTTCTCCATAGAGTCAAGAAATATAAACCAAAAAAGGTATCACCAATTCGAAGCCCAGCATTGCTACTTTCACCCTCTTACCGAGAAAATACCCCCATACTACCCAATCTTGACCAACAATAATCGGCATTAACTCACGCTATCCCATGATTACTTTGCCACGAAGTAACCAATAGGCACACACGCAACGTCCGCAAGATCCGTCAATTGATGGGAAGCATCAGCGGAATAAAAGATCCGTGGGTCGAAACCAAGATGATTAATCTCTGGAATTGTAAAGAGGATATCAGCTATGAATGAAGATGTTGTCGTAAGATGTAGATGCACAATGCAAATACCGCCACCGAGTCGACCATGGTCGTGCCCATCAACGATCGGAGTCGAAGAGTTGCAGGCCACACTGGTCCGTCGGTCGCCGTCGCCGCTGCTCTACGCCAGATCACACTCTGGTGGTTGCAAATCTGGATAGGCCATCAGGAGAAGCCTCGCCGCCGCCATCTCGGCGGCCGCACGGGCTTCCGTACGGCCACTCCGGCGGCGATGAGGAGGAGAGAATGGGAATGGGGAGTTGGCAGTGGCTGCCTCCGCCCGCGTGCGAGATTTGTTTCGCCCCTAATTGTTCATATGTATCATTAATATGTTCGCGATGTGATATGTTTAAATTATTTGCTCACTCTATCCAATCATTTGTATATGCACATTATAATTTGCTCGTGATATTTAATTTATATATTTTGTCTAATATAATTAATGTCACACCCGGTTTTACAAACAAAACCGATGCACACCGTATGTATATCATGGTCAGCTTTCATGTATACTATAAACCAGAAGTGAATAACGTATACAATATCATGTAAATAAACTATATATTAATTACGAGTCTACAGAGATACAGAGCCTATACTGAAAATTAATGGTCCAAACTTCACAAACAATCGACCGGGGTTGCGTACACCTAGCACTCAGCTTCATCTTCATGAAATTCTGCAGCAGTCTCTTCTTCGCAACCATGTTTATCGATATAAAATAAAAATAATTTGGAAATAGCAATAGGGAGCAGATGTCGTACTCAACAATGTAATATGACACACAAGGCTAACGCAAAAGGTTGGCTGACATATTGCAGTAAGCAATTTTAAGTTGGTCAAATTTTATTAGCACCTAATTATTATGATATAAGTTTATACCATCCCAATTAAATAAAAGCATATAAATAAACAACATGAGCATAATTACCATAATTTATTTTATATTTGAGTTAAATTATCATGTAAGAGTCTAGGCTTCTCTTGACCATAAGCATGACTGATATATCAGTTTTACACTCTAAAGAGATTGTACACTTTCACCCACAAGAAGCGTAAACCGAGTCATGCCAAGGTGACCAACCCTCTTAAATCACACTACTGGGGTGTGACTGCATAGGGATGCGACGAGGCATTTACAAAGATTTCTTAGTAACAGTAACCCGCTAAGGTTTTGTGACACCCAGTATGCAAAAAGCAACCAAATGCGCTTTGTATGTTGGAAGACGTAAAGTGATTATTAAAAATGACTTTTTGATCGATCGCCCGATGAATTATCTGAGACCACGGATGCGTAGAGCTCATCAAATGCATTCCATTGGACTACCCACATGTCGTATTTGGAGTTCGGATCACGAAATTGCTTGCGTGGGGTGTTACATATGGTCACTCAGAGCGTACTATTCAGACCTTAGAAGACTTGTTGTGTTCTTGTGTGCTCTCTTGGAAGGGCAGTTGGGAGGATCACTTGCCTCTGGCGGAGTTTGCTTATAACAATAGTTATCAGGCAAGTATTAAAATGGCTCCACATGAAGCATTGTATGGCCGCAGATGTACTACCCCACTCTGTTGGGATGTTGTAGGTGAAAGATCATTGGTCGGTCCGGATTGGGTACAGGAGACTCATGACAAGGTTCGTGAGATCCGTCAGAACTTGTTTACTGCTCAGAGTCGGCAAAAAAGTTATGCGGATGTTAGGCGAAGGGATCTAGAGTTTGCGGTTGGTGATGAGGTTCTTCTCAAGGTGTCACCAACAAAAGGAATTGTTCGTTTTGGAACCAAAGGGAAGTTGAGCCCAAGGTATATTGGAACATATTTGATTACTGCACAAGTCGGTGCATTGGCATATCGTTTGCAATTGCCTAAATCGATGAGTGGTGTGCACCCAGTGTTTCATATACCTATGTTGAGAAAGTATTTGAAAGATCCAGAGCAGAAGATTGAGGCTGAGCCAGTCACTATTCAGCAGGATTTGACTATGGAGTGTCACCCAGTGCGTATATTGGATTTCTCTGAGTGAGTCATGCGGAATAGGACAATCAAGTATGTAAAAGTTCAGTGGACTAATCAATCAGAAAGGGAAGCCACATGGGAATTAGAGACAAAAATGCGGAAGGAATATCCGGAGCTCTTCGAGTCTGGTAATTAATTATCTACTAATAAGTGGTTCAATTTCCTTTCTATACAATAGTGAGTAAATTCGGGGATGAATTCTTTTAAGGGGGGGAGAATGTGACACCCAGTATGCAAAAAGCAACCAAATGCGCTTTGTATGTTGGAAGACGTAAAGTGATTATTAAAAATGACTTTTTGATCGGTCGCCCGATGAATTATCTGAGACCACGGATGCGTGGAGCTCATCGAATGCATTCCGTTGGACTACCCACATGTCGTATTTGGAGTTCGGATCACGAAATTGCGTGCGTGGGGTGTTACAGGTTTCCAGTCCAAGGAAAGCATAACCCTCCCTAGCGAGCGAAGTATCCTATCAAAGCATACCGCTCAGGTGGACTTGGCTATACCCCATCAACGTCTGCCCTCTTCCCTTTTCATGTAGGGTTGCCATCCACTAATGTTTCTAATTAACTAGTCAAGACCAGAGTCAATTGATACATATGGTTTATACTATCTTCCCCGGTGGTTATGCATCTTGTTAGTAAGATAAGCATCTTGTAGTTATCATATAGTTTCGCAACTTATACCTAAGTAAAGCAACTATACATAGCTACCTAACATGAATGTAAAATCCCAAGTTTTCAGGAAGGATTATTACGGTGGTTAGGCATATCCTTAATAAGGATCATCAAATTAAACACAAGCATGGATGATGAAAATAATAATTATTAGGACATCATATGAACATAATACATTTGCCTCTATTTAAAGTATAGTTGCTCACATAGTAAGCGTAGAAGTGTATGAGAATTGTTGAACTAATCAAATTAATAGTCATTTATAAAATTGATTTAATTAATCATTAAGCAAATTAGTTTATTAAAAACCAAGATATAATCTAGTTAACCTTTATTTACTAAATGAACTGAATAAATGATAATCAAATTAATATTAACATGAAAAATGAGTAGAAACCTTAATTAGATTTTAATTAGGAAAATATTTTAAAATAATCCTTAGTCAGATAATTATTAAATCAAATTCACAAATAAATATCAAGGTGTGAGTGCTAACATGTAGTTTATATTCATATGAAGCTAATGCAACAAAAAACTGATTAAAACGAAGTTAAAACATATATTCTATGCATCAAACAAGGTTACTAGGACCTAAACGTGGTTATTTATCAACCTCTTTGGTTGGGCTTTTGACTTTTATGAAAGCAAAAGCAGGTTGGAAGTCCAGCCAAAAGCACCCTTAGGCTCCCTTTGGCAGCAACGGGCAGATCAGCCCCAGGTAGATTCCCCCGCTCCGGGAATTTTTATGACATCCGAAACCCCGTCCCCAGCAGGGCAGTGTGCCCCCTTCCCCCGGTCGCTGTTTGGAAACGGACGCCGGGTGGCCCGTCCATACAAAGCACGCAAGCACTGGCCCGTCCTTACATTGCACGCATACACTTTCTGAGTCTATGCTGCATGCATTGTCTCCTGCTGTCCGGTTATATGATTGCACATATTCTCAATATCAACAAAAAAAATTTCCACTAGTCCACTTGGAGCAAAAATAAAAAAGTATAGAAATTTCGAGGATTTCTTTCCAGAAATATTTGCACCACCCTATTTCCATAACATCAGCTAGTCCAAAACATGCAGCGAATATTACAAAACTTGAATGATAAATGGGAAAAGGGGCATCTCCACTAGCATTCAACTTTGGAGTTCTGTTCAAGAGTAGGCATCATATGCAGTACAAGAATTTCAATCATAACTTAGCAGTGGAATTTAATTCATCATATGAAATGAACACAGAAGATGTTTTTTTGTTGTCCAGTTGTAGCAGCAATGAAATGAACACGCGGGAGGCTTCTTGGTGTCAAGTACTAGCAGCAATGAAATGAGCATACTGGAGGCAAACGGCTACAGTAAAAAAGGCGGTTTGGCGTGCACGTCGACGGAAAGGCGGTGGCAGCGGCATCGCGGCCGTCTTGCGCCTGGCCTTCAAGCAGCAGGAGGCTGACGTCCTTGTTGGGACAAACCGGGCCTCGACAGCTCGACCTAAGGGAAAAACGGGGCCCAACGGTGGAGAGAGAGAGGTGTAGGAAAAGGCCGGGTTGGGGTTAGGGTAGAATGGGCTTGGCCCGTTAGGATTTGGGGCCGGGGTTTTGTTTTAGTTTTATTTTCATTCAAGAAAAAATATTCCAGCGAATTGGCTTGTAGTACAACTGTAGGACGGTCCAGTGCGACACTACCCACCACCAGGGTTCAAATCCTAGTGCTCGCACCTTTTCCTGGGATTTTTCCAAGGATTTTCCGGCGCTATGCATTAAGTGGTAAGCGGTGTTCCCGTCGACAACGAGGTGGCAATGGTTGACTTCGGGAATCTCCAGATCCGTCGGAGGTGCTCATAGGGTAGGGTTTGCGTACGTGTATTCTTAGGGGTGAGTGTGCATGCGTGTGTGAGCGTCTGCGTTATACAGTGTCATTCTCAACAAAAAAAAAGATCCAAAACTTTTGAGGTCGATGGGCCCACAAATCATTCACAGTAGAATTTTTTCGAACCCATGATTTTCGTCGGACTCTTTAGTCACACTTTTGAAGAAATAATAAAACATTATGACTCATCACAGTTTAATCGATCGCACTTTTTAAATTAAACGATGGTAGTATTTTCTATTAAATGTGTGTGTCGTACGTGCGTTCTTGCTAGTAAATCTAAAAAATGTTAGATAAATCGGTTGTGCTACAAAAAATATCCCAAAATTTTCAAAAATCTCGATAAAAATCCCAGAGATACTAATTTCCCAGATAATTATAAAAACACAGGAAAATTTTTGAAATTGAAGGAAATCATATAGTTAATTTGGGATACCAATCACATCCTAAATTTCAAAAATTTTAAGGCGTGAAAATTAAAGTTTGTGATATTTGATTGTTATTTTCATAGTGTACTACTATTTTTTGTTTAGTTATGTTCATAGAAATAACCATTTGTTCTTATGTTGTGAATTTATATAATTTCTTCCAAGATTTATATTTTGTAATGACTTCAAATATTTTCTTCCGTACGTACAACTGTTTTGTTCTATGTTGTAGAGTATTCGAGGTGCATATTTATAAAAAAAATTTGTTAGTCAAGTGGGATCTTGTTATCAATATATCAACTTAAAAAATATCTATAAACATTTTAATCTAAATATAGTCAATTGGATCTTCTTTTGAAGCTCTTTATAGTAAGACATATTATGGTGTAACTGGATTTTAATTTTGATACCCTGAGTAGACATCTCACGAACAAAATATCATGGGGATCGTATATGGATTCAAGCACTAGATAAGCAAGATGTCTTAGTGCCCCAAAAGGCCCGAAATAGATTACTAGTAGCATTAGGAGTGAGAGTCAAAATATAATACTAATTATATCAGACTTCTTCCGTTCCATTAGCAGCAGTTAGATTCAATGTGTAACTACCATTAATCACATCTGGTCCCAACAGAGGTATCAAACATTATTTGAAAAAGATCAGATTCGACATTTTGCAAATAGTATATCAACATTTAAAAATAGTAGATTCAACAATTTCTAGAAACACATATCAAAATTAAAAAATATTGTATTCAACATTTTTCACAACCTATTCTGCCTTGACCGAATCATTCGGAACACTGAATCAACCTATGCTATGCCCTACCGGTTACTATTTTGCTTCACGAACAATAGCACCAGTTGATACTCTCGTCTTAGTATAGCACGACTGATTTAATTTGTCATTTCAATAGCTATTATCCGTCACATGACCGACTTAATACATGCTGCTCTATTAAGTTGAGAGTATCAATCGATGCTACTGTTCATGAAGGATAATAGCTATTGAAATGACAGATTCAATCGGTGCTGCTATACTAAGATGAGAGTATCAATCAGTGCTACTTAGCATCAAGGAAAATAGTTACTAAAAGGACACATATTGAATCAGTGACGCTATGCTGAGTTGAGAGTATCAATAGGTGCTAGCTACTGTTCATGGAGGATAATAGCTACTCGGCCGCGCACAGGTCAGTCTGTCATGGGCATGACCGGTGGCACTCGCAAGTTGCTGTTTCTTTTCCAGTTCCATCTTACCCCCTGCCGCTCCCTGCCACTAACAAGCGTTAAGTATGTCGGATCTTTCTTCTCTTTTTTTGCCTATCAAAAGTTAGTAGTACAGGAAGGTAATAAGAGAGCCAGTACAAGGTGTTGGGTTATCCCTCCACATGGAGGATGATTTGGAGCCCAACAACTTGAAGAAAACAGCCCACAAGCCCAGTGCTTGTGCACCGTTGATTGGGTGCCTTGATCAATGATTGGGATCACTTCAAGATGGAGTGAGAAGGCATAAGAAAACCCTAGCCTCCTCTCAGCCCTGCAGTGGGACGTCACTTGTGAGAGTGAGGAGCAGAACACACACAACACAACTTGAGAGAAGAGAGAAAGAAGAAGGAGAAGGGGGTCTGCCCAGATCTGGTTGCTGTGAACCGATCTGCTTCAAGTCAGCGATTGGAGGCTCAAACGTGCTTGGATTTACGCCAATTGGTGAGCTCGTTCTACACTTAGATTACTTCGATCTGGTCAGTTGGTTTGGGGATTGGTTGAGTAAAGCATCAGATTTGATAGAGGTTTCGTCAGTTCGGGTGACTGCAGTTTCAGGACAGAGCAGTTTCGGTAGAAGATTTATTTGGGTGGTCAAACTGTGTCCGATTGAGCTGAAATTTTGTCAGCAGTCTGGGAACTCGTAGATCTACCTGCCTACCAAAATTGGTGCACAGTGGAGCTGTGGTTTGTGAGATACGAACTGATTACCGAAGGGAACAGAATCTGTGACTTCTCTGTTTGACAGTTGTCATTCCTCTTGTTAGAAGTTGTTGTTGTTGATACCAAGTTGCATCATGGTGAATGTGTTGCTGCTGGTGTGATCCTCTAGAGGTCCTAGAGAAGATTCCTTGCTTGTAATACCACTTGTAACATTTGTTGATTATAGTGGAAGCTTGGAGTGGACCGTTTGGTCCGGTGGGTTTTTACTCCTCACCTTGAGGAGGTTTTCCCACGTTAAATCTTTGTGTCTTGTGCAAGTGATTTACATTATTCCGCTGCATATCTATTGGTAGATGTTATCCTCATTGGTCATCACAAGATGAGGGATTAATTGGTATTGCTGCTGCCATTTATCCCAACAGCCTCCTTGTGGTGCAGTCGACAAACAATTTCAGGGCTAGTACTATATTAAGTTATTAACAATAGGTAATGGTCAAATAGAGCAAGATTCTGGGAGAGCCCCTGGATAATGGGAGACCAATTGACATAGCACCCAGCCTGCATAAACTAGCATGGAGAAAAGAACAAAACAGTGAGAGAAGATCTCACTAATCATAATTGGACAAGGGGCCTTTGGCGCATGAACACAATTCAAGAAATGGCGGAATTTGTCATTCTTTGGGAACTCGTACAAGATACACAATTCACAGATCAGGATGACTAGATAATTTGGAAATGGACTGCAACTGGAACTTACACAGCAAAGTCAGCATACATCGTGCAGTTTGAAGGAACCTATAGTACATATGAGGGGCAAACAACTAGGCAAGCACATGACTACATGAGGAAGGGAAGGTAAAGTTTTTTGCTTGGTTGTTTATTTAAAGCAAACTTCTGACGAGGGCAAGAAATTGGCAGTGTACCTTGGAGTGCCCATTGTGTGATCAAGATGTGGAGACAGCGGCTTATCTAAGGTTAGCTTGGTGGCAGGAAAAGCCAAAACGTGCGTAGGATAGTAAATTACCGAAATAGGAAAGCGACATTGGGGGACCAGAGAGAAACCTGCCCAAATGGGCCGTCGGAATATATGCACAAATCCATATAATGAGAATGTAGTAACAACATTCTGGACATGTGTAGAAAGTATAGCTCGTTCCACACTTAGAGTACTTCGATCTGGTCAGTTGGTTTGGGGATTGGTTGAGCAAAGCATCAGATTTGATAGAGGCTTTGTCAGTTCGGGTGACTGCAGTTTCAGGACAGAGCAGTTTCGGTAGAAGATTTATTTGGGTAGTCAAACGGTGTTCGATTGAGCTGAAATTTTGTCAGCAGTCTGGGAACTCGTAGATCTACCTGCCTACCAAAATTGGTGCACAGTGGAGCTGTGGTTTGTGAGATACGAACTGATTACCGAAGGGGACAGAATCTGTGACTTCTCTGTTTGACAGTTGTCATTCCTCTTGTTAGAAGTTGTTGTTGTTGATGCCAAGTTGCATCATGGTGAATGTGTTGCTGCTGGTGTGATCCTCTAGAGGTCCTAGAGAAGACTCCTTGCTTGTAATACCACTTGTAACATTTGTTGATTATAGTGGAAGCTTGGAGTGGACCGTTTGGTCCGGTGGGTTTTTACTCCTCACATTGAGGAGGTTTTCCCACGGAAATCGTTGTGTCTTGTGCAAGTGTTTTATATTATTTCGCTGCATATCGGTTGGTAGATGTTATCCTCATTGTTCATCACAAGATGAGGGATTAATTGGTGTATTGCTGCTGCCATTTATCCCAACACAAGGAAGTCTTACACTTGAGCACGAAGCCGAGCTGCAGGAGCAGCACGGCTCTGCCAAAGGAACCCCACACAAGGTGGATCCAGTAGGGGTTGAACCTGACCACGTGCCGGTCCATGAAGCACGTCGCGTTGATGGCCAAGGTGAGCACCAGCAGCAGCGCCGAGTCGCCTTCCTCCTCCTCCTCCTCCTCCTCCTCGTCCATCTCCACCGTGGGTCACGTCCTGTCTCTCAATGTTGTATTGTATGGCTTTGTTTCGTCTTTTTTTTTTGAAAAGGGAAGCTTTATTGATCTTAGACAATTACATGGAGATGATACAATTATAAGATCCAACCCGGCCTCTGCATAACTAAGATGCACACAGCCAATGAAAAAGAAACAAAAAAATGAGAGCACCATGACCTAACAAACTACCACAAGCGCCTTCATCTTCATCCGATTCACAAACCAAAGCAACTCTTGGACTATGAAGTAGGCTCCCAATACAACGTCTCCAACAAGGAAACGGCACGCGCACGTACCGATGTTGTAATGACCCAACCAATTAAGACCAGATCAAATGTTTTCACGAGGGAGTAATTCATCTTAATCCAGCAGTGCCTTCAATAAGGTCACTGTCAGGTTCAACCAATTAAGGTCAGACCTAGAAATTTCTTCCTGGAACCGATGAATTAGTAGCAATTACCACCACGACCAAGTCACACCGTGTTGCTTCCCCCTTCTTACCAGGCCAATACTTCCATATAGACCAGCCCTAACCCACTTTAGACGGACACAAACTTCAAATCTGGCAGACCATCTGAATTCGAATATATCTCTATATCTATGCTGTTTTGGGGCTGGATCGAGTAAGAGGATGCCGCAGCCACCAGCCAGCCAAGGACGAACGGGGTGGTGCTGCCGCCGGACGGGCAGGGCCGCCTCCACGAAGGAGGTGGGCGGAGCCCGGAAACGTGAAGGGTAGAGGAGGAATGGTCGCTTCAGGTGCCCACCGACGGATCACGCGAAAAAGCGAATTGTTCGCGATTAATGTTTTAATAAATTACCAAATTAACTTTTCTCTATACCATATACCACCAGTTAGTAGTATAAGGTACCGTAAAAAACTCAATAAAAAGAGTTACAACAGAGGCATACAGGTGCACGGCCTAAATGCCATGCCTGCTCGGCTGTTCACATAGGGGCTGATTGGTTCCCTAGTTTCCACGGAACCAGGTCCCGCAGATGCAGCTCATGTGCGATTGGTTGGCTGTAGCAGCAGTTGAGCCTGTCCTGGACGATGCAAAAGGCACGCCTTAACCTGGCTCTGCGGATGCGGCAAAAATCTGTGTTTCCCGTGAGCCAGGCTCTAGTCGTGCAAGACATGTGCGTGTTGTGAAGTGAAAAAGCCTGAAGGCATGCATAGTATCCCACTGCAGCTAGCTATCAATGCTCCCACGAACGAGCCAGGCCCGATACCTACTAGAACCAATCAGATACCTTTATCCAAGTACTGAAGAAGACTAACAAATTTGATTATTCAAGAAACTGCAATGGCTGATTGGTTTTCAAGCATCAGTTCATATACGCTCAGTTGTCACCAAGCAACGTGGAAGAAAAAGTTAACCACATTAACCTAAACGATGGGGACAGATAAATTAGGATCTTAGGTCTTATTATTACAAGAACAATGAAATAGGCAAACATGAAGAAAGTTCACACAAACGGCAGTTTCTGGAGACTGCAGTAAGCAGCCATCACACAGATATGTACAGTAGATTAGTAAGAGCCGGACTGCTTCCTTGTGCAGTCAATTATGATTTTGATTGTCTCCCCCCTGGTAGATTTTATCCTAGTTCATTTATAAAGAACAAAGCAGCAGTAAGAGAAAGCAACCAACTACTGCACTGCCCTGCATCTGCCCTCACATCACTGAGCAACTGTTGGGATCCTCTACAGCGCTATGGACCACATACTGAGGAGGAGGATCATAGGGGTACTCATTGCACACCCATTCCGGGTACGTCTCCCACCTGTAGGTATAGCTCAACAGCTGGTCGATCATGCCAGCCTTGTAAAACTTTTCAATGATAGTGGTCGGATCCACACGGCTGGACACCGTCACCTTCCCCTGCTTGGGTTCTATGCTTCTTTCAGAAACACCTTTCCCTGCTTGGGTTAAATCAGATCAGACACAACAAAAAAAATAAAGAAGACGAGAAAGTAATACGAATCCTAGACAAGTGAAATACTCAAATATATCCTGCCATTTATATTATACAAAACCACTATAGTAATCAACAAAACTATGGTCGCTATTTTCGATAACAAACACAAGCCCTATGTGTCCACCTCTTGATCGATCCATTACTCTGATGTCATGTTGAAATTCAGCAGGGATCAACGTAGATAAAATGGATGTTCCATTAGTGCCCTCAAGGTCATATCTGGTGATCCCGGCTATCGAATACTGTTTTTTTTTGCTAATGGCTGTCGAATACCTTCAATATACTGTTCAATATATAGGTACATAGCAATTAGGCTGAAAACACTAGAAAACGGCACAGATTTTGGTACTGAGCATATTATCGTGGTCAGATCTATCTTACTATTACTAATTGGAGGCTCCTTTTGGAGCCTCCACGTTAATCCTCACGAGACGCGCTAGAATAAAAGATAAATCCTAGAAATTCTCACAAAAATCAGAAACATCATGCCATTAATTCGTTAGACTCTAATTATCATTAATAATAATAACCGTAGGATCTATCTTAATTTTAAAAATTACCCACCTCTGCCATTATAAAAGTAATGTAAAATAAACCCCTAATTTTATATCTAAATTACTCACTTTTGCCATGGTAAATTAGTGTCCCCCGTAATCTATTATTTTAGCCTCGTGCTAGTGCTCACGTAAATGCACTAGGGAAAGAAAAGATAATTACTTAGAATTCTCCTAAAAATACAATACATCCAGCCCTTGATCGAATTTAAATGTGATCTTTGAGAGAAAACCGACCCTTCTAGCCCTGTTCACCTAAAGTTCCCACCCTCCCTCTCCATCACGTTATTGAATCAATCTGTTACATGGCCTAATCTAGAACAAAAACGACGAGGATGTGTTGTGTTCCATCGATAGATATGGCGGCGGCCAAAAGGCTACTCTGCAGCAGGGCTACTCGGTGATCAGTACAGAATGCCACCCCTCACGATGGTGTATATCTTTCTCTTTTGATTAAGATCAGTTTGACATACAGCTAGATCGATGGGATTGGAATGAATCCTGGCGTCAAGGTTTGTTCATGCAGACCTGAATCCTCAAAGTGAGATGGACATCACGCTCTCCAATCTGCCAAGTGGAGCAGGTTCGACATTGCCGGTTCTCAAGGACAATATAATTCAAGTTCTTCAGGGATACCAGGGACTGCAGCTTGATACATCAAAGTTCCGTTTCATCGGATCCGGAGCTTCCCCTCACCATATGCACGTAGGGATGGACGAAGCATCACACAACCATGTTTTGCAACCAGTGTGGCTGTGGATCCATCTGTGTACGATTTGGAGGGATTGCAACTCCTCAATTTCAATGTTGTAGTACCCCGTGAATGCTACTGCATCAAGCTTGAATACTTGCATTGCTGCCGGAGTTATCCTACCCTGAGGGTGTCGACATGCGTGGGCCATCAGATACGTCCATAGGCATGCATGGTGACATTTTTTTTCTGGTGAAATACAGAGGAGACATCACAAGCATGCATACTCATCCCTATGAATACACATACCAAACCTCCAAGAGACTGAACCGACAGATGTCGAGATTGACGAAACCAGCACATGGGTCTGGCTGTCGACGAGCACGTCGCCTACCACTAAAAGAAAAGGTGCCTTTTAAATACTAGAATAAATCTAGATAAACTTGATACACACCCTGATGGACAGGTTACACCACAAGAACCCTTACCAATTTATCTACCATCAATTTGTGCATGCTGACCGTCTTGGGCTACAGGTCTACCGAGGTATGCAGAGGACCTCAGTGATCATCTCTTTTAGGTACTCTTATATATTTTTTTGTGCATGCAAAGATTTAATAACTCAGTTCTAACTTAATTTCTCAACTCATATACATACTTATTGCTTATAGCCATTATTTCCACATTTCAAGTATTGTTTTCATTATTTCTTTATTTATGCTTAAAATATTATTTCACTAGCTTCAAGATTGTCAGTTCTTGGATTGAGAGCTTTCGACTGTAGTATTATCTATGTCGATGCATGCATGCGTGGACAGAGGCATTATTTGCCTCTTATTAAATAAGATTTGTAATTTCACACCCTTCAAAAATATATTAATATGTATAACAGAAAACAGAAAGAATATATGTAGAGATTAATTTCGACACCCTTGAGTTAAATGTTTTGAAACTTCACATTTAAAATGTCATGTTCTTGATTGGGTTCTAATATACAGTGGACAAATTTAAAACTCAAGGTTGTCGATATAATGGTTTCGGATCACTAGATTCATGATGAACTTTGTAGGGTGGAATTTGTGGTGAAACATGCACTTCTTTATTTCTTAGAGGTATGAAACTCGAGTTTGTTGACAGAATGTTTTAGGAATTCAAGACTGAAAATGAAAATTATGCTAGAGTTTACCACAAAAACTAATAGGACACAATTTCATGTAGAGATTTTTTTTTCGTTTTTAACCCGGTGCTGTGTCCTATTCCTCCTCACTTTCAAGAAAAAGAAATATGAGAAAGGAAAGTAAATACTCCTAGGAATATCCTTAAAAGGGTTGGTTCATGGAGAAACACATTTTAAAATCCAACAACTATTGTAGTGCAATTAGCAAGGATAGCAAGGATCAAGGCGGAGCATGCACGGCTCAAGCCCTGGCAACCACAAGGCTAAATTAAAGTCATGTCCTTAATCTTTACTACCTCTGTCCAGATCAGAATTATAATAGTGTTGGTTTTTTTCGAAAAGGGAAGCTTTATTGATCTTAAACAATTACATCAAGATGATACAATTATATAAGATCCAACCCGGCCTCTGCATAACTAAGATGCACACAGCCCATAAAAAAGAAAAAAAATAGAGCACCATGACCAAAAGATCATGTCGCAGCAAGCTACCATAAGTGACTTCACCTTCATCCGCTTCACAAACCAAAGCAGCTCTTGGACTATGACGTAGGCTCCCGAGACAACGCCTCCAACGAGGAAACGACACACGCACGTGCCGACATTGCAGTGACCCAATCAATTAAGACCAGAGCAAAAGTTTTCACCCGAGGGAGTAATTCATCTTAATCCAAATAATGCCTTCAACAAGGTCACTGCCAGGTAGAACCAATTAAGGTCAGACCTAGGAATTTCTTCCCGAAACCGGTAAATTAGTAACAATTACCACCATGACATAGTCACAACGTGTTGCTTCCCCCTTCTTACCAAGCCAATGCTTTCATATAGACCAGACCTGACCCACTTCAAATGGCCACAAACTCCAAATCCGGCAAACCATCTGAAATTGCAATCTGAGATATCATGCTGCAAAGTAGCCACTGGGTACCCGTGCATAATCCACCGGAATAAATTGCAGATGAAATCCGTCTTCGAGTAAGAGAATCCGCGAATGAAGCCAAGGTGACTCATGTTTCCTGGTCTACATGAAAATAAAGACAAAATTGAAGATGTCATCACCCGATGTAGTTGCAAACGCCCCAGATCCAGCCGCCCCGGTGGAAACCGCACCGGGGGCGCACCGAGCACCTGAGGCCTCGCAGGCTTGCCGCCACCTATGGCCATGGATCTGGCCATACGCGCCGGAGGAGCCCCGTAGCACGGCGAGCCCACGCCAGCGTCCACCGCTGCCGCTCTGCTCCACCTCCATGCTCACGCCGCCAGTCCCCATGCGGTGCAAATCCGGTTGTCCCCGCCTCATCGGCGCGAGCACGCAGCCCTGAGAACCGCCATGGCCGCCTCCCGGTTCCCCGCCTAGATCCGGGACGACACGACGAGGAAAGGGAAGAAGAGCCCCGCCGCCACCTTCCTCGAGGCCGCGCGGGCTTCCGGTGGCCCTCTCCGGCGGCGGCGAGATAGGGAGTGGAGGGGAGAAGGGGCGGTGGCGGCTTGGCTTTTCCTGCCGCCCGAGCCGCCGAGCGGGAGGCGGCGCGGGGGCCTGGTAGATCCGGAAAAAAATAGTTTTTGGTTTTATACCAGGATACTTGCAGGCTTATATCCCTTATATTTTAAGATGGATATAATATCTTAATAGTACCTGTCTCGTGCAATTGGCTGATTGACTAGTATATATAGTGAACAATCCATTTTATATGAAATCATGGCTAGCAGTAAAATTTATGCAAATAATGTGGCTAGTTCTCCCACTAGAATGAAACAGCTAGCATGGTGAACAGAATGAACAAAACAATGAGAACTCAAGCAAGATTTTTAATTACTAAAAAGATCTTACGTACCATCAACTTCAGTGAGGACCTTCATGATGTCACTTTGGCACCCCTCAAAGTGAATGTGCATTTTCAGATTATCTGTCTGCAAATTTGGGGAAATAAAGAGAAACATGTCACTGAAATGACGTACAGAAACACCGATTGATTACTCATTACGGAAACATCACTTTGACTGCAGAATTAAGCACAGCCTACTCATCACAATACTTTTCGCTCATATATGCAAATGTTGAGAGCGGACCTAGAGCTCATATATGCAACATAATGAGAAACTGTGGACATGGTTCATTGACATTTTTTACCTTTTATGTATATAATGTGAATTAGGCTTTATTGCCTTCCTCCTACCAAGATAAATAAAAATAAAACTGGCTGAAAATTTAGTGATAATATAGCTTTGTATTTCCTTTTGTGTATATAGAAATTCTGTGGCCAAGTTTAGTTTCACTGCACGGGCAGAATAACTTCGCCCTTCTTGCAATATTACAGTTTAAAGCTTGCAAGTCGCATGAACTAGGTTCGTCCTCTAATCGGGTGAAATCAACTAACCTACAAATGCCAGTCACAAAGAAGCAGCCTTAATACTTGGTATGAGTTGACGAACCCTAGAACAAACCATTTATCTTAGTGTTAATATGAATTACAGTCCTCTTTCATGAGCATCAAAATGTAAAGTACTTTATCTTCTTCGTATTGTCTAGTTTAAATACAAAAGTACAAACATAAATTGCATCGCTCAGTTAATGTAAATTGCATCGCTCATTTACTATACTTGCATGCAAACAGAAACCATCCATCTTATGATGATTTGAAGATTCAGCAACAAAATCAAGTCTATTTCTTTGAAATTTGACCCATACCATAAACAGTACTTATTATAGTAATGCGATACACTTGCATAAAACATCTCATGTTGAGAATAGCAATCCAACTGAGAAACCCCACATATGGAACATTTGAAGCACGTTTAGCACTGAAAGGTTTTGTGTCTCTTTGTTTACCCTTTGGATATTCTAATGGCACAAATCAAGTGATAACCTTTAAAGAGAGACAAAAGAAGCAAAAAGTTATATATAAGGTAATTAATTGAAGATGCAATTATTTTGAAAGATTGACCTAGTATAATTACCTTCCAGGATTCCAGTGCCGGCTTTTTAGGATTCATTTCAAGCTTGTTTCGAATTGCATCCTCTGCATCTTTCAGCTTCTCCGACTTTTTGGGACAGCCCATGCAAGCTTCAACGTGAACAAGTGCTGAGAGGTTCTCGAGACCAAAATCGATGTAACCAAATTTATGAAATGTCTCCAGCACTCCAAATGTTAGCTTGAGGTTTCGGAGCTTTGGCATTGCTCCTTGTGTAAACATCACCCCTGTGGTTTTGCAGATTTCAAAGTTTGTTAGACACAAGAATGGATAAGCAGTGCTGATGACCAACTTTTTATCTCTGTCCTGTGTCGATTCAAACACAGATAAGTGAAGATCAGAAAGGGTTGGTATGTTCCCAAGAACATGAAGGTCTTCCTCTCCCAGTGTTAATAAGGAGATATACAGGATGTTCAAGGCAGAGAGTGAGGACATCCAACTTGGCACTGCATAGATGATGGCGTTAGATGACATATTTATGATCTGAAACATTTGTGGTTCGGTCGATAGCCTGTCACGTCGGGAACCCAAATCACCATTGCAGCCAGTTAATTCTAGATATTCAAGACTGACCAGGCTGCCTAGACACTGGAGAACAGGCTTCTCGTAGCTCTCCTCCCATTCATCGAACCGGAGATCAATACGCCTCAGCTCGATCAACCAAGCCAAATTATGCATCATGGTTGGGGACTCCAAGATTATGGTACCATCCAATACTTGCAGATGTTTCAAATTGCCAAACCCATCCGGTATCATTGTTAGGGTTGTAACTCGCAGGCACAACAACTGTCTTAATTGAACAAAAGTTGATGGCAGCTTTTTTACTTCAGTCCCACTCACGTCCAGAACCTGCAAACACTGTAGATTCCTAATGTCTTTTGGAATCTCAGTTATGCTAGTCCAAGATAGTCTCAGGTACCTGAGGAGAAACAAATTGCAAATGCCCTTAAGATAGTAATTGTCCAATTGCTTACAGCCACTTAAATCCAATAGACGTAAGACTGGAAAAGACAAAACGCCTGGCAACAAACTGAAGTCTACTCCGGACACAATAAGTGACCTCACATGGTCCAAGCTTACGGTTGATAGCTGCTTGACATTCTCTTTATTGCTGCTTTGCAGAGATAGTCGACGTATCTTTCTTGATGCATCCTTGAGCTGCTCTCCATTTAATGTTGTCAGGAAACCATCCTCATTTGACAGTCGAGTGATGAGGTCAAGTACCATATCATGTACACGAAAATAATCTGCCTGATCACTTTCCTGCTTGATGTATATTGGTTCAATCATACTTCTGTTAATTAGCTCATTAACGTATTGCTCTCCCACTTCATAAAAGGACCTCCCCTGTTCTTCGAGGATGAAACCTTCACCGACCCATTTTCGTATCAATTCTTTCTTCCATATCCGTTTATCTTCTGGATATGAACTTAGATACAACATACAAGATTTCAGATGGGGAGGAAGGTCATAATAACTAATTGATAGGATCCTTCCCATTGCATTTATTATGTCAGACGTATCTTCTAGCCCAGAACCCAGAGTTTGGTAAACCTTGGACCAAGACTTCAGTGTATTTTCCTTTTAGATTGGCCAGCATACTTGCTATCGTGATGATAGCTAAAGGTATACCACCACATTTTCTTAAAATGTTCTCAGATACTGCAGCCAATTCATTTGGAACACTGTCTTCTTTAGTTCCAAATATTCTGAGACAGAATAACTTTCTTGAGTCAGCACGAGAAAGTGGTTGTAGTTTATAGATACCACCAATTTTTTCGGCAACATGTACATTGCGAGTTGTTAAGATTACTCTACTGCCACATTCGTTGTCAATCAAAGCATACTTGATTGCCGATTCCCATACAGAAGTTTTCCATATATCATCAATAACAATGAAGTACCTATGACGGCATATGCCAAGAGATCATACGTTAGTAAAGCTTGACATATGGTTTGTTTCTCTGAGGACGATCGAGCAACCCAAGACAAAATATATACACAAAAAAAGTTAGTCTCAAGAATATCAAGGATATATTATGCATCGATAGCATCTAAAGAAACCAATATCTGTATATATCCTTAGAAGGTACGAAAATAATATGATTTTGTGTTTCTTGGCTCTTTCGGTACCTCCTAACTCCTAAGTACCGTAAAATGGACCATCCAAACAGCAGTCTGGGTTGTTTTACTTTAAATTCTTATCTTCTTTTGAGTAACTATAAAGAATTATAATTTGTGCTTTTAGATATTTATATTATGAGTCCATTTGTACGTTTAAGACATTTTCTATGAAACTTAATATTCATAAATACAATATATGTATGCTTCATAAAAGTGCATGAACAATATGAAATTATCTGAAATAACTTTTGAAGATGTAAGCGGAATAGACAAGCTTGTAGTATTATTGAGATAGTCTGCTCTTAGCTTTTGTTACCGTATGCCTCGGCACACTCAAGAACCGGTGCTAATGCAACATTAGCACCGGACGTAAAATTGGGGTGCCCCCGGGGACCCTTTAGCATCGGGTCGTAACACCAACCGGTGCTAAAAGTCCCCTTTAGCACCGGTTGGTGTTACGACCCGATGCTAAAGGGTCCCCGGGGGCACCCCAATTTTACGTCCGGTGCTAATGTTGCATTAGCACCGGTTCTTGAGTGATAAATACGACCCGGTGCTAATGAGGGTGTCACAAGCTACCTCAAAAGGAGCGCATCTTCTATCCTATCATGTGCGCTACATAGATGAGATGGTTAGGTGGGTGCACGCGAGCCAAGAGGTCTCGAGTTCGAATCCCGCAACACGTAAATATGCAAATATTTTTAGCTAGTGCCCCCAACTTTAACACCGGTTATTTGACCCGGTGCTAAAGGTGTCACCCTCTAGCCTCGGAATAGTAGCACCGGTTAGAAACCCAGTGCTAAAGGGGCTTCCCAACCTGTGCCAATGTCCATTTTTCTGATAGTATTTCTAATGACTGTATATGAATATACTAAACAGTAAACAGTAATACCTTGCATTATCACTAGATATTATATCGGTGTAGTAACACGTTGGTCACCCATATTCTAGATTTGGAATAATCATATTCAATCAGGGGACATGCATGTTGAACAACTAAAATCATCTCTGACAACATTATGCGATTTTTACAACTGCAATAGTTGAAAAGGGATATAGACACATACATCTTGTCTTGAAGGATTTTTCTCAGACTATCAATTTGTTGTTGTTGACCGCACATTGGTTCAGTGTTGTCCCCACCAAGTTGGCGGAGCATGTCAGCGAGAATCCTGTCTATGTCACGACGTTGAGAGATGGGCGGTGTTCACTTCCCTGAAAAGGGATTGTGAATTTGGGTGAAAATGTCACATCGAACACTGTAGCGCACTGTAGCACTAATCATTGTCCTATCATGATCTAACTAGGCTCAAAAGATTCGTCTCGTCGTGTATATAAAAATCATGTACTTAATTTTTTTATTTACCTATATTTAATGCTCCATGCATGAGGAGAGAGATTTGATGTGATAGTGAATAGTGAAGTTTAGAGAGAGAAAGTTTGGGGGAAGTTTTGGATTTGAAGGGAAGTGAACACCGCTGTTGTAAAACATCATGTATGAACAATCACACGTCATTTTGACAACACCAAATAAATAAAACCTCCCCTGATCGAGAGGTCCCGACATTGACACCAGATTGGTGACGCACATAGCCTGTATCTCACGCTGACGCCATTCGCTCCGCATCCGTGTGAGTGTGTGTCCCCACCGTTGGATCGACGTGCCCCAAGCAATGCCGACATGCCGTGCAGCCAGGGGGCATCTCCGATCCGGCCGGGCGCGAACGCGAACGGCAAGAATTCTCTGTTATCTGTCAAAATGCGCGCGGCGTCTGCGCTTTATTTTCCTGACTGATGATAGAGACCGCTGGGCCGGCGCCGTGGTGGATTTGGCGTCGTCGCGGCCGCGCGCGCGCCCCCACCACCCTCATCGATCGAGCGAAGCCGACACGTTAATTTTCTGCAAGTGGTGGTGGTAAGAGCAGGTTTAATAAACTTGGCTATTAGCCAAGTCATGTCATTTAAAGTTTAACTTTATAGACCATTCATACATCAGTTGATCTCTTCAACTGATTTCGCTTACGCGATACATGAAAAGTCGAGACAATGTTTACAAGTGGATGCAGTTTTAAAAGGGCAGGGCGGCAAACAGATATTTCAGGTCGTCGATGTGTATTATGTATTATATGTAGACATTTTATACTCCAAGCAGCCAATGCTGCTGCTGCTGCTGTCCGCAGCGCACGGGCGTATGTCACGTGCCTGTCATGCCCCGATCGTCGGCCGCCCGACGTGCCAGGATTTTCCCGCAGCTGGCGCACGCGTTGGGCCACGACAAGCGACGTCGACGTACGGGTGCGCGGACGCGATGCTCCAGCAGTGCTTGCTACGCGCGCCGGGGAATGCACACGCGCGCCTGGTTGGCTGGTCGCTGGCGGCCGGTGCTGATTTTTTCTGAGAGAAAAATACTGCTGGCTGGTTTGTGGCTGGTGCTGGTTTTTAAAGAGAGAAAAACAGTGCTGGCTGGTGTGTGATAGGATTAAAGATGCGCTCCTTTTGAAGTAGCATGTGACACCCCCATTAGCACCGGGTCGTATTTACGAACCGGTGCTAAAGGGCCTTTAGCACCTTGTCGTAACACCACCCGGTGCTAAAAGGAGGGGGACCTTTTAGCACCGGGTCGTAACACCAACCGGTGCTAAAGGGGACTTTTAGCACCGGTTGGTGTTACGACCCGGTGCTAAAAGGTCCCCCTCTTTAGCACCGGGTGGTGTTACGCACCTTTAGCACCGGGTCAAATAACCGGTGTTAAAGTTGGGGGCACTAGCTAAAAATATTTGCATATTTACGTGTTGCGGGATTCGAACTCGAGACCTCTTGGCTCGCGTGCACCCACCTAACCATCTCATCTATGTAGCGCACATGATAGGATAGAAGATGCGCTCCTTTTGAGGTAGCTTGTGACACCCTCATTAGCACCGGGTCGTATTTATGAACCGGTGCTAAAGGGCCTTTAGCACCTTGTCGTAACACCACCCGGTGCTAAAAGGAGGGGGACCTTTTAGCACCGGGTCGTAACACCAACCGGTGCTAAAGGGGACTTTTAGCACCGGTTGGTGTTACGACCCGGTGCTAAAAGGTCCCCCTCCTTTTAGCACCGGGTGGTGTTACGACAAGGTGCTAAAGGCCCTTTAGCACCGGTTCATAAATACGACCCGGTGCTAATGAGGGTGTCACAAGCTACCTCAAAAGGAGCGCATCTTCTATCCTATCATGTGCGCTACATAGATGAGATGGTTAGGTGGGTGCACGCGAGCCAAGAGGTCTCGAGTTCGAATCCCGCAACACGTAAATATGCAAATATTTTTAGCTAGTGCCCCCAACTTTAACACCGGTTATTTGACCCGGTGCTAAAGGTGTCACCCTCTAGCCTCGGAATAGTAGCACCGGTTAGAAACCCAGTGCTAAAGGGGCTTCCCAACCTGTGCCAATGTCCATTTTTCTGATAGTATTTCTAATGACTGTATATGAATATACTAAACAGTAAACAGTAATACCTTGCATTATCACTAGATATTATATCGGTGTAGTAACACGTTGGTCACCCATATTCTAGATTTGGAATAATCATATTCAATCAGGGGACATGCATGTTGAACAACTAAAATCATCTCTGACAACATTATGCGATTTTTACAACTGCAATAGTTGAAAAGGGATATAGACACATACATCTTGTCTTGAAGGATTTTTCTCAGACTATCAATTTGTTGTTGTTGACCGCACATTGGTTCAGTGTTGTCCCCACCAAGTTGGCGGAGCATGTCAGCGAGAATCCTGTCTATGTCACGACGTTGAGAGATGGGCGGTGTTCACTTCCCTGAAAAGGGATTGTGAATTTGGGTGAAAATGTCACATCGAACACTGTAGCGCACTGTAGCACTAATCATTGTCCTATCATGATCTAACTAGGCTCAAAAGATTCGTCTCGTCGTGTATATAAAAATCATGTACTTAATTTTTTTATTTACCTATATTTAATGCTCCATGCATGAGGAGAGAGATTTGATGTGATAGTGAACAGTGAAGTTTAGAGAGAGAAAGTTTGGGGGAAGTTTTGGATTTGAAGGGAAGTGAACACCGCCATGGAAACAAAAGCCCCACAATCAATTCCCCCTTAAGCTTGTCATACACCACCTTAGCAAGAGTTGTCTTGCCTATTCCACCAAAACCAGCAATAGAGACAATCCTTAGCTGTTTCTTTGATGCCTCATCTCCCTCCATTAGTATTCCTATAAGCTCACTGCTAGTCTTTTCAGTGCCAGCTAGCTCTATCTCCTTTTTGTACAGAGCTGATAGACGGAGGTTGTCAACAGTTATGCCTGCAGGACCGAGAGCAACCTGATTAGTCTTGTACCTATCACGGCGCTCGCTCACCTCCCTGATGCGGATCTTAATGTCTTTGATATCGGTGCCTATCTCATGGCGGATCTTGGCCTTGGTCAAGAGGTTCAGGTTTCTATCAGTCAACAGGTTGATGCTTCTATCAATAAAGCCCTTGAGGCCGTGGAGCTGGTTTGGCACATTATGATCTATGCGCACCATAAATTTGTCTATGTTGTCTTCAAGGTCATAGGACAGGTTCCTGACCTCCTTCGCCCAAAGCTTTTCTTGGCTATTGGGTGGTTGCTGGTCGAAAGGTGCCTCTGAAATCGAAAGAAGAGCAGTCTGCATGGCCTCTAACTCATCTTTAAGGAACCTGATCTCGTCCTTGACGCTCCTCTGCAGCTTGTATTCCTCCTTGAGCAGGTCACCCAGCTTGGGCAAAAGGGTGCTCATGGCGCCCGTGATGACCTCCATTCTTTGCTCGTTGCTCGAGCACTCCCTTGTCGCTTGCCCTTATTGTAATGTCCTATCAATTCTATCCCCAAGACAAACCAAGCAAGGCAGCAAATGGCGTCAGGGTGGGGCGTCACGGCACGGCGGCAGACACCACAGACCCCAACACGGGATTAGGAGCCAAATTAAACCTTAATTAGCAGCCCAGGGAAACAATCATGGGAGAGCAGAAGCCCGTCCGCGAAATTAATCTGAATAGGATCCCTGAGACATCAATATGGAAAGCTGAGGAGTGAAAGATATGACCTGTACGTAAAATGCAAGATTTCTCAGTGTTAAATATATCCATGGGATGGGAAGACAGACATGGGGTGTGTTTAGTTCTAAAAAAGAGAGTTGAAAAGTTTGGTGAAAATATCACGTCGGACACTGTAGCGCACTGTAGCACTTTTCGTTTGTTTGTGGTAAACATTGTCCTACCATGACCTAACTAGGCTCAAAATATTCGTCTCGCCGTGTACATCAAAACTATGTGCTTAGTTTTTTTTATTTACCCATGTTTAGTGTTCCATGCATGAAGAGAGAGATTTGATGTGATTTGATGTGATAGGTGGATAGTAAAGTTTGAAGAGAGAATTTTTGGGGTTTTCGTGGAACTATACAGGGTCATGGGCTGTGTTGAGTTCCACGTCAAATCACCGAACTTCTCAAAATTCTCTCTCCAAACTTCACTATTCACCTATCACATCAAATCTCTCTTCTCATGTATCGAGTACTAAACATGGGCAAATAAAAAAACTAATTACATGGTTTTGATGTACACGACGAGATGAATCTTTTAAGCTAGTTACGTCATGGTAGGACAATGTTTACCACAAACAAACGAAAAATGCTACAGTATGCTACAGTATCGAATGTGACATTTTCACCAAACTTGTTCTTCCACTTTTTTGAACTAAACGCACCCATGGATCTAGAAATGCTGAAGAACAGTACAGGAATCAAGCGCAAAGGAGAGTGAGGACAGTGGAGGAGGCAACGGCAATAATTCAGCACGTGGGAGCATGCGGCCAGCTTCTTCCTTTGGTTACTGCTACTAGAAGCAGACAAGGAAAGTGGGTCCCGTGGGACGATACTTATGTTGGAGGGGGGAACATTCAAAACACTGCGGGCTTGTTTGGATGGAACCCTGAAAAAGTTGCCTGCGCCAGGCAGCAGCGCCAGGCGTTCGATTTCCGCTGCCTGCGGTCGGATGCACCTGCCTGGACGATGAGCTGCCTGGCAGGCAGCAACCAAACACGCCCTGCATGCACAACACATAGTGCTATACCGAGCCATGAAAATGAATTTTAGAAATTTCAGAAAACTCTTTCCTTTTCTGAGTCCAGTGCCTTTGATTTTTTATTTAACAGTCAAAGAAGAGCAGGTACGGTTGCACTTGTTGGAGTCCCTTACTGACATCATCCCCTGACCATGTAATTTAGTAGTTGCATACTTCTCATGGAGTCATGGTTAACCTTCACTCTACATTATTGTCACTACAATAATACAAAATTGGTCACCGAAAATGTGTATGAAAAAGTATCTCATAAAGGTCTAGCTCACTCTGATATATTGATGTACCTAATTATGTTGCCTTCTTGTTTGTTGTGAGTCTACTCTGAACAGGTCTGCAAATATACTGGTCCAGCATCTAAGCTTAGTGAAATGATTTGATATATACCAAACTGTTGTAACTGTACTTTGATCTCTTCTCTCATCTTTAAAAAACAATAGTTCTGGTGGTTCCTAAACAACATTACCTTTTCTTGACTCATGCATCAAGTTAAGCAAGTAAACACCAATGATACACAGGCAAACCTCAAATTATTAGGTATTCAAGCAAGAGATTTGTTAGTGAAACCTACCAACACAGGAATGAAGCAGAGGCCGGCAAACCTTAGCCAGCCCCGAAAATAAATCCGAAAAGGATCCCTGGGATCCTATTTGATGACTGAGGAGTGAGGAGGATGAACCGGGGGAGAGTAAAACCAGTGTATTCTTGCTTGCTCTAGTCCCTGATCTTTTTTCTGGCTGTAGCGGTTCCTCCGTTCGTTCGAACACCGAAACATAGCAGATCGAGGAGAATAGCGGCACCACCAAGGATATGACCTGGAGATAGAGGCCGCACCGCGCGTGTGACAGATATGACCTGCAAAATAAAACCAGGTCTCAGCGTCAAATCCATGGAAAACGGATGGGTCCAAACGCGCAGAAGAACGATACAGGAATCAAACGCAGAAACCTAGCAGGCCGACAGAGCTCAGTGAGTCGGTCGTGAAATGGATCCAAACACAGGAGCTCGAAGTACCAAGACGTGAAGAATACAGGTGACTGTGAGTGAGGAGTTCTAGCTGCGAGGGAGAAGTGAGGACACAGTGCATGGGAGAAGATAATGGCAGTAATGAAGAGCCAGCATGTGTTAAGCTTCCTTGCTTTGATCAGCAGAAGAAGCCAAAGACAGTGGGTCCCATGCGGCGACCCCCGAGTCAAGTGCTGTGAATATGACCCGCTAGCTAACTTGGCATATGCGTTGGATCCACGATGGCAATGATCACTAAGTCACTAACCCTACGAATGATTAGGCAAAACACGGATAACTATGGTTCTCTAGCTAACCCTAGATGTGGCTCACTATTATTAAGAGCCAGCAGGCTCGTTATGGGTAACTTTATTATCTGTGGTGTTTCTTGAATGGGCAACAAAGATAATCGATACGGATGAGTGTTTTCTAGCAGCTCTAACGTCTGTGCTAAGAAGGTGCTAGGATGAGAGAGAAGAAAAAGACAGGGGTGCAATACATTGGACCACAGGTACTAGCTTAGTACTTCTTTGCACGTGTTGGTTGTTTAGGGCATCCACGGTGTTTGGCAACCATCAAAGTGCTAGGAAGAGACATGTTGGATGTTAGCAAAATTTAGCTTTCTTCTCCAGCGATTAGTACCCTTTCTCCTGTCAAAAAGTTAGACCTACAGCAAATTAAAGTAGAAGTGAAATTGTAGCAGTTGGGATGGAGACCAATGGCAACGGAGTTTAGAAGGACAAAGCACAAGTCACATCGATTCCTACAGTAGGGGAAGTACTTCTTTATTCAGAGCACCGGGTGTTTATCTTTACACCTGTGCTAAGCGTTTAGCTCTACCACCAAACCTCTCCAGCGTTTGGCAACAGTCTAGCACCTCAGGCTGCTAGCCCTTGGCGCCGGTAAAGGGCTCCTCTATGCCACGTAGGAGGCTTTAGGGAAAAAACTCCCGCAGCGGGCTCCCCGACCGCCTCCGCTATGCAAGCAGAGGGTCGTGCCTCCCCCAAAGCCAGAGGAGGTGGGGGAGCTCCGGTACGCCCGCGTCGGGCCCACCACTGTGGCGCAGACGGCGGGAGAGAGGAGGAGAGCGTGGGCCGGAGGGAGAGGAGGCGCGGGAGAGTGAAGGAGCTCGGCGCCGCCGCGCGGCCGTCCGCGTCCTCCGTCGAGACGACGCGACGCCGCGCTCCGCTCTGCTCCGGCCCAACCGATGCTCGCCCGCTCGGCCGGAGCTGCTCCGGACCTGGCGCGCCACCATCGTCGTCTGGGGTTGGCT
>OAMR01000129.1:2244521-2268658 GCA_900205405.1 Echinochloa crus-galli
ATCGACAGTCTCCGCCGCGTTGCCCGCCGCCGTTCGCCGCGCCACTTCCAAGGATCCGCACGAGGTGGGGCCACGCGGCAGAGGCAGAGGCCGAGGCCACCTCTAGCTCGCGGCGGCGCGGGCGTGCGGAGACAGCGAGGACGTGGCGGCGGCGGAGGGGGGGGCAAGCTCGGGCTCGTCCTCGTCGAGGGCCTCGGCAGTGGCGGCGACAACGGAGAAGGCCTCGTCAAGCTCCATGGTAGCGGCAGCTCCGGCACGGCGGCGCTCGGGTGCACGGCCGGGTCGCGGAGGAGTCTTGCGACGTTGGGCGGCGGCGGGCGGCGCGGCGGAGCGGGGAGGGAGGGATGGGGCGCCGCCGGAGGGAGGGAGGGGATGGGCTGGCGTGTGGGGATGGAGTGAGAGAGAGAGGAGGAAGAGGAGGGGGTGGGTGCGGCGGAGCGGAGTGAGCGAGAGAGAGCAGGAAGAGGAGAGAAGGGAGAGAGAAAGAGAGAAAAAAGAAAAATAAAATGGGATGGTGGAATAAAATATATGGTAGTTGGGATAGAGGAGGTGTGTATGGAAGATATGAGTGCGGGAGAAATTGGGATGGAGGAAGGAATCTCGATGATCAGGACAGAATATTCCGTTTAGGTGAAGGAAATAGAGGAAGACGAGTGCGAGCAGCCTCAAAGGATTCTCTTGGCACCTATTTTTTTCTAACACTAGAGCTGCTAGCCACCGGGTGCAAAGAATAAACAAAACAATATTTCTCTCCACCCATTCTCTCTCTATCCACCACCATGATGCATTGTGAGAAAAGTTTGAGATGTTAGATTTTTTTACGTATGGGCCTGATTTGGTATGGAGTAGCATTAAGTTTAGCCAGCGGCCCACCTTATGATGTGTCAGAGCTTGGAACTTGCCAACGAAGTAAACGTTGTGGCTGCTTTAGACACGTTGTTTGGGTTGGCGATGAATCGGCTTGTCTAGATGCAAAGGGGTGGGGACCGGAGGGTTGAGGTTACTTCGTCATAAATGCACCACTGTAGTATTTTGTTTTTATTTGTGAAAAATTGTCCAAAAATTGATTAATTAGTCTCAAAATGTTCGTCTCGCAGAGTACAATAAAACTGTATAATTAGTTTTTGATTTCATCCACATTTAGTACTCCATGCATGTGTCGACATTTTAATGCGATGAGAATGCTCTTTTTCATAACAAATTTTGGGGGTAAAATTTAGAATTAAAAAGGGAAAGATGCGGGAGAGCAGGTGGCGGCAGTTCTGGGAGATGTGGACGTGTGCTCTGCAATCTTGTACTGCACCGACATGATCCTCTGCAGAGCAAAGATTAAATTATAGAGGAAATTGCACCCACCATATAATAACTTGTATGGTTGTATCACTTTGATCTTACAAGTTGGAAAACATGCAAACTGGTGCATAAACTTGGTTTGTGTATGTACAGTCACATGTACACTAGATAGCGTATTTTGTCATGATGGCAAACCATGGGAAGTATAGTGTGGGTCACAAGTATTAATTTTCAGGAAGCGGAGGACTTCTAATCCCCAAATCTGCTACTCCTACAATACATCCAAACCGGTAAATTTGGTCATGATATTTGTATGTTTCTGTACAATAAAATATGGAGCTAACATGGTAAAGTTTATCCAAAATTCTTGTTCAATGAGACATGCAACCAAAATTACCTGTGACAACATCCTTGTTCACAAAGTTAATTAGCGTACGCCCTAAAAAAGTGTCAATCAGTGTACAACTCTCAAGCTAGTTATTTAAATAATCAAATATCAAATAAAAACATACAGACATGTATTAGAAAAATCACGATGCCACCAATGCTAAAGAAAGTTTAATAAATACAATCTGCTTGTTGTGACCTAAATACCATAGAAATGTAATTTACTCAACCGATTTTTTATTTTAGCTCTATACCACCTAAAACTTAATACTTGTGACCCAAATTATAGTCTGTGTGGCCTGTCACTACGGTAGAATATGTATTTTTGACTGTGCATGCACACACTTGGTAAGTTCATGTATCCATTTGCATGGTTTGCAACTTGTGGGATCAAAATGATACAATTATGCAAGTTGTTGTATGATGGGCGTAATTTACTCTAAAATTATATATGTGCACAGGAAAAAATGAGGAGCAGCAAGCAAGCCACGAGGGCGAGCTGAGCACTGACCTCGCAGATCTTGAGGCGCGGCGCCGGGCTGCCGTCGCGCAACACGTTCTCGATCGAGCCTGAGGTCGCGGTCCCTTTGAGTTTAGATACTCAAATATTTATTCAAGTATGAGAAGACAAATAAGGCTAGCTTTATGGTAGTGAGATATCCAAAAGTTAGTGCACGATGGGAAAGGGCATTAGTTTTTGAAGCTAGATACTCACGTATTTAATCGAATGTGTGAGAAGATATCAATCCCCAAGCCCAGGATATCGAAAACACGATACTTACATGAGGTTGCTTGTGCTTCTATATAAACCACCTCCTGTCCACTGAAACAGCGATGAGAATGCTCTTTTTCATAACAAATTTTGGGGGTAAAATTTAGAATTAAAAAGGGAAAGATGCGGGAGAGCAGGTGGCGGCAGTTCTGGGAGATGTGGACGTGTGCTCTGCAATCTTGTACTGCACCGACATGATCCTCTGCAGAGCAAAGATTAAATTATAGAGGAAATTGCACCCACCATATAATAACTTGTATGGTTGTATCACTTTGATCTTACAAGTTGGAAAACATGCAAACTGGTGCATAAACTTGGTTTGTGTATGTACAGTCACATGTACACTAGATAGCGTATTTTGTCATGATGGCAAACCATGGGAAGTATAGTGTGGGTCACAAGTATTAATTTTCAGGAAGCGGAGGACTTCTAATCCCCAAATCTGCTACTCCTACAATACATCCAAACCGGTAAATTTGGTCATGATATTTGTATGTTTCTGTACAATAAAATATGGAGCTAACATGGTAAAGTTTATCCAAAATTCTTGTTCAATGAGACATGCAACCAAAATTACCTGTGACAACATCCTTGTTCACAAAGTTAATTAGCGTACGCCCTAAAAAAGTGTCAATCAGTGTACAACTCTCAAGCTAGTTATTTAAATAATCAAATATCAAATAAAAACATACAGACATGTATTAGAAAAATCACGATGCCACCAATGCTAAAGAAAGTTTAATAAATACAATCTGCTTGTTGTGACCTAAATACCATAGAAATGTAATTTACTCAACCGATTTTTTATTTTAGCTCTATACCACCTAAAACTTAATACTTGTGACCCAAATTATAGTCTGTGTGGCCTGTCACTACGGTAGAATATGTATTTTTGACTGTGCATGCACACACTTGGTAAGTTCATGTATCCATTTGCATGGTTTGCAACTTGTGGGATCAAAATGATACAATTATGCAAGTTGTTGTATGATGGGCGTAATTTACTCTAAAATTATATATGTGCACAGGAAAAAATGAGGAGCAGCAAGCAAGCCACGAGGGCGAGCTGAGCACTGACCTCGCAGATCTTGAGGCGCGGCGCCGGGCTGCCGTCGCGCAACACGTTCTCGATCGAGCCTGAGGTCGCGGTCCCTTTGAGTTTAGATACTCAAATATTTATTCAAGTATGAGAAGACAAATAAGGCTAGCTTTATGGTAGTGAGATATCCAAAAGTTAGTGCACGATGGGAAAGGGCATTAGTTTTTGAAGCTAGATACTCACGTATTTAATCGAATGTGTGAGAAGATATCAATCCCCAAGCCCAGGATATCGAAAACACGATACTTACATGAGGTTGCTTGTGCTTCTATATAAACCACCTCCTGTCCACTGAAACAGATACTCCCTCTGTTCCGTATTACATGTCGTCCTAGGGGTTCTTTTCTGTGTCCAAGTTCAGCTCATTGTCTAGCCATCTAGATGCAAAATCTGTCCAAGTCCACTTCACCGCGCATGCATCTGGTAAAAACCTACAACGACGTTTAAAACGGAACAGAGGGAGTACAATATACAGACACAAGCAATCGTCCCACCGTGCTTCTTCCTCATGGCACTAGTCAGGATAACTGCGGCGAGGCTTGTCCACTTGACGGCCGCTTTGTTCTTGGTTATGACGATAATTTCTTACACCGCGTCGCCCTGTCAAGCTGGAAACTGTAAATTATCCTTAATTTTTTCTTTTTTTCTTTGCCTTGATTATTATTTTCTGGACATGTTCGGGTGAAGTACGTAGATGGCTAACTAAATCTGTTTGCACTACTGGAGGATTTTTTTTTCACATATAAACGTGGGTGCATGTTGCGTTGGATTCAAACCCCACGTCCTCAAACATGTTTTCCTTTTAAAGTAATCCGTGAAAAACTATTTCGGATTGGATCAAAACACCACCCCGTGTTAAATGGTCTCCGGAGGCTGCCAAACTTTAAACCCAAGGCAATTTGTATCCGGTAGTAACACTCATCCATAAACGTGGAATTTTCTAGTAGTGTTGATTTGTATAGTGTTGCTCGTGCAGGTTTTGGCCCTGGCTGCCCCAGGCCGCCCCCGCCACAGATTTATGTGACATGCTTCGTGCCTGCAACTCCATTCTTCTGCTCATCATATTATTGCCCCGCTGTGTGCAACCAAAATGGCTTCCCCAGGTGCAGGACCGCCTACTGCGACAATAACTATACTCCACATCGGTGCTGCTGCCCACATCTCCATTGAGCCGATGTCTTACATCCTTATATTTGATGCAAAGACAATAATAAAAGAGTAAAAGAATAGTTTTCTATTATTAAGTAGCGCGTCTCGAGACACATTCTGCAATTTAATTAACGGTCCTACTAGCACCCAGATGTCCGATGGAAAATGCCTGTAAGATGGTCCATCGCAACATAAAAAAACAGAAGTTGCAACATCAAAAACTACTTTTTGCAACACCGACATATATATTGAAATAACAACGTTGCATCTCATGGGATTCTTAGAAAAAACAAATTCCTACCATAACAGATGGTGATGTTTCATGCAACAATCAGCTTGAAAGCTCTTTGTTTAAAGAACCCTGACTTTATGATTCAGTTATTTGAAATATCCAAAAACACCTCATGATCACAAATCCATAGCATCACAAAAACAACAAATAAAACATCACAATTTGTGAAACATATGCAATATTCTCAAATCTCAATGAAACACTAAAAAACTAAATTGCAACACCATAAATCACTTGTTGCAACATTTAAAATTTGCAAACCACGTTGAAACATTATATGTTGTAGTTATAATTGTCATGTGTATTTCCTGCTGAATTTTAATTTAAATCTCGCATGTTGAATTTACATTTAAATTTAAACTTTCAGGCGCTAAATTTACATTTAAATTTAATTTTGGCGGAGGTGATTTACAGGGACGGTTCACTGCTTGCCCAATGTCGCCCGCACCTATTAATACGGTTTGTAGCAGCGGGCCACGTTTTTGTCCACCCCTGCTAACCTATTTCTTGCAACGGGTCTCCCACCCACGCCCGCAAACACGTATTTGTAGCTACGAAAAGCGAGCGCGGGTGCTCCGCCCGGCCTTTCAAATATATTTTCTAACCGTTGCTACAAACCTTTTTTGTGGTAGTGTGAAGCTTGTGAGACACGATCGACGGGTTGGCACTGAGGAATGGCTTGCTGAACGGCCCCCTAACTCTGAACTTCGAGTGGATCCTCTCTGAGTTGTACTTTGCATGTTTGAGGTACGCATCGCCTATTGATCTTGAGACCTTCATCATTCCCTTCACTCTCCAGGTATTCCGCTTGAGCACAACAATGTCCGGATCATCGTGGTGCTGAACCACGAGCTCCTGCCTGACCTGCTCCAGATTGACATCGTGCAGGGCGGACAGCTGCATCGCCACAACCTCTCCAGTGCCACGGACCTTCCTCCCGAGCATAGCCCTGGAATGCCCAAGGTTGGCGACTAGCAGGGTGCCCCGGTGCACGACGCCGACGAGGCAGCACGTCCCCACCATGGCCATTTGCGGCCGCTCTTCCCACGCTCGCGACACTTCCTCGAGGAAGCCATCCTCCATGTGCATGAACGCCCCGTTGATGTCGTCCGCCGTCAGGCCCTTGCCGTTGGAGGATATCTTCTGTAGGTTGTCGCGAGGTGGTCACAGGCGAACGTGGCAGCTTCGGGCCCGCCGTGGCCGTCGAAGACGCCAACGAGGGTGCCGATTGAGAAGCTTGCAGGACTCGACGCGGCACAGGTCCTCGAGCACGTTGTTCGCCTGCACGACGGCGACGGAGACGTGGCCAGTGAGACAGAGCGCGAGATCATGCCACCAAAGGAGCCCGACGCGGCGGCCCTCACAAGAGTTTCCGGCGGTCTTTCTCCAGGTGGGCCAGGACCCGCCGCAACCTGCACTACTACAGGTGCGTCCCGTTTTTATCCTTAGGAGCAAATGAAAAGATCACCCGAACTTAAAAACAAACTAGGATTGTGCCCATGCATTGCTACGGGCAACAAAATATTTATATTGCGATACTCACCGGAATAATAAACATAATATTCAACCTGCGTCGACAAAATATTCATCATTACTATGTAGTAAACAATGAAGGTAACTCGATTGTAGCATGGCAGCCAGCTTCCTTGAGGGTTTCATGTGGCACCGAACTACATGGTGATATGTTGCCAAAAAAACAAAAGAAATTTAAAGAGACACTGCGAAATCTTGCATGCCATTCAGTCAGCAACACTGAACAAGCCTACATTCTCTGAATCACATATAATATCTTTTAGGACCCAAATCTTACATTCTTACTGTAAAGTATCATTCAAACCCCACATCACAGCAAAAAAAAAGGGTCACCAAAGGTAGGAAAGTATGTAGAGCTCCTCAAAAAAATAAAGCAGTAACTACAATTTTTTCCCACCAGATTGGGCGCCGCCAATTGTAGTATGTAGATGTATAGAGATAAATACCTCATACACACATCATGTACTGTCTACACTTGTCCAGAGATGATAAAAGAAATGAGTGTTAAGGTTAAAAAAAACATGACTGGATATGCAACATAGCACGCACCTCTAACCAATTGGGAACAGCTGCACCTTTAACACTATCAGAATACGGCAGGTACGGTTTAACCTGATTATATTAGCACACAACACACATGAACATACAATGACAGAGCATAGAACGAAAGTTAGATCCATCAAAAAATGAACACACCAACATTCCTGAGCCATTAATTGCCATAGCCAACATAGGGTCAGACTACTATTTTTTCAGACTAATATTTTTTTCAACCAGCTGACAACAGAGGAGTACAGAGAAATTCGACAAAGACCCAAAATTGGCTGATGGCTGCAGCCCTTTCTCAAAGAGACGTGCAGAAGCCACATGCATACACCTCATAATACAACATGCACTAAAATCACAAGGCATTCTGGCAGAGTAAGTTAAAGCGAATCTTTACAGAATGACAGCACTGTCACTTGAATGCAAAAATAGATGGAGATCAGCACTGTGAAACCCATAGATCCATAGATATTTAGAAACAGATGCGCATTTTCCCCTAGTACTTCCCCCTAGCACGATAAGCATTTCAGAATCACCACAATTATAATCTCTACTACTAATAATTAAACTAATCTAAAGAGGAAATACCGCCATGTTCAAGGAAAAAAAAGAAATCAGTTTGGAGCCCATTGGTAACAAAAAAAAAAACTCTTTAACAAACATTTTGTTCAATTTGAGCTGTATATCATATGAAAAAGTCATTGCTAAGATATGGCAGCAGATGATAATTATTTACCTCGATGATATTTCGAATGGAGAAGCTTGCTATTGGATCCTGACTTAGAGGAATCCTGATACCAGCATACAGGAGGAAGGAAAAAATATCAAATGAAAACCTCATGTGAGTATTCAGGGCACAAATCAAAATACGCTTTGCTTTCATTGAACTGGAATAATTATTTACCTCGCCGAAATTTTGAATAGAGAAGCTTGCTATTGGACCCTGACTTAGAGGAAACCTGATACCAGCATACAGGAAGAAGGAAAAAATATATCAAATGAAAATCTCACGTGAATATTCAGGGCAAAATTCAAAATAAGTGTTGTTTTCAAAGAATTGAAATAATACAATCTGGAACCAAGAGAATGTACATGAAAAAGTCGTCACCTGCACCACACATTCAGAACTAATCCTACTCCTTTACTAAACAAAAAATCCTACGAGAGCATGTACTTGTTATGTTTTGATCATTGGCTTTCATCAGACAATTTTAATCAGACAACATCCATCGATCTAAAACACATTTCTGATAATATAGCAATCTGCCCACACATCACGTACCAGCGAACAGGGCACACACCACTAGGCATCTAGCACACCACCAGAAATCCTACGAGATGGCACAATCTTGTTTCCAAATGGAAACCAGGTGCAAGGAGGAGGAGGCAATTGTACAAACCTGAAGATTCTCGGCACTCTCGGTGGAAGAACAGCGTTGGAGATCCTCACGATGGCGGCGGCAGCGGCCTGGCGGCGGGGATCTCGGTGGTCTTGGCGTGTTTCAGTCTGCCAATTCGAACAGATAAGCATAGAAGCACAGCACAATGCTAATATAGCTATGGATTAGTAACACAGGATAGTAAAAATCAACCACGAGATCATCAGAAAATCACTCGGATTTGGATTTGGATTACTACAATAGGAGAATGAGAAGAAATGGAAGCCTTATTTCGTGGCGACAGGGGTGCAGGGTGAGGGGAGGGGTAATGGACACTAACGTTGCTGGCGGCGGATCTCGGTGGTCTCTGTGGATCGACGCAGGGTAGAAGAACGGCCGACGGCGGCGGCGTGGCGACGTTGGAGATCCACGAGGTCAAGGTGGCGACGGCCTGGCAGCGTGCGGTGTGGATCCGGCCTGACGGCGTTCGATCTCAGTGGTCTCGGTGGCATATTGCCAGCGGCGGGGATCTGGCATGAGGGGCGCTGGCGGCGATCTTGGTGGTCTTGGTGGCTTGCTGGCGGCGGCGGGGATCCGGCCTGAGGGGCGCAGACGGTGGGGCGGCTGGCGGCGGGGATCCGGCACGAGGGCCGCTGGCGGCAGCGTCGATCCGGAGGGGCGCAGGCGTCAGGGCGAGGGCACAGGCAGGCGTTGGGGCGGTGCGGCCAGATCCGCACGGGGGAGGAGTGGGGGCGGGCGGTTCCGCGGGGAAAACAAAGAGTGGGGACAGGTGGACGAGGGAAAAACGGGGGAGGAGGTGGGATCGCTCCTCGGCGGAGCCACGAAGCCAAAAAAAAAAGACGGACGACGTTTTTTCTCCTCTTTAGTTTTATTTCTCCTCTTTGTTTTTATTAAGTTGCAGAGAATCACGTGCATGGTAGGTCCTGGACCGCTTCTAAAACATATTCGTAGGCAGTCTAGGCACGGACTAAGGAATAAGCCACACCTAAAATTAGTCCCCTACAAGGAGCGGACGGTAGCATTACCGCCGCTAATAATATCATTTTAGGAACGGACGGATTGGTGATCCGCACCCACAAATCTCTTCACCACGAGTACTTGACCTTATCCTCAAAACTTATCTTCAAGTTCTGATAATATAGCAATCTGCCCACACATCATGTACCAGCGAACAGGGCACACACCACCAGGCATCTAGCACACACCACCAGAAATCCTAAGAGATGGCACAATCTTGTTTCTAAAGGAAGAGGCAATTGTAAAAACCTGAAGATTCTCGGTGCTCTAGGTGGAAGAACAGCGTTGGAGATCCTCACGATGGCGGCGGCAGCGGCCTGGCGGCGGGGATCTCGGTGGTCTTGGCGTGTTTCAGTCTGCCAATTCGAACAGATAAGCATAGAAGCACAGCACAATGCTAATATAGCTATGGATTAGTAACACAGGATAGTAAAAATCAACCACGAGATCATCAGAAAATCACTCGGATTTGGATTTGGATTACTACAATAGGAGAATGAGAAGAAATGGAAGCCTTATTTCGTGGCGACAGGGGTGCAGGGTGAGGGGAGGGGTAATGGACACTAACGTTGCTGGCGGCGGATCTCGGTGGTCTCTGTGGATCGACGCAGGGTAGAAGAACGGCCGACGGCGGCGGCGTGGCGACGTTGGAGATCCACGAGGTCAAGGTGGCGACGGCCTGGCAGCGTGCGGTGTGGATCCGGCCTGACGGCGTTCGATCTCAGTGGTCTCGGTGGCATATTGCCAGCGGCGGGGATCTGGCATGAGGGGCGCTGGCGGCGATCTTGGTGGTCTTGGTGGCTTGCTGGCGGCGGCGGGGATCCGGCCTGAGGGGCGCAGACGGTGGGGCGGCTGGCGGCGGGGATCCGGCACGAGGGCCGCTGGCGGCAGCGTCGATCCGGAGGGGCGCAGGCGTCAGGGCGAGGGCACAGGCAGGCGTTGGGGCGGTGCGGCCAGATCCGCACGGGGGAGGAGTGGGGGCGGGCGGTTCCGCGGGGAAAACAAAGAGTGGGGACAGGTGGACGAGGGAAAAACGGGGGAGGAGGTGGGATCGCTCCTCGGCGGAGCCACGAAGCCAAAAAAAAAAGACGGACGACGTTTTTTCTCCTCTTTAGTTTTATTTCTCCTCTTTGTTTTTATTAAGTTGCAGAGAATCACGTGCATGGTAGGTCCTGGACCGCTTCTAAAACATATTCGTAGGCAGTCTAGGCACGGACTAAGGAATAAGCCACACCTAAAATTAGTCCCCTACAAGGAGCGGACGGTAGCATTACCGCCGCTAATAATATCATTTTAGGAACGGACGGATTGGTGATCCGCACCCACAAATCTCTTCACCACGAGTACTTGACCTTATCCTCAAAACTTATCTTCAAGTTCTCATTAGGGCAGTACATTGCTATATGTCATCGGTCTGATAGGTCGTCTCATTCAGTGCCACGTATGACTTTTGCTGATGTGGAGGAGAGAGAGCGAGGTTAGAGAATGAGGTCGTTGTTTCGCAAAACAACCGTCTCTGAGCTAAATTTTAGGACTATGAGACAATTTTTCCATCATTGTATGAGTTTTGTTGCCATCCAATTAATAGTATTTCTTTATTTTCCCATAAATTGAGGGATTTTGTATTGCTACGAGACAATAAAAATAACCTACTGTATAGGTTGTACAATAAGTCGTCTTAAGATTATGTGTCGTTGCATGAGACCGTCTATTAAACGACACCAATGCACTTCGCCCTTAATCTACTCCCTTTCTTCTCAATCACTGCCTCCCACTGTCCCTTGTGGTGCAGCGACGGCCAGCACGGCGCCAGGCGTGGGCACAGCCCCAGCAGCTGGGCAACGCTGCTCACGGGGCCCGTTGGCGCTGCTTGCGAAGCCAGGCGGCACGGAGCCACGCAGAGGCGGGCAGATGGACGGCGGCATGGCTCGACAGAGGCCCGGTGCATCTAGCAGAGTGCGGCTAGGCTTGGGCGTGGCTACGCTATCGCACGGGCGTCCCGCGCTGGGAGCGAGTCCGCTTTTTCTTCCATCTCCCCTAATCTACTGTTTCTGCTTGTGTCCATAGATGGTTGTTTAGATCTTGCGGCATCGGGTGTGAGATATATGGATGTGTATGAGGTTCATCGTTCTTTTTTTTGCGTATACATGCTTGCCTGCTTAGATCTTGTAGCCTTGTTCGTATGAGATATGGATCAAGTTTCCTTCTACTGTTCTTGTGATTTCTTCTTTGTACACTGCAGTTCAAGATCCATACATCATATCCTATTGAAGGACCGAAATGGCGACCACAGGGAGGGTGAATGGGAACCGATAAAAATTCTCTCAATTGAGTGAACTCGGCCTATATCTTAAAATCATTCCAACGGTGACCAACTCACTTTGTTGCCAAATCCACGAAGTCATTGAAGTACTTCTGGACCTAGGAACAAGTCTTTAAGCAACTCAACTAGCAACACGCAGCGGAAACCAAAACTCGAACCTTATACAAAAACCGGAACTTCCGGGTTCTTGAAACCAGAACTTCTGGGGTACAATCCAGAACTTCCGGGTTCTTGGAACCGGAACTTCCGGGTACTCGAACCCGGAACTTCTAGGTCCACCAGCCCGAGCAAGATCTAGAAAAAGTGAAAACCCAATCAAATGACCTCCAAAATTCGTGAAATTTATCAGTAATTTTCTGCAACCATGGAGAGTCTTTGCCCAAATGTGCTATCCAAAAAGATCAAGACTTCACCACAAATTTCACGAATTCGGTCAAGAACACTAGAGAAGGGAGAGATGGGAAAATCTTCGAATTCACACTCAATATATAAGGGTTTCGTGGGGGAACAAGTCAAAGATGCTTACAAAGATTCCAGCAACATAATCTCCCAACAAATTCCACGGATTTTGCCTCGAATTGCGAAGAACAAAAATTCACCAAAAAGAGCTCCGAAAATCACGAGAAGGAAAAATGAAGAGCACATAAAATTTGTAGCAAGTTATAGTGATCAATCCATATAGGAGAAGCTCATCTTAAAAATGCATGAAAATGGATATGTACATCAACAAGCCCCTAGATATATCACAATGCACGCTATATGAAAAATGCAAGACATATCACACAAGCAAAATCAAAATGTACAAAAAGCCAGAATCATACAAAAGATACCAATCTACAAAGCGGTACCAATATGAAACAAGGATGATACAATATCACTATACATACACTACACAAAGAGCTCCAAGAACGAACTCAACCGAGGCAACAAAAGCAGAATGTGCAAATTTAGAGTTGTTCCCTAACCTTGACCTTGTAGTCTCATCTCCTCATCACCATTATCCCCAAAAGTGATGTACTTCCTCGTCATCACCGGGGTGAGCCTTGAGAGCAACCGGAATCGATCAACCACAAACTCCTCAAGCCTCCCACCTGCAAAAACAAAAACAAGCGATAGTGTGCAAACGACTCAACACTGGGTTAGAACAAAAAAAGTCAAACTAGTGCTGAGCCATCTGCTCGAAAGAAGGGTTAGCAAAATTCACTCTACCACTCCTAGCCAACTGTGGAACCCTCTCACGTCTCGCAAGTAGAAATCTATCACGCCTAACGAAAACGCGGCCCAGACTCCCTCTGAAACCCAAAGCTACGGCCATCCCTCACATACTAGTACTGACCATGAGAAGGAGGACGCCTAGCAAACTCACCATGCCCAAACCCAAAGCGCCTATCACCACCCCTCTGAAGAGCACATGCACGACTAGCAACACCACGAGCACCCTCTCTAGGAATCGAATGCACAACTCCCTCACCCCTAGGCAAAGGTGCACGAGGCTCGGACATGCTATGAGATGAGCGGTACCTGTCCCGGTTACCCATTTCTTTCTCACGCCTCACTTCTCTCTTCTTCCTATAGCAAAACTCCTACTAGTGACCATCCCTACCACAAAACTGACAATGGTAGCAGACTGGCTTTGGCTTCGGAGCTTCTCTCGGCTGAGGCTTCTCACTAGGTTTGAGACCACTCGACTCCCCCACAAAGATCACTTTCTTTTGGAAATTATTGGTTTGTGGTGGAAACACTGGAGGATATGGAGTGGTGTCGAGTTTGTTCTTCAAGTGATTGGGCTTAGGATCAAATGTGTACTTAGCTGGGGTAACTTGTGGTGGTTCTGGTATGTTCAACCCCTCACTCTCACTCACCTTCTCCGAGCCAAGGCCACGACTATCAGCTCTCCTAAACTGAGCTATCATCATAGCATTCAGCATAACATCACAATTTGTGCATTCAGGCTCATCAGAAACAACATGAGTAATTTTCAAAGCATCTACCTCAGATCTAGTTTTAGCAGGCAACGGTTCAAGCTCAACAACTCGATCTCGAGACCCAACAAGCAAAGACTCAAGTTCAGCAACTCGATCTCGAGACCCAACAAGCAAAAACTCAAGTTCAACAACTCTCTCCTTTGACTCACTAGGCAAAGACCTAAACTTCCTCTTCTCCTTGTTAGTCTTTCTAAGCACATCATCATGATTATCAAGCAAATCATTCAACCTAGCATTCTCCTCTATCAAGAAGTCGGGATCACGATTTACCTCATCTTCAGATTCTGACTCTGAATCTTCTCTTGGACTCTTCTTGTTATCAGAGCTATGTGCCATGGTACAGAAGCCACGGAGAGCCATGAACGCCGGCCCATTGATGTTCTTGTCCTTGTGCCTCCGGCGTCGACCTTGATCTTCCTCCTCACCGCTTGAACTCGACGAGGTGTTGCTTGAACTCGTGTCGGCGTCGCTCGCACCATCAACCATGGCTCGTGCCTTGTGCTTGTTCTTGTAGCCATCATGCTTCTTTTTGTGCTTGTCCTTGCTCTTGTGCTTGCTGCGGTGCTTGTGCTTATTCTTGGGCTCAGCTTGCTCCGGACACTCAGCGATGAAGTTCCCCATCTTGCCGCATCTGTAGCATGTACTCCCGACGCACCTTGTAGCCTTGCGGTTCTCATACATGCGCCCAAGCCTCCTGCTCAGCAATGCAAGATCGTTCTTGCTCAGCACCTCAAACTCCTCATCTAGCAAAGACACAAGCATAGACAATGCAAACTATTGTGAAGAGTTAGCAAGCGACCTAGAACCAGAGCCACTCATGAGAGCCAGACTATGGGGACCAATCGGGTTCTCAAGCTTGGCCCTAGCCATCCTATCAACCTCTGACGACTTGAGCGTGGAGAACAACTCATTAATTATGAGCGTCTCATAGCCATCCGAATCCATGATCGCCTCAACCTTGGCACCCCACACAGATCTATCCGAAAGTGCAAGAGCTTCAAATCCCTATCATGATCCGTGTACGGGAGGTTGGTGATATTGGCTTGCCTATTGTTCACTATCACGGTGAACCTCTAAAACATGGCATCAATTGATTCACCTGGTAGATGAGTGAAATTCTTGTACTCCATACAGTAAGTCGAAAAGAGCCTAGCCTTAACTGAACTATCACCTCCGTGGGCAACCTGCATCTTCTGCCAAATCTGACAGGCAAGATCTTCACCGAGGACATGATTGAATTCATGCTCGGCAAGCGATCGAAACAAGTAATTCACGGCTTTTGCATTAGCCTCAAACTTGACCTTATCCTCCTTAAGCACTCTAACAGCAGGGATGGTATAGGTAGCGTTAATAGTGACATCCCATAGCAATTGTGCCTTGCCTCGGAGGAAAGCGCCCAAGGAAACAACACACATCTGGTAATTCTTCCCATCAAAGTGAGGAGGACCCGAACCCCTTTCTCCATACGCCATCTTTAAATCTTAAGACTGGTTAGAATCACGAAGATCTGTAATTGGCTCTGATACCAATTGAAGGACCAAAATGACGACCAATTGAGTGAACTCAGCCTATATCCCAAAATCACTTCCAACAGTGACCAACTCACTTTCTTGCCAAATCCACGAAGTCACTGAAGTAATTCTGGACCTAGGAACAAGTCTTCAAGCAATTCAACTAGCAACACATAGCGGAAACCAAAACTCGAACCTTATACAAGAACCGAAACTACCGGGTTCTTGAAACTGGAACATCTGGGTACAATCCGGAACTTCCGGGTTCTTCGAACCTGAACTACCAGGTACTTGAACCCAAAATTTTTGGGCCACTAGCCCGATCAAGATCTAGAAAAAGTGAAAACCAAATCAAATGACCTCCTAAATTCGTAAAATTGTACCAGTAGCTTTCTACAACCATGGTGAGTCTTTGCCTAAAAGATCTTTCCAAAAAGATCAAGACTTCACCACAATTTAACGAATTCGGTAAAGAACACTAGAGAAGGGAGGGATGGGAAAATCTTCGAATTCACACTCAATCCATAAGCAATTCATGGGGGGAACAAGTCAAAGATGCTCACAAAGATCCCAGCAATATAATCTCCCAACAAATTCCATGGATTTCACCTCGAATTGCGAAGAACTAAAATTCACCAAAAACATCTCCGAAAATCATGAAAAAGAAAAACGAAGAGCACACAAGATTTGAAGAACTTCTTCCATTGAGTCACGAGGACAACATCTATACAAGGCTAGGAAGCCACCCACATCCTCCCTCTCTTGTGGGAAAAACGAAGCAAAGAGTAATCACCCTCTCCTATCTCTCTTCTCCTCCCTCTCTTCTCCTCTCTCTCTTCTCCTCTCTTATGAAGCTCATCGTTAGCCTAGGAAAAACAAAGAGCAAATGAACTAGGCTTTCAAGATATGGCTGCTATCTCCCACAAGGTGAGAATATATAGCCGCCCACTAAAGACACAACTACCCCTGCAACTTAATTGGAAGATACACGCCCTCAAGGGAAAAACTGGAAGTTGTAGATATTTTCTCCTCCGGCTGGGCACGCATCCATCTGGAGTTGCTTCCCTCCGAAGCAACCTCCACAATCACGTCGCGTGTCCTCTGCTTCGAAGCTTCCCGATGCACGGGACCAAAACCGGTCAGACCGCTTCTTCCATGACAGGTCTTCGGACTTGATTTTAAGGCCCAAACCAAGAAACCCTCCTCCGCTGGGTTTCTGGCCAAACCAACAAAACCCGCGTACTTCGTCCAGCCTTCACGCCAAGCTTCGAGCACGCCAAGCCTTTCATCTCAGGCGCCCGGACGATCTACTTGGTCTTGCCTCGTTCCTTGACTCATCGGTCGTTCCCAATGTACCAGCTCCTATCATATTTTTTCATGTTGCCTTGCTTGTTTTTGCACCCTGTGAACCGCACTTGATCCCATCGGCCATCGGGTCCCTCGAATCAAGCCTACTTGTCTCTCCACTCCTGGGAGGCCGCTCCGGCAAAGACCTTTCACGCTTGTTCTTTACTTGCACCAATGTAAATCAAGCCGCATTCTACATCTACAAGGCAAACGTCAGTCCACACAACGTTGTCAATCACTCATCACTAGGAAGTGACCATCCTCTCGGTCCCTCGGACACTCATGGTCCTCACCTATGCTGTTGATGGATGTTTGGTTTGAGCTTAGGTTCATGAACTACCGTGCCTTGCCGATGGTTCCAATCTCAGCAGTGCGCTGCCACAGAATGCCAGGACGCATCTGGTAGCGTGGTGGCTGGTGCCGCTCCGCCCAGCGAAGAGCACGGCGCAGCAGGCGGCGACGCTGCCTGGCTAACTGGGCAAAGCAGCTTTTTCTTTTTAATTCTTATAAATCGATTTGCAGGGGCGGATGACCATATTGTCCGTACATGTAAATTGCATCTTTAGGAGCGGTTCATGGTCCGTTCCTACAAATGTGTTATTTGTAGTATCTGTAGCTGCGAGAAGCAAGAGCGTTCTAATATCCGCTCTTATAAATACAATTTTACCCGGACCTAAAAGCTGTTTTTGTAGTAGTGCTGAGAGGAATGGTCCCAGCATGCTGTCTCCAGATCCACGATGCGGACGGTGCGGAGGACGGAGGCGGGGCTTGTCTGGGTCGTCCATGGGCGGGGGCGCCGGCGACCGCGTCTTCGTCTTGTGCTTGTGTGCAATCTGCTTTTTTGCTGACGCTGTAGTACTGATTTCTTTGCCGCCGTAAAAGACCCAGTCCACAAACTGTATGTTGATGACGGGAGGCCTCATACTCTGCCCAAAGGTGTCCTCCAGCACAGAGCGCACAGCCTTTCCGCACAGCTCATCAGCTCCAGCGCCTCCGATTTTTGCAGACAACACTTGAAGGCCTGTCAAGTTCACGAGGCCGGCCTCTGATATGCTGTATTTCCCTTTGGTACGGGCGTTGAAGCCTACCGTCAGCCTATGCACATTAGGCATTGCTCCCTCCGCAAAGGCAACAAAAAGTTCTGAACAGATGAGCACCAACTGCCTGAGAACTGGAAATCCGTCCCTGCGAAAGATGATCCTTTCAGCAGGGGCGGTCCCGACGTACAGTGAGAGAGCAGCAAGGGCCGGCAGTTCTTGGAGAGTATCGATATCGCTGCATGATACCCCCATAACTTCAATCTTCAGAGTGCGTAGCAGGCGGAGTTTGCCAATCCACTCCGGGAGGACAGATAAGATGCAAATCCGTGGCATTAACTCAAGCTTCTCAAGCAGGGTTGGAGGAGAGGACACGTTGCTCAAGTCATAAAAAATGTCACTGCTTGTTGAGGAACCGTCGTCAATGGTATTTCCATTGTAGGAGCCTGCAGGTAACAGAGTCAGTGACTTCAGATTTCTGAGTTTTGGCAGAACTGAGCCCAGGTGTCCAATGTTTTTCTTGAGATTCTCTCGCTGTAATAATTCAGAACAGGTCAGACGAAGGTCCCAGACATTAGTCAGCTCGCCGAGGCTCAGAACATTCTCAGCTGAGTTTCTTGTGAGGTCGAAGCACCCTAATGTCCGGAGAGTTGCCAAGCGCCCAATACCATTCGGGAAGTTTGTGTCACCAGGGAGACTGAGGTGCAAGAGGCCCGGCAAATGAACAATTTCCTGTGGAACTTCACTTAATCTCGAATCTATTTTCAGTGCCTCCAAATATCGTAAGCCTTGCATCTCGGTTTGGAGGCTTAGAGTGACATTACATAGTATCTCCAAATATTTCAAACCGAATAATTTGCATAATGTAGTCAGGTCGAAACATTTGTTATCCTTTTCGCCCCAAAGATGTAGGATCAGGACTCGAAGGAGTCGAAACTCTACTATTGAAGGCAAAGATTTGAAGAACCCATAGAACACAAATGATCGAACCTGTGACAGTCTTAAGTTTGCTGGTGGATCTGCATCACCTGCATCCTCCAAGAGTAGAGACAGTCGACGAACCTTATCAGCAAGTCTTATTTTGCTCTGAGAGCCATCAACTGCAGTGACGAAATTCTCTTCTATGGACTTGTACCTAATAAGATTAAGTATCATGTAGTGCACTGTACATGACAGAACCTCGCCATTATAGTTGACATCTACAGGTTGGACCATTCCCGCGTTAACAAGCTCATCAAGATAGGTGCTTGCAACTTCCTCCATGCTGCTACCTTCTTTTGCACAGATAAAACCTTCAGCTATCCACTGCTTTACCAAATCATCTTTCCAGATTATGTGGTCCTCTTTATATGTACTAAGATATAACATGCAAGCTTTCAAAAGGCCAGGAAGATTGTTGTAACAAACTTCAAGTACATGTTTCACCCCTTCCATACTTGGATTTGTCCTTAAATTAGAGCTTAACGATCTCCTTATGTAGTTCCATTGCTCTATCCCACTATGCTGTCTTGCTAAAAGAGTTGATATAGCAACAGTTGCAAGAGGAAAACCACCACATTTCCTTATAATGTCAAACAAAACTTCAGACTGCACACAGATATCCGATTGATCTCCAGGAAATCTACTGAAAAATATTTTTCGTGACTCATCGTCGCTGAGAGGTCCCATCTTAAGAATGTACTCAGAGTTATGACCACAGCATCTCTGAGCAACAACATCAATTTCTGTCGTAATTAGTACTCTACTACAGCATTTATCATCTGGCAAAGCACGGTAGACAATATCCCACGTTGATGAAGCCCATAAATCATCAATTATAATGAAATACCTGCAATAAAAAAATTATTTTTACGAAGATCAGCCATAATAAAATGGGACTCCAGTTGAACTGAAATTTGAATTGAAATGTCAGCAGATCATTTTTCAAAGTCTAAGGGATGAAGTAAGCGAATGTAGAACTTCAGGGGGGCAGTGGTCTGCATGTGTGTTTCATGGAACAACAGTGACAACTGTTCAAACGAATCATCATTTACTAAAGAAAACACAACATCATATAATACTTTATGCACACATCCTGTACCAAACCATGAATTGAGATGCTGGTATTTTTTGGTAATAAAGGGAGTTCCCAATCCTTCTAGTACTGAATATTAATGTTACTGATACTGCAATATATAGTTCGTTTCTACTCATTTTTTGTTCACCGCTTAATTAATATCTAACACATCACAGTTTACTTTTTGTATCTAAAATCTGCAGTAATTCTTCATAAAATTGCATATTATTTCATACTGCAGTTTCAAACAAATTAGTCTGCAATTTATCTCAGTGAGAGGTTATGAATTTTTCATATGATTCAAAATTAGCAAAGATGTTATTAGTTCTTTTTAAAATAAAGTCAGGAGCTCTGCTGAGCAACAAAGAAGTGAAAGCCATATATAATTGCCGTTCACATACAAATAGCAGGGTAAGAAACAAGCAAAATAAAGCATGTCAACGTGCTAACAACTAAAACACAAGCAACGCATGCTAGCAGACAGAGCCTCAGATGCTCGAGGTTTGTGTTTCTTACTGTAGGTCAACATAATAGGGGATTAAGATGAAATGCTGAGGTGATGAGAGTTGGCAACTACGAATTTGAGCTCCTTGCATTCAAAGTCTACTATGTATAGTTCCTGTCTTAGTTAATGTTTTACTTTTTTTATAAAAGCTGATAGAAAGTCTGCCAATGAACTGAAGATTTGTACATAATCTCACTTCTCTTAGTTTATAGTTTGGAATGTATGACAAACTTATTATGCCGCTGATTAATCATGTGATAAATAAACTAGGAAACAGATTAATCAACCTCCTAACATGGAAAAAATTCCGGCTATACCTCCAGCAGTAACCAATAATGTTTTTGAAGGCATGCTCTGATTCTATCTTGCCCTTGCAATCTCGAGTGCCAATTATTAACACAGCCTTAATAACACTAGCTATGTGTCACAAAACTGGATTTGTGCAAATGAATTAGAAGAATACAAGTTAATAGAATCTTACTTCTTATGGTGTAGGTGTGCTCTGATCGTGTCTACGAGAACACTAGACTCTGAGGCATCTGGCCGACTCTCTGGTCGAACTTGCAAGAGAATGCTAGAAAGAAGCTTCCTAATGTCAGGTTTCTGGGTTGTCCGCACGAAAGCTCGGCACTCAAACTTGGTTTCGATCTTGTGGTATAATTCTTTGGCAAGAGTTGTCTTACCAACCCCTACTAATCCAACAATTGACGCCACCCTAAGCCTGCTCTCTGCATCTCCTGTCAACCAATCCTCGAGCTTGTCCATGGAGGTGTCAATACCAACAAGGCGCGGAGTTGCTAACCAATCATGTTGTGGTGGAAGAGGGCGTTCTTCTGAAGCAAAGCTGCTTGGCCGCTTCCTGCATCTGTCAAGATTGTAGGCCTTGTAGCGCTGAATCGTCTCCCTCAAACGGGCCCTCAACTGCGAGCTTTCCTCCGCGACCCACTGGCTCCGGCGCCGGCGCCGGAGGTTCTTGGGGTCGGCGGCCTGTACGTGGACGAGCTCGTCGATGAAGTCGTCGATGTCGTACGACAGCTCGCGCACCTCCTTCACCCAGCACCTGGCCGTCGAGGTGGGGAACTCCATCTCCGACGGATCCATCAGGTACTTGTCGATCAGATCTTGGATTTGGTCCTTGAGGAGACGAATCTTTTCATTCTCCTTGTGCAACCTGTGGTCGGCCGCCGGCGACAGCAGCCGCTCGAGCTTGGCCGGGAGAGATTGGACGACGCCCAGCGAAACACTGACTGGAGGATTCATTGTTTCTGAGAACGGGACAGAGTAAATCCAAGTTGTGATAAAGGACATGGATCTTTCGCGAATCACATTAATTTTAATTAAAGAAGATGATTTGGATACGGTACCTGAGAGGATTGACGAAGAAATATTAGGGAGCTCGCTCCGAAATCACGATGCGAGAAGTGATGGACGCACCAGACATGTCCATGGCACTCTTGCCATTACCGAGCTCCTGCGCCGCTCCGGCCCCCGCCGCTCCTGGGCTCATTTTACTACCAAAAAAGAATAGCCCCAAATTGAATTGAACTACTTGTTCGAAATAAAATGGATCGAGTTAGGGACTTATGATCCGTGTCTTTGTTATAAGCAAAGCTACCTACCAGATTCCACGAGAGCTAATAAACTCGTCTCGATTATCGTCGATACTCGTCCATCGTCAGTCAAATTAGTATAATTTTATACACATTCCGCTCCACCATTTTTGCCCATAGACCATGATAGTTTTTTTAAGATAGATGGAGGTCGGTGTGAAATATCCCCAATTACCCCCTACTAAATAACATAGCACTGCCATTTCACTTCTATCAACACATTTAATTGGAAGATATTATTTGAAAACATTTCAATGCCATTCTTAATGGACAGTGTTTTCCATTTTACTGTTTCCAAGGGTGCATATCAACCAGAGTGAAATGATGAAACAACTCCTACAGTGCAAAGTTTCATGTCATGTTCTCCAATGTTAGACATAACAATCAATTGGACAAGAGAAATGATGAAATGAAACTGCAGCCTTTAATCGATGCTCTATAGGTCCTGAAATACATCACATCCTAGCAATTCGAGGATAAATTAAGATTTGCCAGACCCATGTAATTAATTATGTTCACTGCATGTCATGTTCACTGGAATTATTTGTAGGGTTATTACTCTCTTCGTTTTTCTTTATTAAAATTCAAACTTTGCAATATTTGATCAATAATTTTTTAACTTTACTTTTTCTTGCAACATTTAATCATTTCTCATATCCCTTAAAACTTTAGTCCAAATATATAAAAAATAAGTAATCATTAAACTATGTTTTGCGATAAAATAAGTCAGAAACAAAACATTGCATAATTTTTGAAAAAAACAATTAGTCAAAAAGGTTATTTAAAAAATCAACAATTAATAACAACTTAGAACGAAGGTAGTATAATAAAATAGTTGAATTTGTAATTAAATGTATTCTTTGATAATTATAAATTTATAACAGTAAATCATATACTATAAAATAATTAATTTTTTTAGGAGAATATAAAATAATTAATTAAATTATGATTTGAAATGCGAAGTTTGACCATGGTTCGTTGAGTATACATGAACGGAGGGACAGGGCCCAGCTTGTGTTGGCATTGTTAAAAGAAAAGGCTTGCGTTCCCTAGTATTTTACGTCTACTCGAACAGTATAGCAGTGTTGTGCTGTTCCCAACCTCACATGCAAGCTCCATGTCAAAAAACAAAAAAAAAACTCACATGCAATCTGCTAACGACAACCGCACTCATCCACCGTATCAAACACGGACCCCTCAATTATTTGGCGCAGGCATCTGCTTAATTTCCCGGCTGGAATATAATGCATATTCCTTTTTCCAAAAAAAAAGGCATCTACTTCCAACTTGTACACATGGGTGCCCTCTCCTTTCCACGCCTGTCGACGTCCAACTTGTACACATGGGTGCCGACTGCAACGACCGATGGACAATACCAAGGCCTGACGGGCGGTGTTCACTTCCAAAAATTCTCCCAAACTTTCTCTCTCCAAACTTCACTATTCACTGTCACATCAAATCTAAACTAATTGCATATTTTTGATGTACACGACGAGACGAATCTTTTGAGCTTAGTTAGGTCATGATAGGACAATGTTTAACAAAAAACAAACGAAAAGTGCTATAGTGCGTTACAGTGTCCGATGTGACATTTTTACCGAACTTTTTCCCACTCTTTTCACGGAGTGAACACCGCCGTGATCGAAATAGCAGGCCCTAATATTTTAGTCCCCATGGAAGAGATTGAATGCTAAATCCCTAACTGCCTAGCGGGTCAATACGTTCTTCTGTGTTTTTTAGTATTTTTTTCTCTTGCCTCCACTTGACTGGCGATTTCACGAGAGCCATTTGCGATGGCCTAAGGCTCCTATCCCGCACTGCAGTTCACATATACCGTAATTTTTCCTGCAGCGGCGTATTGGAAGAGGAACGGTAAGGCCTCCGACGGTTTCAGGTGCGGCATTCCTATGGCCCTAGTACAAAAAACCGGACCGGTTCACCGGTTGGACCGGAAAAACCGTGAACCGGTGGCTGGACCGGTTCGGTTCAATTAAAAGATCGGTTATACAATTGGACCGGTGTGAACCGGTGCGAACCGGTCGAACCGGCCGGTTTTGAGTCGAACCAGCGAACCAATGAACCGATTTTTTCATGAACCATTGATCAATTTGATGTATGGATATTGGTTTTCAATTTTAAACAATAGACTATTATGGTATAGTTATGTTATATCATCTATTATGTTTTATGTGATATCTTTTGGTAATAAATCTTGCATATTATTTACATAAATCATGTGAAATAAATATTTTATTAATAAATAATGAACCACTGG
>OAMR01000129.1:2300211-2331911 GCA_900205405.1 Echinochloa crus-galli
CCTAGTACAAAAAACCGGACCGGTTCACCGGTTGGACCGGAAAAACCGTGAACCGGTGGCTGGACCGGTTCGGTTCAATTAAAAGATGTTCGGTTCAAGGTTATACAATTGGACCGGTGTGAACCGGTGCGAACCGGTCGAACCGGCCGGTTTTGAGTCGAACCAGCGAACCAATGAACCGATTTTTTCATGAACCATTGATCAATTTGATGTATGGATATTGGTTTTCAATTTTAAATAATAGACTATTATGGTATAGTTATGTTATATCATCTATTATGTTTTATGTGATATCTTTTGGTAATAAATCTTGCATATTATTTACATAAATCATGTGAAATAAATATTTTATTAATAAATAATGAACCACTGGTTCGACCAGTGAACCACTGGTTGGACCGATGAACCAGTGAACCAGTAGCCTAACCGGTTCGATCTCCGGTCCGGCTTTTCGTACTTGGCCTATGGCACCTCGCGTATACGGCATCCAGTGCACGGTGCGCGGGGCCTGCACGCGTACGGAAGCCGAAGGGAGCGGCGGGGAAGGGAGCAGCGGAGGAGTGGCACAGGAGGCGACTCCGTGCTGGCGTTCTTCGAGCCTGGTTACGACTTCGACTGCCTCGACCACGGCCAACGCGCCTATCGGCCGCCGCCGCTATCGCGGGTGCCACGCGCAGGGCACCCGCCGCCTGCCACTCGAGAGAGGGAAAGGGAGAGGGGCGGTGACGGAGGCGCGAGGCCGGGGCGACAGAGCACACCGAGGAGGAGGAGTGCGAGCACGCCCGCCTTGCACGCGCCGCCCGCGAGGAGCTTGTGCCGGAGCCGGCGCTACCGCTCTCCTCACCGCCGCGGGACCTAGTGCCGGCCAGCACCGACATGCTCCGACCGCCGCGTCCGTCTCCGCGCTGCCGTCGCTCCAGGCAGCGCCTTTGTGCTCCTGGCCCCGTTGCCCACGCACCGTGCTCCTGCTCCCGTGGGCCCGCCGTCGTCCGCACCAGCGAGAGGTGCGGCGGCGTCCCTGCCACATCCAGGTGGGAAGCGGCGCCGGGCCGAGACCCGCCGGCCGGCCGCCGCATGCTGGCCGTCCGGCGCGCCGCCTCCCGTCGTCGGCTGGCCGTCCGCGGCCGCTGCCCACGCGTTGGCATGCCGCCGCCGCCGTCCCGTGCCGCGCAAGCCTCCAGGAGGCTGTCCGCGCGCCATCGAAGGCCGGCCCCCTCGCGACAGGAGCAGGGGAGAGGCGGGGAGCGGGAGGGAGTTGGTGAGGCGGAGGAGGCTCCCCGGGAGGGGAGGCGGAGAGAGAGAAGCCAGACGAGTGGGGCCGGGGGTTGAGAAAAAAAAGGAGAATTAGTGGACCCGCGCATTCGTAGTTGATATAGAGTAGGAGTACACAGGATGACGGATGTGAAAGAAATGGATATAGGTATGGAATCTCGATGAACAGGACAGAATATTCGTTATCGAGAATGAAAATAGAGTACGAGTGCAGATAGCCTAATGGCAGAGCTGGCTGGGAACTCTTAGTGTGTCCACAACAGCTTGTCTATATCGCCAGCTTCGGTCCGATGTGGACCAGAGATAAGATAAAAACTACCTTCTCACACATTTAGGAATCTAGGCTCTAACAATAGTATTTATTTATTTAACTATATTCTCTTCCCTCCATGTATATATGCTAGGGCCGTTAACTAACCTTATTGAGGACGCTCTTAGGCCAGGGCGTTGGGAACGTCATCACGGAAAAACAGAGCAGGTTCAAGGACGATGGAGTTGATCTGGGAATTTGAAAATTTAAAAGTAATGAAAAGCATAACTGCAACAGGGTGAAAACGGATGACAACAGCGTCACCAGAGGGCCCCCAATTCCCAGGGGCCCCAGCCCAGGTATGCATACAGTACATGTATACATCGTATGTATGACTCTGGAAATCTGAAAGGCCGGGCTTAATTCGTGTGAATCCGTGAAAAGATCGTGACTGAATGACTGCTCGTTTTAACTTCCAAAGTTCCAGTCTATTTATGTTCATCTCTTAGTATTTCGTAGGCTCGTAACGTAATTCGTAAAGTCGCACGCCGGATTAGTGCGGCGGCGGGTGGCGGGGGCGAATCCGGCGGCGGTAGCCGGGGAAGACGGCGGCGGCGGGGGCGAGCGGCGACCTCGTGGGCCAAATTCCGTGGGCCGCGCCTTCGGGTGACACGGAGCGGGTGTAGCCCGCGTGGGGGCGAGCGGCGACCTCGTGGGCTAAATTCCGTGGGCCGCGCCTTCGGGTGACACGGAGCGGGTGTAGCCCGCGTGGGGGCGAGCGGCGACCTCGTGGGCTAAATTCCGTGGGCCGCGCCTTCGGGTGACACGGAGCGGGTGTAGCCCGCGTGGGGGCGAGCGGCGACCTCGTGGGCTAAATTCCGTGGGCCGCGCCTTCGGGTGACACGGAGCGGGTGTAGCCCGCGTGGGGGCGAGCGGCGACCTCGTGGGCTAAATTCCGTGGGCCGCGCCTTCGGGTGACACGGAGCGGGTGTAGCCCGCGTGGGGGCGAGCGGCGACCTCGTGGGCTAAATTCCGTGGGCCGCGCCTTCGGGTGACACGGAGCGGGTGTAGCCCGCGTGGGGGCGAGCGGCGACCTCGTGGGCTAAATTCCGTGGGCCGCGCCTTCGGGTGACACGGAGCGGGTGTAGCCCGCGTGGGGGCGAGCGGCGACCTCGTGGGCTAAATTCCGTGGGCCGCGCCTTCGGGTGACACGGAGCGGGTGTAGCCCGCGTGGGGGCGAGCGGCGACCTCGTGGGCTAAATTCCGTGGGCCGCGCCTTCGGGTGACACGGAGCGGGTGTAGCCCGCGTGGGGGCGAGCGGCGACCTCGTGGGCTAAATTCCGTGGGCCGCGCCTTCGGGTGACACGGAGCGGGTGTAGCCCGCGTGGGGGCGAGCGGCGACCTCGTGGGCTAAATTCCGTGGGCCGCGCCTTCGGGTGACACGGAGCGGGTGTAGCCCGCGTGGGGGCGAGCGGCGACCTCGTGGGCTAAATTCCGTGGGCCGCGCCTTCGGGTGACACGGAGCGGGTGTAGCCCGCGTGGGGGCGAGCGGCGACCTCGTGGGCTAAATTCCGTGGGCCGCGCCTTCGGGTGACACGGAGCGGGTGTAGCCCGCGTGGGGGCGAGCGGCGACCTCGTGGGCTAAATTCCGTGGGCCGCGCCTTCGGGTGACACGGAGCGGGTGTAGCCCGCGTGGGGGCGAGCGGCGACCTCGTGGGCTAAATTCCGTGGGCCGCGCCTTCGGGTGACACGGAGCGGGTGTAGCCCGCGTGGGGGCGAGCGGCGACCTCGTGGGCTAAATTCCGTGGGCCGCGCCTTCGGGTGACACGGAGCGGGTGTAGCCCGCGTGGGGGCGAGCGGCGACCTCGTGGGCTAAATTCCGTGGGCCGCGCCTTCGGGTGACACGGAGCGGGTGTAGCCCGCGTGGGGGCGAGCGGCGACCTCGTGGGCTAAATTCCGTGGGCCGCGCCTTCGGGTGACACGGAGCGGGTGTAGCCCGCGTGGGGGCGAGCGGCGACCTCGTGGGCTAAATTCCGTGGGCCGCGCCTTCGGGTGACACGGAGCGGGTGTAGCCCGCGTGGGGGCGAGCGGCGACCTCGTGGGCTAAATTCCGTGGGCCGCGCCTTCGGGTGACACGGAGCGGGTGTAGCCCGCGTGGGGGCGAGCGGCGACCTCGTGGGCTAAATTCCGTGGGCCGCGCCTTCGGGTGACACGGAGCGGGTGTAGCCCGCGTGGGGGCGAGCGGCGACCTCGTGGGCTAAATTCCGTGGGCCGCGCCTTCGGGTGACACGGAGCGGGTGTAGCCCGCGTGGGGGCGAGCGGCGACCTCGTGGGCTAAATTCCGTGGGCCGCGCCTTCGGGTGACACGGAGCGGGTGTAGCCCGCGTGGGGGCGAGCGGCGACCTCGTGGGCTAAATTCCGTGGGCCGCGCCTTCGGGTGACACGGAGCGGGTGTAGCCCGCGTGGGGGCGAGCGGCGACCTCGTGGGCTAAATTCCGTGGGCCGCGCCTTCGGGTGACACGGAGCGGGTGTAGCCCGCGTGGGGGCGAGCGGCGACCTCGTGGGCTAAATTCCGTGGGCCGCGCCTTCGGGTGACACGGAGCGGGTGTAGCCCGCGTGGGGGCGAGCGGCGACCTCGTGGGCTAAATTCCGTGGGCCGCGCCTTCGGGTGACACGGAGCGGGTGTAGCCCGCGTGGGGGCGAGCGGCGACCTCGTGGGCTAAATTCCGTGGGCCGCGCCTTCGGGTGACACGGAGCGGGTGTAGCCCGCGTGGGGGCGAGCGGCGACCTCGTGGGCTAAATTCCGTGGGCCGCGCCTTCGGGTGACACGGAGCGGGTGTAGCCCGCGTGGGGGCGAGCGGCGACCTCGTGGGCTAAATTCCGTGGGCCGCGCCTTCGGGTGACACGGAGCGGGTGTAGCCCGCGTGGGGGCGAGCGGCGACCTCGTGGGCTAAATTCCGTGGGCCGCGCCTTCGGGTGACACGGAGCGGGTGTAGCCCGCGTGGGGGCGAGCGGCGACCTCGTGGGCTAAATTCCGTGGGCCGCGCCTTCGGGTGACACGGAGCGGGTGTAGCCCGCGTGGGGGCGAGCGGCGACCTCGTGGGCTAAATTCCGTGGGCCGCGCCTTCGGGTGACACGGAGCGGGTGTAGCCCGCGTGGGGGCGAGCGGCGACCTCGTGGGCTAAATTCCGTGGGCCGCGCCTTCGGGTGACACGGAGCGGGTGTAGCCCGCGTGGGGGCGAGCGGCGACCTCGTGGGCTAAATTCCGTGGGCCGCGCCTTCGGGTGACACGGAGCGGGTGTAGCCCGCGTGGGGGCGAGCGGCGACCTCGTGGGCTAAATTCCGTGGGCCGCGCCTTCGGGTGACACGGAGCGGGTGTAGCCCGCGTGGGGGCGAGCGGCGACCTCGTGGGCTAAATTCCGTGGGCCGCGCCTTCGGGTGACACGGAGCGGGTGTAGCCCGCGTGGGGGCGAGCGGCGACCTCGTGGGCTAAATTCCGTGGGCCGCGCCTTCGGGTGACACGGAGCGGGTGTAGCCCGCGTGGGGGCGAGCGGCGACCTCGTGGGCTAAATTCCGTGGGCCGCGCCTTCGGGTGACACGGAGCGGGTGTAGCCCGCGTGGGGGCGAGCGGCGACCTCGTGGGCTAAATTCCGTGGGCCGCGCCTTCGGGTGACACGGAGCGGGTGTAGCCCGCGTGGGGGCGAGCGGCGACCTCGTGGGCTAAATTCCGTGGGCCGCGCCTTCGGGTGACACGGAGCGGGTGTAGCCCGCGTGGGGGCGAGCGGCGACCTCGTGGGCTAAATTCCGTGGGCCGCGCCTTCGGGTGACACGGAGCGGGTGTAGCCCGCGTGGGGGCGAGCGGCGACCTCGTGGGCTAAATTCCGTGGGCCGCGCCTTCGGGTGACACGGAGCGGGTGTAGCCCGCGTGGGGGCGAGCGGCGACCTCGTGGGCTAAATTCCGTGGGCCGCGCCTTCGGGTGACACGGAGCGGGTGTAGCCCGCGTGGGGGCGAGCGGCGACCTCGTGGGCTAAATTCCGTGGGCCGCGCCTTCGGGTGACACGGAGCGGGTGTAGCCCGCGTGGGGGCGAGCGGCGACCTCGTGGGCTAAATTCCGTGGGCCGCGCCTTCGGGTGACACGGAGCGGGTGTAGCCCGCGTGGGGGCGAGCGGCGACCTCGTGGGCTAAATTCCGTGGGCCGCGCCTTCGGGTGACACGGAGCGGGTGTAGCCCGCGTGGGGGCGAGCGGCGACCTCGTGGGCTAAATTCCGTGGGCCGCGCCTTCGGGTGACACGGAGCGGGTGTAGCCCGCGTGGGGGCGAGCGGCGACCTCGTGGGCTAAATTCCGTGGGCCGCGCCTTCGGGTGACACGGAGCGGGTGTAGCCCGCGTGGGGGCGAGCGGCGACCTCGTGGGCTAAATTCCGTGGGCCGCGCCTTCGGGTGACACGGAGCGGGTGTAGCCCGCGTGGGGGCGAGCGGCGACCTCGTGGGCTAAATTCCGTGGGCCGCGCCTTCGGGTGACACGGAGCGGGTGTAGCCCGCGTGGGGGCGAGCGGCGACCTCGTGGGCTAAATTCCGTGGGCCGCGCCTTCGGGTGACACGGAGCGGGTGTAGCCCGCGTGGGGGCGAGCGGCGACCTCGTGGGCTAAATTCCGTGGGCCGCGCCTTCGGGTGACACGGAGCGGGTGTAGCCCGCGTGGGGGCGAGCGGCGACCTCGTGGGCTAAATTCCGTGGGCCGCGCCTTCGGGTGACACGGAGCGGGTGTAGCCCGCGTGGGGGCGAGCGGCGACCTCGTGGGCTAAATTCCGTGGGCCGCGCCTTCGGGTGACACGGAGCGGGTGTAGCCCGCGTGGGGGCGAGCGGCGACCTCGTGGGCTAAATTCCGTGGGCCGCGCCTTCGGGTGACACGGAGCGGGTGTAGCCCGCGTGGGGGCGAGCGGCGACCTCGTGGGCTAAATTCCGTGGGCCGCGCCTTCGGGTGACACGGAGCGGGTGTAGCCCGCGTGGGGGCGAGCGGCGACCTCGTGGGCTAAATTCCGTGGGCCGCGCCTTCGGGTGACACGGAGCGGGTGTAGCCCGCGTGGGGGCGAGCGGCGACCTCGTGGGCTAAATTCCGTGGGCCGCGCCTTCGGGTGACACGGAGCGGGTGTAGCCCGCGTGGGGGCGAGCGGCGACCTCGTGGGCTAAATTCCGTGGGCCGCGCCTTCGGGTGACACGGAGCGGGTGTAGCCCGCGTGGGGGCGAGCGGCGACCTCGTGGGCTAAATTCCGTGGGCCGCGCCTTCGGGTGACACGGAGCGGGTGTAGCCCGCGTGGGGGCGAGCGGCGACCTCGTGGGCTAAATTCCGTGGGCCGCGCCTTCGGGTGACACGGAGCGGGTGTAGCCCGCGTGGGGGCGAGCGGCGACCTCGTGGGCTAAATTCCGTGGGCCGCGCCTTCGGGTGACACGGAGCGGGTGTAGCCCGCGTGGGGGCGAGCGGCGACCTCGTGGGCTAAATTCCGTGGGCCGCGCCTTCGGGTGACACGGAGCGGGTGTAGCCCGCGTGGGGGCGAGCGGCGACCTCGTGGGCTAAATTCCGTGGGCCGCGCCTTCGGGTGACACGGAGCGGGTGTAGCCCGCGTGGGGGCGAGCGGCGACCTCGTGGGCTAAATTCCGTGGGCCGCGCCTTCGGGTGACACGGAGCGGGTGTAGCCCGCGTGGGGGCGAGCGGCGACCTCGTGGGCTAAATTCCGTGGGCCGCGCCTTCGGGTGACACGGAGCGGGTGTAGCCCGCGTGGGGGCGAGCGGCGACCTCGTGGGCTAAATTCCGTGGGCCGCGCCTTCGGGTGACACGGAGCGGGTGTAGCCCGCGTGGGGGCGAGCGGCGACCTCGTGGGCTAAATTCCGTGGGCCGCGCCTTCGGGTGACACGGAGCGGGTGTAGCCCGCGTGGGGGCGAGCGGCGACCTCGTGGGCTAAATTCCGTGGGCCGCGCCTTCGGGTGACACGGAGCGGGTGTAGCCCGCGTGGGGGCGAGCGGCGACCTCGTGGGCTAAATTCCGTGGGCCGCGCCTTCGGGTGACACGGAGCGGGTGTAGCCCGCGTGGGGGCGAGCGGCGACCTCGTGGGCTAAATTCCGTGGGCCGCGCCTTCGGGTGACACGGAGCGGGTGTAGCCCGCGTGGGGGCGAGCGGCGACCTCGTGGGCTAAATTCCGTGGGCCGCGCCTTCGGGTGACACGGAGCGGGTGTAGCCCGCGTGGGGGCGAGCGGCGACCTCGTGGGCTAAATTCCGTGGGCCGCGCCTTCGGGTGACACGGAGCGGGTGTAGCCCGCGTGGGGGCGAGCGGCGACCTCGTGGGCTAAATTCCGTGGGCCGCGCCTTCGGGTGACACGGAGCGGGTGTAGCCCGCGTGGGGGCGAGCGGCGACCTCGTGGGCTAAATTCCGTGGGCCGCGCCTTCGGGTGACACGGAGCGGGTGTAGCCCGCGTGGGGGCGAGCGGCGACCTCGTGGGCTAAATTCCGTGGGCCGCGCCTTCGGGTGACACGGAGCGGGTGTAGCCCGCGTGGGGGCGAGCGGCGACCTCGTGGGCTAAATTCCGTGGGCCGCGCCTTCGGGTGACACGGAGCGGGTGTAGCCCGCGTGGGGGCGAGCGGCGACCTCGTGGGCTAAATTCCGTGGGCCGCGCCTTCGGGTGACACGGAGCGGGTGTAGCCCGCGTGGGGGCGAGCGGCGACCTCGTGGGCTAAATTCCGTGGGCCGCGCCTTCGGGTGACACGGAGCGGGTGTAGCCCGCGTGGGGGCGAGCGGCGACCTCGTGGGCTAAATTCCGTGGGCCGCGCCTTCGGGTGACACGGAGCGGGTGTAGCCCGCGTGGGGGCGAGCGGCGACCTCGTGGGCTAAATTCCGTGGGCCGCGCCTTCGGGTGACACGGAGCGGGTGTAGCCCGCGTGGGGGCGAGCGGCGACCTCGTGGGCTAAATTCCGTGGGCCGCGCCTTCGGGTGACACGGAGCGGGTGTAGCCCGCGTGGGGGCGAGCGGCGACCTCGTGGGCTAAATTCCGTGGGCCGCGCCTTCGGGTGACACGGAGCGGGTGTAGCCCGCGTGGGGGCGAGCGGCGACCTCGTGGGCTAAATTCCGTGGGCCGCGCCTTCGGGTGACACGGAGCGGGTGTAGCCCGCGTGGGGGCGAGCGGCGACCTCGTGGGCTAAATTCCGTGGGCCGCGCCTTCGGGTGACACGGAGCGGGTGTAGCCCGCGTGGGGGCGAGCGGCGACCTCGTGGGCTAAATTCCGTGGGCCGCGCCTTCGGGTGACACGGAGCGGGTGTAGCCCGCGTGGGGGCGAGCGGCGACCTCGTGGGCTAAATTCCGTGGGCCGCGCCTTCGGGTGACACGGAGCGGGTGTAGCCCGCGTGGGGGCGAGCGGCGACCTCGTGGGCTAAATTCCGTGGGCCGCGCCTTCGGGTGACACGGAGCGGGTGTAGCCCGCGTGGGGGCGAGCGGCGACCTCGTGGGCTAAATTCCGTGGGCCGCGCCTTCGGGTGACACGGAGCGGGTGTAGCCCGCGTGGGGGCGAGCGGCGACCTCGTGGGCTAAATTCCGTGGGCCGCGCCTTCGGGTGACACGGAGCGGGTGTAGCCCGCGTGGGGGCGAGCGGCGACCTCGTGGGCTAAATTCCGTGGGCCGCGCCTTCGGGTGACACGGAGCGGGTGTAGCCCGCGTGGGGGCGAGCGGCGACCTCGTGGGCTAAATTCCGTGGGCCGCGCCTTCGGGTGACACGGAGCGGGTGTAGCCCGCGTGGGGGCGAGCGGCGACCTCGTGGGCTAAATTCCGTGGGCCGCGCCTTCGGGTGACACGGAGCGGGTGTAGCCCGCGTGGGGGCGAGCGGCGACCTCGTGGGCTAAATTCCGTGGGCCGCGCCTTCGGGTGACACGGAGCGGGTGTAGCCCGCGTGGGGGCGAGCGGCGACCTCGTGGGCTAAATTCCGTGGGCCGCGCCTTCGGGTGACACGGAGCGGGTGTAGCCCGCGTGGGGGCGAGCGGCGACCTCGTGGGCTAAATTCCGTGGGCCGCGCCTTCGGGTGACACGGAGCGGGTGTAGCCCGCGTGGGGGCGAGCGGCGACCTCGTGGGCTAAATTCCGTGGGCCGCGCCTTCGGGTGACACGGAGCGGGTGTAGCCCGCGTGGGGGCGAGCGGCGACCTCGTGGGCTAAATTCCGTGGGCCGCGCCTTCGGGTGACACGGAGCGGGTGTAGCCCGCGTGGGGGCGAGCGGCGACCTCGTGGGCTAAATTCCGTGGGCCGCGCCTTCGGGTGACACGGAGCGGGTGTAGCCCGCGTGGGGGCGAGCGGCGACCTCGTGGGCTAAATTCCGTGGGCCGCGCCTTCGGGTGACACGGAGCGGGTGTAGCCCGCGTGGGGGCGAGCGGCGACCTCGTGGGCTAAATTCCGTGGGCCGCGCCTTCGGGTGACACGGAGCGGGTGTAGCCCGCGTGGGGGCGAGCGGCGACCTCGTGGGCTAAATTCCGTGGGCCGCGCCTTCGGGTGACACGGAGCGGGTGTAGCCCGCGTGGGGGCGAGCGGCGACCTCGTGGGCTAAATTCCGTGGGCCGCGCCTTCGGGTGACACGGAGCGGGTGTAGCCCGCGTGGGGGCGAGCGGCGACCTCGTGGGCTAAATTCCGTGGGCCGCGCCTTCGGGTGACACGGAGCGGGTGTAGCCCGCGTGGGGGCGAGCGGCGACCTCGTGGGCTAAATTCCGTGGGCCGCGCCTTCGGGTGACACGGAGCGGGTGTAGCCCGCGTGGGGGCGAGCGGCGACCTCGTGGGCTAAATTCCGTGGGCCGCGCCTTCGGGTGACACGGAGCGGGTGTAGCCCGCGTGGGGGCGAGCGGCGACCTCGTGGGCCAAATTCCGTGGGCCGCGCCTTCGGGTGACACGGAGCGGGTGTAGCCCGCGTGGGGGCGAGCGGCGACCTCGTGGGCCAAATTCCGTGGGCCGCGCCTTCGGGTGACACGGAGCGGGTGTAGCCCCGGCGGGGGCGAGCGGCGACCTCGTGGGCCAAATTCCGTGGGCCGCGCCTTCGGGTGACACGGAGCGGGTGTAGCCCGCGTGGGGGCGAGCGGCGACCTCGTGGGCTAAATTCCGTGGGCCGCGCCTTCGGGTGACACGGGGCGGGTGTAGCCCGCGTGATGACCAGACGCACCCGGTCCGCGCTCCCGCCGCCGTCTGTTGATTACTTGATTCATGCGTGGGCACCGTCTGCTGATTGCTGAAGACTGAAGTGCTCATTCATGTGCGGGATTGCCGCATCGGCATCGCCGGCTCGGCGCAGGTTCGCAGGTGATTACAATTTACAGATCCTCTCCCACTGTCTCATGCTCCTATATCGCATATTCGCATGCTGCATAGAGTATAGACTGTGCGTACAACATACTCAATCACCTCTCTCCCACTGCAGACCTGTAGTCAACAAGCAGACAAGGAGAATGGGATCGAGTTCAGCTAATCAAGAACTTTGATCTATATTGTGCACCAAAAAAACCTGGATCCAACATCCAAAAGTGATAAGGTATTATTATTATTATTGGATTGATGGATATATTTATTATTATTATTATTATTATTAATAGCACCCAGTTTAAGTCTCGCCCTGGGCCCAAAAAAACCTCAGGACCGTGCCTGAGGGTGATGATGCGTCGGAGACTCGGAGGAGAAGACTCGATGGTGAAGAGCACGAAGAACGAAGATAGAGGTGATCACGGCATGGGCCAAACCAGTGGTAGAGGGCATCGAGACCAAAGACGGGAGAGGAGAAGGGATATAGAAGGCATGTGTTACCATAATGCAGAAGGCCACGCGCCCTGCACGGACCGGAGTAGGGAGGAGGTCGGCATAGACCAACAAGTAGAATTTCTTAGGCTGAACGTAGTGGTGTACTGAGAGGGGAGCGGTAAAAGCTTTAGCGTGTCCGCAAGCCAAAAAATGGCTGCAGCGGCGTACGCAAAAGCCTCCGGCACGGGTCCCAAAGCTTGGACGAACGACAAATCAAGCGCTCTCCCGTGCGAACGCTACCATGCCACGGTGGACGCGGGCCCGCGCGCCCACCCGCCCGCTCCGCCCCTCCCTGCGCTCGTTTCGCCGCCGCAGTGGAGAGAGAGAGGGAGGGAGAAGGAGAGATGACTCGCCGGAGCTCCTCCGCCTCTGTGCGCGCACGCCGAGGTCCTCAGGCCGGCCGCCGGAGCTCCGCCTCGGGGAGGTCCTGCGCCCGTCGTCCTCGGCTCCGGCGTCGACGGGCGGCGAGCGGCTCCGGCGTGCGGGCGCTTGAGCTGCTCCGCGGGGCCGCCATCTGAGCTCGGGCGGCGGCCGCGGGCTCGGGCGCGGGTTGGCCAGGAGATGGTGCGGGCGGGCGAGGTCGTCCGGTGGGCGGCGTTGCTCGGGGAAGCCGGCCGGCGGACGGACGTTGGCGGTGTCGTGCGTGTCGAGCGAGCGAGAGAAAGAAAGAGAGACGGCGGCGGTGCCGTGCGCGAGCCACGGGGAGAGTTCGAGAGAGATGAGGAGGGGAAGGGAAGGGGAGAGGGAGGGGGATGGTTAAAAAATTTATATAATGTGGGCCCCATGTGTTGGTATTTGGTATAGAGAGATGCAAAAAGAGTACGACGAATGCGGAAAAACTGAAACTGTACTGTAAAATCAGGCAGGAATATTCCGTTTAGAGGATGTGTTTGAAGTACGACGAGTGCGGATAGCCTTAGGGCATGGGCCATGGGGTGGATTTAGTGCAGCTGCTTCGCCGATGTGCATCATCGTTCATGGGTGGAACCTGTTTCTTCAATGACGGCGGCAGCTTCATGTCTCAACCAGTTGCATGCTCGATTATCGGATCCGGATACAGGGTACATCAACTTTTCCGAATTTTGTTGATACGACACGGTGTTAACTGAATATTTGTGCAAAAGAAAAGATTGGGCATGGTGTTCGTACTGTCATCCTTGTCTTCCAGGAGCAATGTTGTTGATGTGGGCTCTGTACACCGATTCCACATTTTTCTTTGGAAAAATAATACTTGGCTATGCAAAAAAAAAAAGACTACACATATATCCTCATGATATAAATGATCGATATTAGAGAAACAGACCCTAGAACTTGTTGTAAGTATGCATCATAGGTTTACGTCACACATAATATATTGAATAGACTGAAGGATTGATGGATATATGTGGTATTGAGCCTGTATGCTTGGAGTTGACTGTTTTTTCTTCAGAATGTCCACAATGTTAAAATAATTAGTAAGTTGGCCCGCACTAATTGGTTATCTAAATTTTTTCGCATAGGTTTAGTAACTAGTTTTCTTTAATATTTAAAAGTTTAAATTTTAAATATATACTCCCTTTGTTCCAAAATGTAGGTCGTTTGATATTTTTGGCTCTAAGTTTGATTGCTCGTCTTATTCAAAAAATTTATAAAAATATAGACAAATTTAAGAAATTTTTAAAGATTTGTTATTGATAAATCAAGCCATCACAAAAAAATATGATAATTTGCGCAAAATTTTGAATAAGACGAGTGGTCAAACATAGAGCCAAAAAGTCAAACGACCTACATTTTGGAACGGGAGTAGATATAAATAGTTGTGTTTATCCGTATTATCGCAATAGATCAATGTGTTGTCTGTGCTTTTTTGTCATCATTATAGTTTAGGGCATATCCTTTTGGTGTATGAATTCAGAAGAAAAGAGAATATTTTATATAGAAACATGATTTGGCACTTATCAAAATCAATATAAAGACTTATTTTGTTTTTAGGTACATAAACTTTTTCTAGTTTTTACTGGTGATATATATTTTTGTTGGTGAGTATTTAGGTGAATGGTTCAATGTTGCAACCAAAAATAATAATTATAATTTAAATTTAACTTTGAACGTTAATGATTTCAATACTTGCTAGAAAAATACATCTTGAACATATTGGCCTTTTTGAGGGAACACGGTGGAAGGCCAAAGGGAATACTAAATAAAAGGACTATTGTGCGCATTTTATTAGCAATTGAATAAGCTACCTGTACTTTGATCATCCAGGCTACTCGTATGATTAAGCTGTAGGATATATCATAACACAATAAAAAATATTCAGAAAGAAAATGTATAAGCTGTCCGTAAGCTGAAAGAAACTATATGTTTCTGTGATGTAAGCTGCTATATACACATCATATATAGAACACAATAGAAAATGTTAAAAACCATTAATCTGCATGTACTTTCTTTTTCGATTTTTGCTGTCCTGTTTCTTTTGTTTAATAATTCAGAAGATATTCAGTAAGCTGCATGCAACTTAATTAAATATGTGACCGAAGAAATAAAATGGATTTGTGTATATGCTGATAGATTGTTATTCAGTAAGTTGGACTGAGATTGTTATTCAGTAACTTAATCTAAAAAGGATGACATAGATTGTTATTCAGTAAGTTGGACTGAGACGAGTGTTTCTGTCAGCTAGAGAAATACTATTTAACTATCGTACTGAGTTTTTTTATGATGTCTATCAAAAACATATGTGTTTTCTGCAGTGTTTGGTTGGGTTGAAAATTTTTTACCCACGCGTTTGACCACTAATTAAAGATATTAAATAAAGTCAGTTTAAAAATTAAAAAACTATATACACAACCTCAGGTTAATTCACCAGATTTATCTAATGAGACATTTTGACCGTACGATTAGAGAATGATTACTGTAACATTTATAGATTATACTTAGTCTAATTAGATTCGTCGCGCAAAGTTACACTCATCCTTAAAAAAAATTATAAAATAAATTTTATTTACTATACTCCATACATAAAAGATTTCGAGAAAAAAATTTTCTCCCACCAACCAAACACGAAACACTTCCGCGAATTTTCCTACCAGGCCCACGCCTTGAGGCACCTCCCGAAAGTCACACATCAAAGTTCTGCCCAGTCATCACCTCAATGAGTGATTGCTGGAACGCCGGTTCTAGCGCTGACTAATCCTCTTCCCCCAATCTTGATCTTCAGCTAGCAGCAAACCACTCCATGGTGCTACCACCGGAGCAAGCGGCGGCGGCCGCCTTCGTGAACAACGTCATGGCGAAGCTCTTCCAGGCCCTCGGCTTGGTGGAGGCGTACACGATGCTGCGGGACCTCAAGGCAGAGAGCGAGTCCCTGGTCCAGGACCTCCGCATGCTCGCCGCGGCGGTGGACGACGAGCTCACCGGCTCCAGGGGCGCCCGCTGCAGCGCCGTCGCGCGGGCCTACAGCATCGAGATGCGCGAGCTGCGCGAGCTGCTCGCCGGCCGCGGTGCCGTGCGCCGCCGCCGCAAGGCCGCGCGCTGCGCGCCGGCCGCAGGGCCGGCGGGGGTGCTGGGCGTCGAGCACCGAACCCCTTCCGCCGCTGCCGGTGAGGAGAGAGGAAACAGATAAAGAGGAGAAGAAAAATAAATTCAGTCACTTACATGTGGGTCCCATATGTCAGAGGAGATTAAAGGGGAATGAGGAAAAGAGATCTGCTGGAGCATCTCTCCCCAGTATGATGAAAATCTAAAAGGGAATTCCCCTATAGTGGAAAAAAGGGAAAAAGGAAAAGAGGATCTGTTGGAGTTGCTCTAATATACCTATTTTCCGGCAATCCAAATATGTGATACTTGAACTTCTTTTCCGGCAATCCAAACAGCTCAAAGTTTTGATTCTGTGTTTTGAAGCCTATATAGTTTTCCTCTTTTAATTCTATTTTATTTCTGTCTTTTTAAATTTCTCCGTTTTGTATTTCTTTGTTCCAAATAGACCGAACATTTGGGGAGTGTCTACCCATCTTCCGGGTGAATTTTTGCCAGTAATCAATCACTTTTTAGACCAATAATGTAATGACACGTCATATCTAAACATATAAGGAAGAAGTGGGTGATACTGAAACTACTTTCAACCGGAAACAACAGATAAAATTGAATGACAGCAAGTACAGATATCACCCAAATTTGTTATGTTGTTAAATGTTAAGTCGTCTCTTCCTCACGTGACTCTGCTTCTTGTTAGGTTTAGTCCTACATCGGAAATCGATGATGAGGGAGCACAACGTATAAGGCGAGGGCAATCCTCACCTATCAGACTAGTCTTTTGGGTTGAGTTAGGCCTGGGTCTTGATTGGTTGTTGCTCCGGTGGACCTGGGCTCGATGGGATGCCGGCTCGTGGGTATAGCGGGCCGGGCCGGATTCCGTTGCGCCACTCTAACAATTGGTAACCGAGCCGAAGGTCGGGAAACCTGAAAAATCTCATGGGTCACATGGTGACAGGGGAGCCCGTGAACGTCTCCGCAGGGTCACATGGGTGTTGTGACTGGAGAGTTGGACTCGGGGCCTGGGATAACGTCTTCTGGGAGATCACATGGGTTGTATGTGATGGAAGAGTTGGGCCCGATGTGTGACGGGGGAGATTGTTAGGTTTAGTCCCACATCGGAAATTGATGGGGGTGGAGCACGACATATAAGGCGGGGGCAACCCTCACCTATCAGACTAGTCTTTTGGGTTGAGTTAGGCCTGGGCCTTGGTTGGTTGTGGCTCCGGTGGACCTGGGCTCGTTGGGGTGCCAGCTCGTGGCTATAGCGGGCCGGGCCGGAATCCGCTGCGCCATGATTTCAATACTTGCTAGAAAAATACATCTTGAACATATTGGCCTTTTTGAGGGAACACGGTGGAAGGCCAAAGGGAATACTAAATAAAAGGACTATTGTGCGCATTTTATTAGCAATTGAATAAGCTACCTGTACTTTGATCATCCAGGCTACTCGTATGAATAAGCTGTAGGATATATCATAACACAATAAAAAATATTCAGAAAGAAAATGTATAAGCTGTCCGTAAGCTGAAAGAAACTATATGTTTCTGTGATGTAAGCTGCTATATACACATCATATATAGAACACAATAGAAAATGTTAAAAACCATTAATCTGCATGTACTTTCTTTTTCGATTTTTGCTGTCCTGTTTCTTTTGTTTAATAATTCAGAAGATATTCAGTAAGCTGCATGCAACTTAATTAAATATGTGACCGAAGAAATAAAATGGATTTGTGTATATGCTGATAGATTGTTATTCAGTAAGTTGGACTGAGATTGTTATTCAGTAACTTAATCTAAAAAGGATGACATAGATTGTTATTCAGTAAGTTGGACTGAGACGAGTGTTTCTGTCAGCTAGAGAAATACTATTTAACTATCGTACTGAGTTTTTTTATGATGTCTATCAAAAACATATGTGTTTTCTGCAGTGTTTGGTTGGGTTGAAAATTTTTTTACCCACGCGTTTGACCACTAATTAAAGATATTAAATAAAGTCAGTTTAAAAATTAAAAAACTATATACACAACCTCAGGTTAATTCACCAGATTTATCTAATGAGACATTTTGACCGTACGATTAGAGAATGATTACTGTAACATTTATAGATTATACTTAGTCTAATTAGATTCGTCGCGCAAAGTTACACTCATCCTTAAAAAAAATTATAAAATAAATTTTATTTACTATACTCCATACATAAAAGATTTCGAGAAAAAAATTTTCTCCCACCAACCAAACACGAAACACTTCCGCGAATTTTCCTACCAGGCCCACGCCTTGAGGCACCTCCCGAAAGTCACACATCAAAGTTCTGCCCAGTCATCACCTCAATGAGTGATTGCTGGAACGCCGGTTCTAGCGCTGACTAATCCTCTTCCCCCAATCTTGATCTTCAGCTAGCAGCAAACCACTCCATGGTGCTACCACCGAGCAAGCGGCGGCGGCCGCCTTCGTGAACAACGTCATGGCGAAGCTCTTCCAGGCCCTCGGCTTGGTGGAGGCGTACACGATGCTGCGGACCTCAAGGCAGAGAGCGAGTCCCTGGTCCAGGACCTCCGCATGCTCGCCGCGGCGGTGGACGACGAGCTCACCGGCTCCAGGGGCGCCCGCCGCACCGCCGTCGCGCGGGCCTACAGCAGCGAGATGCGCGCGCTGATGCACGACGTGGAGGACTGCGTCGAGCGGTTCGCGCACCGCGTCTCCGGCGGGCTCGGCGGCGCGTCGAGGATCCGCCGCGCCGCGCGCGCCGTGGGCACGCTCCGGACCTGCTACCGGTTCGCTGCGGAGATCAGGCGGCTCAAGAAACGCGTGCGGGAGGCGAGCGCCCGGGTTCTCAAGCCGCTCGACGGCGGCGGCGGCGGCGGCCAGCCACCGCCCACCGCGCGGCGCGCCGGCGACCACGCCGCGCGCCGCCCAGTGGGCATAGAACGGCCTATGGAGGAGCTCCTCGCGCTGCTGGACTTGGACCTGGGTAAACAACCGACGGAGGTCCAGCGGCAGCTGGGTGTCATCGCCATCGTTGGGTTCGGCGGCGTGGGGAAGACTACCCTCGCCAGAGCAGTGTATGAGGCCGCCCCTGTCGCCGATGCGTTTCCTTGTCGCGCTTGGGTCGCCGTGCGCTCGCCGGAGGACGGCGATGCCGCGGGGATCCTGGAGAATATACACCAGCAGCTTCTCCCTGGGCAGCAATATTCAGAATCTTCGCTCACCAGATACCTCAAGGATAAGAGGTACAGTGCCTTCATCCTCCCTGTTCCTGCTAAACAAAAACATTGATTGGGTTTCGCCCCTTATCCACTGATAGTATCATGAATGAATGAGAATCACGTTAACTACATGTATAAAGATTGTTCTTTCCAAAATGATTTCGACACCAATTGTTATAAACCAAGTCTACTGATTTCGACACCAATTGCCAGAATTCAGAAACAAGTCTTAAGCAAATGATTTAGGCAGGTAGGGAAAAAAAACATAGCTTCTACACCATCTTAAATGGTACTTTTCTCGCATCTACATTCAGAAACACGAAACTTCTTCACACTTCCTGTTCACCACAGCATCTGCTCTCCTATGCCAAAAGACCTAACAGTTTCCAAAACCTTGCAGTCTTCAATTATGATCACAACTAATTAACATGTACTGCCCGAAAATCCCTAACCTGCCAGCCTGCAATTTTGTTCGCTGTTGCAGAAGCTCTTGGTTTGATTGTTTTATCGATCTGTAAAAAAAATCACATTTTCAGGCAATGAGATGGAAAAAACTACACTAGATCGATCATTTGACATTTTATTTCTGAAGCATGCATGATTTCTGCCTTTCCACGAATTACAATAAAGAAGTTTCCATTTTCTAATACAAATTAATCTGACTTTTGTAGAAAGAATATGTGAATTCAAGAATTTACAAAATTATACTACGTTCGTCCAGTAGGTGGCAAAATATCATTTTCCATCCACCCAGTAGATGAAAACGGGATTTTGTCTGCTAGTGAGTAGACGAAATAAAGCTAGGTCGTCCATAAAAAAAACATCTTTGGCTCGGTAGTTGGACGAACACTATTTTCGTCTGCTGGAACGATGAAACTGCATGGTGAAAACATAGACAAAAGGCTAATTAATTTCACAAAAAGAAAAAAAATTACCTTCATGGCTGGCCTGCATCGTGCTCCATGGTTCAATGTGAACAGATCCCAGAAGAAGGTATATAAACCTGCCGCGGTAAATAGTAAAGTTGTGACCAAGGCCTGACTGTGTCCATGTGCAACTCCCACACCTCAAGGTATTCTGATAGAGCTGCCACAGAAGGCGAACCATTGGATCGGATCGGATCCATTGGCGCTCAAGTGCTCAACCTTTGCTTCCTGGACAGTGTACTTGTTGTTGGCCCTTTTTATTGCCCAACCAAAGGTCTTGAGATCATGTCATTGTCATTCATTTGTGCTGAGTCTGGCACTTCTTATCCAAGCAATCAAACAGTGTCCACCAAGCTTGCTCCCTTCCTTTCCAACAAATCCCCAGCATAATTTTTCAATGTTCTTAGTTGCCTATGGAGGGACGTCCAAAGCAATTGCCTGATACTAATGGTTGTTTATCAGTAGTATCACCAACAAAATATAATTCACTGATTAAAAGTTAGACATCTGTTAAACTAAGCACATAATAAACTTGAGGTGTGCTGCACTTCTGCAGTGCTTCAGTACTAGCGCGGCTGATCATCCTCTCAGAAATCAGACGTAAGCCATTGTCTCACTAACAAGGTAAATCAGAGATAAGCCCCACTTGGGGTTTGATTTTTGCTTTTGCTCCATGGCCTATGGGACATTATCAATTGTTACCAATCGAGTGCCTGTCCCGAGGGCAGATTCGTACATGTTACTATTTGTTTGCTACCGGAGACAACACTTGCCTGTTCGACATGCATGTGTGACGAATGCTGCCAGAGACTATATGTATATGCATTTAATGAACACATTCGCTATTTTGAAACATACAAGCATATTGCATCCAGAAAATATCATTCCTTGAGCAGTAATAATCTCTCCTCAAAATTTTATTTCGATGTGATTTTAACTGCAATTGCAGTGTTACAACACCCTTACAAAATAAAGGTCAGTACATAAAACTGACTTTCGATTAATTTCTTTTGTTAGGTATTTAATTGTTATCGATGATGTCGATAACGTTGAGGAGGAGCAGTGGGATATTATAATACCAGCGTTTGAAGGAAATGGTGAAGGCGGTAGAGTTATAGTCACCACGACCTTTCGGCCCACAGCTAATAGACGATCTGATACTAATGGTTGTGTGTACAAAATGAGAACTCTTGGAATGAGAGATTCTGCCACAATTGCTCTTCGTGGTAGATGTACAGCTGAGTTGATGCAGGGTTCGGAAACACTCCTGAAGAAATGTGACGGTCTTCCACTAGCTCTTGTCAGTGTGGCCAGGCAATTAAGCAGTGAAGATGAACCTACAGGGAGATTCTGCTCAGAATTATGCAGCAAATTGGGTTCTTATCTGGAACGAGAAGACAGTGAGCCTAACTTTGCAAGGCTCCGTGATGTTCTTATCGATAATTACACCAGTCTATCTGACCTCACTGCCAGGACCTGCTTGCTATATCTTGGTATATTCCCGACCGACCGTCCTCTCAGGAAGAGTGTCATCACCAGGCGATGGCTGGCTGAAGGTTATGCACGAAGTGAAGACATTACATTGAGTGAACAGAATGTAGCAAATGGAAACTTCAAGACATTAATTGACCGGAATATAGTCATGCCTGTTAATATTAGTAAAAATGCAGAGGTGAAGACGTGCAAGGCACATGGCATCATGCACGAGTTTCTGTTGCACAGGTCAATGTGTGAGAAATTCATCATGTGCTCTGATACTCCAGGCGGTAAAATAGTCCGTCACCTCTTTGTCCATGGTGATGCTGGTAGTGGTATAAATTGCACAGTTACATGGAACACGGACTTATCTCGTGTGCGGTCTCTAACAGTCCGTGGGAGTGGTGATGGTGCTATTTCTGATTTTTCCAAGTATAAGCTGATCAGAGTGTTGGATCTTGAAGAATGCACTGATGTCAAAGATAGCCATCTAAAGAAAATATCAAAGCTGTGGAATCTAAGATACCTAAGCCTGAGCTACAAAATTACAAGCCTTCCAAAGGAAATTGCAAAGCTCAAACTTTTGGAGACACTTGCTCTGAGCAAAACAGTGGTGACTTCGTTGCCAGTGGAAGTCATCGGACTTCCCTGTTTAATTTACCTGATTGGAAAGTTTTATCTTTCAGTTCAAGACTTGACATCGAGTGGTGAACTATGCAGAAACAGTAAGCTGGAGACCCTATCAGGATTTGTGGCTGATGGGGGGAAGGTACGGGGATTTCTTGAGCTCATTGTCCACATGAGGAACTTGAGAAAGGTAAAGATATGGTGTGAGATAACTGAAGACGTTACCGACTTCAATGGCTTGAACAATGATTTAGTAAATGCAATTAGGCAGTACACCAGAGCTCCCATTGGTGCTGGGTGTCATCGCTCCATATCAATTGACTTTCAGGGACTGCCTCGAGGATCCGTGCATGCTCTACGGGATCTATACAATCATAGCATGTCTTTACAAGAAACGTACTACCTCAGCTCACTGAAACTACACGGAGACTTATCGGCATCGCATGAATTTGTTGCGATAGTTTCCGGTCTCACTGAGCTGTACCTTTCGTCTGCCACTCTGTCACGTGCTCTGCTGTTATCCCTGACTGCAATGCCCTATTTACTTTATCTCACGCTGATCACTGAGGAGATTGAGGATTTCGTCATTAAAGTTGGAGCATTCCAAAGCCTGCGACGATTGCATTTTGTTTTGCAACACGATAACCCAGTCCTCCCAGAAATCGAAGAAGGAGCTCTGCCAGAACTTGTCTCACTTCAGGTTCCCATTAAAAATCTAGCTGGTCCTTCCAGCATAGAAATTAGACACATCAGAAGGCTCCAGGAAATTGAACTTCATCCTAAAATCAGTAAGCCAGCAAGACAAGAATGGGAAGCTGCAGCATGGAACCACCCTAATAGGCCAAATGTTTTGCCGTTCACTAGTGTTAATGATCTTGGTGGCGAGGAGCCTAAAAACAATCTGGTTGCTTCAACAAAGGAACCTGATCATGAGGAGCCTGTCATCCAAGGGCAGTTAGCTGACCAGGCATCACGACCATATGTGCCTCAAATGCCTCTAACCACTAGCAAAAATTCTAGACTCAGCAATGAAATGGATTATTCTCCACACAATGCAACTACGGAGAATCCCATTGGCATCCAAGGGCGGCCAGCAGAGGAGGGATCAAAGTACTCTCTGTTGCTGACAGATCAACAAGGAAATTATACTTCCACCGAGTTGGGAATAGTGAAGAGGCGTTGATCAGGCAGGCGATCTGAGAAGAACCGCCAACGGCGACTGCAATAGATCGATGCTGTCGGCTAAAGTGAACCCTCTTCTGATAAACATGATATATTGAATATTAAGGGGAATAACAAAGCCACTTTTACATGATTATTGTTGTTGCACGCGTGTGGAAAGATTGCTGCTGAATGATGATTTCAGGTAAATCTCTTGGATACAAGGTTAACTTACCAATTAGATATGTGTGCCAGTTCTTGTATGTCTAGAGAAAGAATCTTTTCAAGACTGGCAGAATGCTTCAATTTTTTCAAAATTGATGGCTTGTATTATTTGTTAAAATTATAGACTTTTGGTCTATATTGGGAGCCACCATGTACTCGAAGACCTGTAACACCCCGCCCTCCAAAGCCACATCGCATAACCCTTTCGAGCAGTGTGCACGCATACACATAGCGCACTAGTTACACTTTTGTCCTTATTTCGTGTAAAAGGGGTTAACCTGAAGGTGATATGGCTGGAAGGTAAGGGCTTATAAGTTAGCTCCACTCTTGCTAAACTAGCAAGGTGACACTAAACGCATGTGCATCCCGCACTCATGGACCCTGCAGGGCCATCCAAACTGGGCCGGGTGTCACATCACTGCTGCAAAATGGGCCATCCGTACCGGTCGAGAAACCCAACTCAGTACCACTTTCCCCACCCGTAGTGGTTACTCGGCACTAAAGAGGCGGCCATTTAGTACCAGGCACTAAATGTGTCGTTTATTACCGGCTGGTAACACCAGCTGCTACTAAACTACACGCCCTCACCGCAGGTAAGTGTTTTTTTCTTTTTTTGTTTCTTTTGTTTTCATTTGAGGTTTAATGTGTATTTTTATTCGTATTCATACTATTTCTATATGTATACGAGTAATATTACATTATAACATATATAAACATTACATATATATTAATATACATTTGAATTATTACAAGTACTTCAAAATTTTGCACAATTCAAATATTAAAAGTATTTGATATATTAGAAAGCCTCATCTTCTGGGGAATCCCTATTAGGATCTAGTTGAGTCATCCTTACATATCGATCGGCATGCAATTCCCCATTGAGATTTATGACCTCATCGAGTAGAAATCCACATAGTTGTGCTTGAATTTCCATGACCCGTTCATTTTCAATGAGGTCTTCTTTCATGTTCCAAAGCCGCAAATTTTCAAATCAAAACATGAGCGGAATGAAAAATAATGACTTAAAATAATGAGCAAAAGTGATTGTGCTTATATACCTTGAATGTGTCTGGCATCATTTGCCCCTTATGACCTTCAAAATTGTCCATGAACTCGCATACATAGTATCCACACAAATTGTTTCCTGTTTCAAGCACTATGGGCAACTGGATTATGAAATAGTCTTGTGTTTTTTAAAAAATGACACTAGAAGTGAGGATTATATTCATATCATAAAGTCAGTATTAATTTAAGGAACACTGTTGTGGTCAGTGTCTCCTACGTGTTTTTTGAGGAAGCGAGCTCACATGTTGTTAAGTAGGTTTATGAGGTTTTTGGACTCTCTCCTTTTGGTTTCCTTTTGGAGTCCTACACCATGACCATGCCTTTATCAAGCTAGATACTAAGAAATATCCAGTTAAAACTATGCATATACATATATAGAGGCAATGTTGATTATTGTATTTGTTATTAACTTGAAGGAAATTAAAAAAATGTGAAGAACTCACTTATAGTTGTACGGCAAGAGTATGAATGGACATGTATTTTACCTATCCAAGCTGTAAATCTGAGCTGTGAACATTACCATTCTCCCTTAGATTGCTCTAGGTACCAACTATGCAATTGTTGTATTCTCGTTGGTAGGTACTCACCAATTCTGGCCAAATAAGAGGTTCCCCCAATATGAACTTTATTTTGCCTCGGGTTTTGAGAACCAGGATATTGTCCTGCCTTCGTAGTTGAGATTTTGTAAGGTTCGTATCTGCAATCATCTATGACATGATCGCATTTATCTTCTGCAAGTACTATTAGCAGATCAACTGATTGTTGGGACTGTTTTATGAGCTGGGGAATAGATTTTGATTTACTTTTCCGGTTATCAAGGTGGCTACAGAACTTTCTGATTGACCGGTCATAGTATGGTTCTCACACTTTCTCCACATTTTTGGTCATTTTAGTAAAGAATGCCTTCCCCGCGGAATCTATTGGTTGCTTCCTCTTAGGCTTTCTCATCTCCCGAACCTTATCAAAGAAGGTTTTAACCTCTACTGCCACTGCCGCCACATTTTCCTCAGCTGTCATTTTGTATGGGAGCTTTAGAGGCGGAGGCTTCTCTCTCTGCTTCCTCTGCTTCTTAGGAGGTGGCGGGACTGATGCCTTTGTGGACTTCTTCTGTTGCTTAGGAGGTGGCAGTGGACTCATGCTAGGGCCTTGTGCTGCCGGTGATGGTGAATCAGTGTTGTGGTCCCGTACTACCAATGACGGTGGATCCATGCTTGGAATCGTGCTTGTTATCGATGCTGCTATCTTATGTAGTGTTTGGGCCAACAAATCCATTGTTAGACTACTTGTTAAAGTTCTATTTCATCGTCACCTCCTGGGACCTCAAGGTCCGGGTCTTCCCATATGTCTTCCACTTGGTCAACGAAGACTTTAGCATATCCTTCAGGAATCGACACGTAATGACGCCGCGCCTTCAGCCGGAACATTAGCTTTTCCCTCAGCACATACTTTAAGCTTTTTTCTACGTGGACAAAGACGGATAAAGTTCTTGTAAAAAAAGATGGATAAAGAAGCCCACAGTTGGTCCTTTCAGTGATGTCGTCTATGGGGTGTTGTTGGTTTGCGGCAACAGGTCATGGGTTCACGCGGGTGGCACGGCGCTGCGGAGGAAGTCGAGCGGCAAGGCTTGGCTTGAGGGTGCGTTCGGGGTTGGTGATTGAGGTTGGCTTCCTCGCGACATCTGCGTGGCAAGGCAACGAGTTCGAGGTTGTCCCTGTCCGCATCAGTATAGTATAAATAATAGCCCATTAAGCCCATTAAGATTTGGCCGTGGCCCTTTGCGGTGGCTAAAAAAAACGTGAGCTCGTATCCGCGATGTTGATTTTGCAGTTGACCGCATGCAAGCAGACTTGGGGTCGGTCGATCCGCTCAGGCTGCTCGCACTCGTCTTCCCCTATTTCCCCCACCTAAACAGAATATTCTGTCCTAGTCATCGAGATTCCTTCCTTTATCTCAATTTCTTCCGCACCAATCTCTACTTTAAACCCTTTCCCCCGTGTCAACTACCATCTTATTTTACTATTTTTTACTCTCTCCTCCCACCTCTCTCTCCTCTCTCTTCCTTTCTCCCCTCCCTCCGCTGCCCCTCCCATCCCCCGCTGCCGCCCCTCTCTCTCTCGCTCCCTTCCTCCTCTCCCTCCGGCGACCGCGGGCGAGACATGCGCGACCCGGCAGAGGAACTCCGCTGCTGCCTCTACCAGCCGATGGCGCGGTGGTCGGGCCGGTGCGGGGCGGTCGCTGTGGTGGGGAGACGGCGGCCACGTCCGCGGAGTGGCCGGAGCGAGCGGGCGGGCGGGACCCACCCACGGCAGCTTTGCTATCTCTTCTCCTTCCCTTTTCCTTTTTCTATTTCGTCTTCTAGATCCAGCTAATGGTTGTGCTGCGCGGCAAGCCGAGAGGTAGCGACGGCCGGCGAGCCGCTCCCAGCCGGCGTGGTGAGCTCCGCGGATCCCCGGCGAGCGGCTCCGACCAGCACAACGAGCTCCGCCGGATCCCGTGAGCTGCTCCCGACCGGCGCGGCGAGCTGCTCTCGGCCAGCCACAACGACGGTTTTTGCGCCCGCGCATCGCAATCGCAGCAGACACGACGCCGCAGGGCTGGGGCACGCCGTCTTGCCGCCGACCGCCCGCCGCCGCGGCCGTCTGCCCGACGCCGGATATTGCCGGTTGCCCGCCGACCGCCACGGCCGGCCGTCTGCGGCCTGCCGGACACCGGAGTACTGGACCCGGACGTCTGCCGCATTACGTAAATCAGGTAAGACGGCTTATAATCTTATCTAATTAGTACCGATGATTGCTGGTAGCCGTAGAGCTAAATTTAGAATGATAGATATGTAATTTTCTCTTAGTTGAGACTTGTAAAACATGCTACTATTATTTATGTGACAAAAAAACAAGTTGATATGGCCATCGGTTCTACTTTTCTTTGTCCATTGCTCTCCTACGCTCAATTCCTGGCTCCGCTCATGGTGGCATGGTGGCGTGACCATGGCAAACGCACGGGTGTCAGTGTCCCGGGTCGCAATGCACCACGACTGCGAGCTCAGTGGCGAAGCGACAAGGCGAGCAAAGGCTCAACGTAGGGGCGTGCACATGCGGGCCCATGGATAGGCGTACGCATGCCGGGGTTCATGGAATTCCATGACCATGACAGCTGTGACACGAGCGGGTGATCGGTTCCGTGGTGGCGCAGCACAGCAGAGGTAGAGCTACGGTTTGATGAGAAGCTCCTAGCGGCGGCAGTACCTGCACCAGTGGCGCGAAGGCCACCACGCAGAAACTACGGCTGCGAACAGCAATACAACACCCTCGGCACTAAAGCGAGAGCGGGGCTGCAGCGGCGCGGTGACAAATTAGGTGCCTCTGCTCAAAGGCCAGACATGAAGGGTGTCATGACCTGGCCCATGGATGGTCTGTAATAGCTAGGAATAGTCATTTAATCTTTCGGATTGGGCCTGCGTGCTCTTGTCGAGTTGGGCTGAGCCTAGTAGATGTCTAGCCCTTATCGGACAGCTACTTGTACCAAGGTAAACACAGGGTTAAATCTAACGCGCTACCATGACGGCACGACGGCCTTGGCCCAGGATCTGGTCCACTCGGGGTTGCTTTAGTTTTCTGTACGAAGTGCTGGGCCTTTTTAATTTTTTTCACCTGAGGAGGACGCGACATGCACGTCCTGCTGCTGTCTCATGGGAAAAAGGTGGACTGCAGGTCCACGTATTTTTTTTGTTTATTTCACCTTAAAAATACGATAACTTTTGTTTGAAGTGTCCATTTTCGATTCTGTTTGTACCACTATGTTCTTTATAATGAGATCTATAAAACTAGATCCATGATGCATATATTTTAAAATAATTTTTATATGCTAACATTTTATGTTGAATGTATAGTAACTATGTAGCAACTTGTGTATAAATCTGTCAACATAAGTTGCTAGTATGAGTTTTTTGAGTAAGTTGATAGTATGTTAAATACAGATTGATGCATTGTACATAAGTTGGTACAAAATCTCTACATAAGTTGATACTAAAGTTCATACGTAGTTTTACGATACGCTCCTCAAGGCTGTCTCTTATACACATATGCATAAATTGATAGCCCTATCATGTATAAGATGTTGACAAGTAGACATATCATATAAGTTGTCACATAATTTGAAGTCTTTATATAAGATGATACATAGTCTCTGCATAAGTTTGATACACAAATAAGTTGATATAAAGTTTATACGTATATTGATACCACTAAGTTGCTACATTGCATTTACATAAATTTTTACATCATCTTTACATAAGTTGCAACAATATAAATGGATCGTAAATTAATACATAGTCTATATATATAAGTTGATAGTACAATCATATTAACTCTAACACAAGTTGATATATATAGTTGACCTATAATATTACTATCAATCTGTATATATTCTCTAACATTCTACCTTAATGAAATGACACGCAGTTCTCCTGCGTGGTTCGAGAAAAAAAATATTCTCTAACACAAGTTGATATATATAGTTGACCTATAATATCTATATAGATTGATACAAAACATCTACATAAGTTGTTAATAGCATTATACAGAGGTTGACAATATAAATAAAATTACATTAAAACCTACGGAAAGTGGATCTTATTTCGTAGATAAAATCATAAGAAATATAAAAATAAAAACGGATTCAAAAACGGATACTTGTGGAGAAAGTTATCATCAATTAAAGAAAATAGAATGAAGTATGTAAAACGATGTCAGCATGCCTCCCTATCCTGCTACTCCCGTACGAATTGGTCCACGGTAGAATAAAAAGGCTACTCCCGCTCCCTGTTCTATTGTCCGATGTTCTGCTATACACGCCATTTGCTTTGGACCGCGGGGTCGCGCGATCGACTGGTGGGCGACCCGTCGCGCATTAACGCAGTCCAAACACAGAACTGAGGATCATCGATCAAATGAACTAACCAGTTTATCCCCAACCTTACTGTTCTTGCTTCTTCTTCCACCCATCTATATCTCCGATTCCATTGATTCCTCGCGTCGCTGTTCTCGAGCTAGTTTGGCGTGCCGCCATTCGACGCAGGATCGTAACACACGCGGGATCACCTATGGGTTGTTTGGCATTCCATCGAACAGCTTGTAAGCGTCCAAGGTAGCAGTTTGCGGCATGACGTAGTCGTGCGCGAGGTCGCAGTACAGGCTTGGACTTGCAGGCGACCAAAACAGCAGTTTGCAGTTCGTCTTGGGTCGCAGCAGCTTGAGATCACGGTTCACACATTTTATCAAACGCCTTGCGGTCGGGTCCGAGGCGAGTGCGGTATGCAGCAGCTTGGTGTCGAATCGAAGTCAGTGCTCCCGGTCGCCGTCGTCCTCCCGTTCCGCGTCCAGCTGCGGCACGGCTAGAATTCAATTGACATTAATTCCAGGTGAATTACACGTAGATGTTTTATAATTATAATATAGGTGTCCTTCGTAGATAGGTTTGAGCGGTGGAACATGGTGATGTGCCAAGGTCGCGGTTGCTACGGGCTACACACTGCTGGAGCTGGCGATTGGTGTGTGTGCATGTAAGGAAAAGATAGGGGACAACAGTTAGAAATGAGCATTCCATGACGAACAAGCATCATATTATATATCTACCTCTAGATATTATAAACAGGATATAGAGGCCGGATTTTAATTCTTAATCTAAAAAAATATTATAAGCAAGAAAAAGCATTACCTAGCCGCACTCTATGGCTTTGAGGGCAGTGGCGACGATGAATCAATCACTCATTACGATTGCGAAACAATTCCTGGTGTTGTGGGCTGTTCTACGTTGACTTATGCAGCAGGATCACTGTATCCCGTCAGCCATACAATACGTGAGATGAGAAGACAATTATATTAATCAGATTATTAGCGAAGGCAAGGGAAGCCTGTGAAAGTACAATTACCAAGACAGCATCGCCGGTAGTGGAGGAGCCACGAGGAGGATGGAGGCAAGGTCCAGCGGCGCGGCCGAGGCCGGGCGTCGCTAACGTGGCGATGAGCAGGATGGCCTCGCCACGAGTGGAGCGGCTATAAGGGCTGGTTTGGGAATCTCCTCCTCCGCCAGGATCAGCTCTCCTTCCCGGGGAAATCCGCCACTTATATAAGTCGGGCGTCCTTCCCCGTGAAGCCTACCGCGGGATGAAGGGTCCCAAACCAGCCCTAAGGAGGACGGAGGCTCTGCCTTAGCTGAGGGCGTCACTGACGTGGTGCCGAGAGGAGGCTTGCTCACGATGGGCAAGATGAAAACACGTACACATGATCTTCCAGAGTTGATCTGATGGATTGTTGATTCACGATTACGATGGTGAAAAAATATGGAAACTACGATATGCGTGTGGTTTTTTATTCCTAATTTGGAAACGGAATATATTTGTGCCGTGAATATATTTGGGCGGGGGTTGGGGTTGCGCCAAGTGGGGTAAGGAGACGGGTAGGAGAAGTTGACGTTCAAAAAAACACCCTTAGAGGCAGAAACCCTCTATAATTATTGTTTTCTTTTTGTTTGCCGATACTTTTCGCGTCATTTTTTTCCAAAAGTCCTGCCACGTGGGTCCTTCATAAAGGGTGGATATGAGATTTTTGAGTAAGAATCATTTTCAATTCTACTGAATTCTTATAGTATATAGATTATTTGGTTCCAATAGTTATTCATTAATTGTAATATCAAAACTCTTGTAGGACATATTTAAGAGCTCTGATGTAGATATAAAGATATAGGTATTCTGATATAGGGAACATAAATGACCATGTGAACTAGCTCGATTCTCATATATTTATTGTTTGGATTTTAAGCTGAGATATCTAAGATTCGGATATCAATGGATTCATTCCTAATGAGATGTTCCACTATAAAAGCACCTACAAATGCTAAAATAGATTGGACACAAGCCATATATTGATCCTCACTTCGCTCTTGCCAAGACCAACATGGGAAGGATTGTGTACTTGATGGCTGCTTCGCTCTTAGTTCTTGTGATGATTTCTTCTAACTCTCCATCCTGCCAAGCATGTAGGCACCGCTACCTTGCTACTTTTAGCTGATTCACGACACTGTCTTATTTTCACATATTTTTTAGATGATTAAATTTAAATAACAAATCTTACTTTAATGCTAATATTGCATTGCATCGCATGTGCAGGCATCGGCCCGGGGTGTTTGGGACCACCTTGTTTCCGTCCTACGCATAGGGACTACTGTTCGGTTCAGATGTGCCCTCATGTTTGTTCTTTGAAAGGATACACCACCAATCGTGCCTACTGCAAAAAAACTTTTATAGGTCTTGGTGATTGGCTGTGCTGCTGCCCACCACCACTTTGACAAACTGGTGCAATGGTTTGCACATCCATGATGTATTTCTGATGCAAATTTAAATAAAATTTGCTCCTCAATATGTTTGAGTGAAAAAAAAACTAGCGGTTATGTGAGGGTGCATATGTTCTGTGGCTTTCATCATCTGGTGTGATTGTCGGTGTTTAGTATCCACACATGCCATTGTGTTGAATGTGCAGGTATCGGCTTCGACTACCTTAGGTAGCCACCGCCACCACAGATTTATGAGTCGTGCTTCGTGCATCCAACTCCTTTCTTCTGCTCATCATTTGATTGCCCGGGTGTTTGCGTAGCCAATGGCATCGATATATAGGTTCAGGGGATGCCTACTGCAGCTATGATTATACTCCACATAGGTGCTGCCCGAATCTTCGAGTTGGGTACAAGATGCAAAGACAATAAAAGAGCAAAATGTGGTTTTTCTATTATGACTCACTGTATCTTGAAACACAAACACTTTACCCTGTTCTGCAATTTTAATTAAAACGTGCATGGGATCGAAATGAAAAGTACAAATCACTTGCATGGGATCTAGCTAAGAGAAATTGGCAGGGTAGTAAACAGTGTTGTTTTTGTCATAAAGATGAAACAATTAAACACATGTTCTTTGATTGCCGTTTTGCTCGAGCAGTATGGTCGGTTATACATGTGGCATCACGTTTATCTCCTCCTTGTAGCGTCACAAATATGTTTGGGACTTGGCTAGGGGTGGGGGGGTTTAAATACCAAATCATTTCTGCATAGCCACAAGGACCAACAGAAGGCCGTTGCCCCAAGTAAAACAAACGGTTTTAGATCTTTACTAACCCCC
>OAMR01000129.1:2334767-2356723 GCA_900205405.1 Echinochloa crus-galli
GCTGTCGGGGGTTAGTAAAGATCTAAAACCGTTTGTTTTACTTGGGGCAACGGCCTTCTGTTGGTCCTTGTGGCTATGCAGAAATGATTTGGTATTTAAAAAAAAATATGTTGCTACCCATTTGCAGGTTATCTATTCGGTTATTCACTGGCTCCGTACATGGGCTACCCTACAGAAGGCAACCTCACAAGATATGGTTGTAGTGGCGTGTCAACGATTGGCGTAGGTGGCCAAGGAGTTTTTTACCCAGTCACATGGGTGGCAGTCGAGTCTAAAGATTGCGGGTCATTAGTGTGTTCTTTTTTTTCTCTCTTTTATCTGTAAGGTTGTGTCCATCTTAGCTATGCAGAGGTCGGAAGGATCTCAAGCTTTTTGTAATCATCTCGATGTAACAATCTTGATTTAATAAAACTTCCCTTATCGAAAAAAAACTTTCAACACTTCCATGGACGAAAAATTTATTCCATCCATGTCCAATGGACGCCCTACTATATAAATTTGTAAGAGTTTCTCATTTCTTTTTGGAGTAGACAAAATATAGAAGTTCAATCAAATAAATAAAAGGAAGCCAATTCACACCCGCAAATGCAGCTTGTTGGATGAGCGCAAATGGCTCCTCCCATGAGCCACCCCTAGAAATTAATTTCTAGAAGTGGTCGCAGAAATTACCACCCTAAAAGTTAGGAAGCTGAGCGAGCATTATTGTCTCAGACGCGGTGGCGATGCAGCCAGGCGAGTGTGGTGGGCTCTGGGGCAGTGGTGGTGCAGGCATCAGTGCATAGTTTCATTGCACTATTAACTACACTAAAAATTAGGTTACCGTGACAGATGAGCTTCATAGGGATAAAACTCATCTCAGATGCCATAAAACTCTTTCTTCTCGTTCCCGTACCACATCAGCAAAATTAATAAATAAATCTCTCCATAAAACTCTACTGAGATTGGCCTCACAGCCACATTGCGGTGCCGTGGGTGAGCGTGGCTGGCTCTAGTGCAGTAGCAGTGTTGCCAATATGGGCACATCGTGATAGATTTGAGATACGAGGTTTTTTTTTGGTTTTTCAATTCATCTTCCAAGCATGGATCATGTCATAGCCCAGCCCTGGAAACATATTTTCAAAGATGGATCATGGCCAAGACCTCCCTTGGAAATGCAGTATTCTGTTTCACTTGGCGCTAGCTAAGAACCATTTCTGAGGTAGTGATGTAAATACACTTTCACCTCACAATAATGGATAAAGTCAATTTTCCTCCACCAACTGACGAGTATAGTATATCTTTTGTGATTACTCTGAATAAAAGTGAGAGATCAATGGTGGTCACCCTTGAATGATGAGTGATCGACAACCGTGCTGTCGAATTGATGCAGCTCTTAGCTTGTGATATGCATTTATTAGATGCAACTTGACGGTCGGCTCATGTGGTGAAGGTCAAGTAAAGTGTTAATGATGATAGACCAAGGGTGGTGAAGGATGAACAAGAGGCTTTGGACCGAGGGACCTGAAGAGTTCTTGCGAAGTCATGGGTGATCCACATGGATTTGATCAAGAGTAAGAGTGCATGGAGAATCTTGCTTAGCATCTACGCGGGGTTGCTTTCAAAAGCATGCAAGTGTTTCCCAATTTCGCCTCAAAACCTAGGGTGACACAGATCGGAGGACAGGTGGCACCAAATTGAAGCAAAGTCGTGAAATGGTGCTCATTCGTCCTATGTCCAAAGGAAAAGTTAGACAAAATCACTCACCATTATTATCTACCTTGTACTACCTCTGGCTCTCATGCCGCTCACTCACCTCCTCAATACACCTCTTGATATCTCTGATCAGTCATGATGTTTTATTTTGATTTAAAAATAATTAATTTCCTATATTAAATTCCCTATTAATTTATAAATATTGGAAATTTTTAAGAAATTAATAATATCATTGTTTTTATTTGTGCAATCCAATCACATCCTAAAATACACAAAATCTAGGGTGTGAGAATGGTCCACCCCTCGAAACAGATTTTTAAGGGTTGATCATGGCCTAGACCTCCCTTGGAAATGCAGTATTCTGTTTCACTTGTTGCTAAAAACCATTTCAGAGGTACTTATGTAAACCCTGTCCACTGAACAAAAAAACTCAATTTTCTTACACAATAACGGATAAAAACTCGATTTAATTTCCTCCATGCAACCGACGAATGTGCTACTTTTTTGTGATTACTCTAAATAAAATAATAGTTTTATTAACCATGTTATTAAAATAAGAAAAAATGTCTAGCAAAAAAAGGATGATGGGGGATCAGGCTTTGCGAGCTGGACATGCATAGAAAAATAACCGCGTACTCCAATGTTTTGTTTTTAAATATATATCACCTTTGTACGAAAGGACTGTCATATTTATCGATTGCAGAGCAGTAGCGTAGCGTAGCTCACTCGATCAAGATTTTAGGGTTGTTCGATCTTCGCACCCTCGGTGTCCGGTGTCGGAGGCACAAGCGGCGCCGCACACAAAAGTCACGGACCAGGCCATCATCTCTCTCCATTGTATCTGTTTCATCGATCACGGTCTCCTCCGCCGGCATATCAACATGGCCACAAGGGCAGATGCAGCCACAATAAGACAGCCAGAGGGTCATGATGCTAGCGTTTTTTTTTTCTTTATTGCACTTAGGAAACCTACAGCCGCTGCCCGCTGGTACAACCGGGAGAGCCAATCTAAGTGGGGGTTTCATGGAGGTTTCATGACATTAAATGTGCTGATGTGACATAGGAGAGAGAAGCAAGAGTTTAATGGGATGTGAGAGGAGTTTCATCACCATGACACTCCTTTGGCACAGTTACCTAGTTTCTGGTCTAGGTAACCGTGCAGTGAAATGGCGCACTAAGACTGGTATAACTGCCGACTGATTACTGCCGGTAGTCCGGTATAAAAAACATTACACCAAGAACAAGATTTTTATAAATGCAACAGTAGATGGTGCTAGAGAGCATTAATGCTGCTGCATACTTCTACGCGAAAAATAAAAATAGATCATGGTTTTTTTTCCTTTGCAAAGCATCCCCTATTTATTACCTAAAAAATAAATGCAAGGAATCAGACAACAGAAAAATCCAGAAGACATCAGGTGAACATTGGAAGGGTGCTCAGGTATTTAGTGGTCTTATAAGATGTATATGAAATCCTAGTCTTCAGATACGAGAACCAAAGATATCAAAATATATATACTCATATATTTATTTGAGTGTTTGGGAAGATATCGAACCCTGTCTAAAGATATCTCGAAACACTAGTGTAGGATGTTATATGAGAGGATTATATGAGAGGGTATACACACTGTTAGACTGCACATATAAATGCATATGAGTCGGCTGTTCTTCTATATAAACAAACAAAACAGATACTACAACTTACTCCACTAGTCCTAGCAACAGCAAAAGAGCTACCCGTCTTCCTCATGGTGCTAGTTAGGATCAGTATGGTGAGGCTTGTGTACCTGACGGCTGCTTTGATCTTGGTTCTGGCGATCATACCATCTTCCTGCCAAGCTGGAAACTGTATACACACCATCTAGCCTTATTTGCTCTGTGATGATTACTTTTTTCGGACATGTTAACATTAGTTAATTATGTAATCATCTATACTTTGATTGATTTGTACTGAGTTGGGATTCATATATATGTGCAGGTATCGGCCCTATTTGTAGGCCGCACCCGTCGCTGCCACGAGTGCGGAAACGGCCATGCTTCAAGGCTCCACGAACAAGTCAATGTGGTACCGCTGGTTATTGCAAAGGTGTTTGCTCAGCCCATGGCATTAGGAACTGCAAGGACGCCTACTGCGAAAATATCTACTCCATCCGTCCCGTAAAGAATGCAATCCTCATCAAGATAAAATGTGCATCTAAAATTGTCAATATCCCATATCTTTCCAATTCATGTCATTGCAATCTGACGATGTAGGTATGGAAAATGTACTTCCACGAGATTATATTTTTATATTAAATCGATTTGAAGACATAAATATTAGTAGTATTTTGTATAAACTTGGTCAAAATTGAAACAGTTTGACTTCTTGAAAAGTGAGGATTGCATTCTTTACGGGACGGAGGGAGTATGTTCCACATTAGTGCTGCTGCCCATATTGGGTATAAGCGGTGCCGTTTAATTTGTGTGATGCAAACTCAATAGACATGCTTTTTTTTTCTAAAATGCAGTACCTAACGCACGGTACATGCACGGAAACACTCCATCAAAGTATTTGCTGCTGCCCAGTATTTCTTTAACACTATCAAGAAATATCAAAATATTGCTACCAAATCGAATCAATATTTCACCACAAAATTCTGGTGTATAGCTAGGCTCTATATCAGGTAAACAATATTTAAAACTAAATAGCTAGCCTAACCGATCCATTTGCATGAGCAACTTGATTAGTTTGTGTGGATAACAACAAATAAATAAGACATCCTTGGCATGCATGCCATTTTTAGAAAGTCAACAGAATTGAAGGACACAGAAGTCGCCCGAACACTTGGCATGCATGCTTGCAACCAATATTACATCCAACCACACAACATCCGTGAAGCTCTCATGGCCTTCCGACATCACGATGCACCATCCCCTATTTAAACCAATGACCTCGCCCCTTCATAAGCATCCACAACGCAACCATTCTTACCAATAGCAGCAGCATCCATCTTCTTCTTCCTGACTTCCCCTCGTTTCATAGTTGGAAATGGCCAAGGTTGCAGTCACACTGATCCTCGTCGCCGCAATGGTGGCAGCCACATCCATGCCGGCGAAGTGTGCCCCCGCCCCGACCGCCATCGAGGTGGTATCCGCCATCAAGAAGGGCCTCGAGGATGTCGTCGCCACCGCCCCAGACTCGAAGAAGTGCGAGATCAAGGATGCTACCTTCAAGCATGCCATGTACCTTGCTTCCTCTCTGGCCGAAGCTGCTGGAGACGCCAAGAAAGTTGCTGAATTTGCCGTCGCCTACAGGACGGTTGCTGACAAGATCGTTGCCGCCGCACCGCCTGCCAAGTTTGCAGTGATGGAAGAGGCCTTCAAGGCATCTGCTGGCCATGTCGCATAAGAGGCACAGACCAAGAATATATACACGTACACTGCCACCACCAGACAACCATCGATGCACCTAGCATCAATATCATTGACAGGCACAAACACCGCCGCTGCAACACAACCACGTATTCATGCTTTATTTGTTTGCTCGCTCTTGTAGTAATTAGGATATAGAGACCAGGTTGAGATATGACATGGTCTAGATTATAATGAATAATTGACAGCATGATTTCATTACTTGAGGCTTTTTTTTTCTTGATCCAAATGGTTGGCTAACTGTATCGCCGGTAACAAGGTTAGTGAGTTTTGTAACTTTGTTGGGGGGAGAAATTATATATCTTGGCTTGTGACGAATGCACCCCGTGTCAATGCGATGTACAAAGAGTAAAAAACGTAGTAGGTCAGCGGTTTGATCAGAAATATGTCACATATCAGCAACCATGCAAACTCAGCTCTTGTTGCATACTTGCATTCTATTTATAATCAGCATTCAGGCAGATCCATCCCACACAACGTTAGAATGACAAATAATGGTCGCTATTTTCAGCAATCTTGAAGACAGCATATGTACCATAGTACACATGAACAACGATGATATTGGATGATACATGCCGCAATAATTATCAAATTCTATCTGTGACCGACTCTGATTCCAAGAAAATAATATGGGATTTGAGCCACTATTACAAAACACATTTCTACAAAGTGTAAAAATCCATTACAGATGGAATTTCTCAAACAATCACTTAAGACGACCATCTCAGAAAACAGCCTATGAAAATCAATTTGAAAACATGTCCAAAAATATGAAAGCAACATTTCTGCGATTGGATTGTGCTCACTGGGCATAGGCAACCATCATGTTTTTCAAACATAATGTTTTATGCGATTTGTACCCGTGACCTCAAGTCTCATACATAACCTTCTTACCATGTCACTTGCAAAGCATGTTATAACTAAATAAGGAATGCTATTCTTTTGACTTCACCTCTCCCAATTTTGTATGGAATCTTTGGTGCTCTAAAAGATCTAAATAGAAAAGCCATCAACTACAAAATTGTATCTCGTCGAGCTCTACAACTTGATACATAACATAAGCATCCAAGGTTGTTTGATATACAAAATAACATTTATTTCCTATACCGAAGGACAAACTAAGATGAGTTAACATACACTATGCCCAAAATGATCAAAATCTGCAAGATGTTCCAAATGGTCGATCAAAACTCGTCGACCACGCCAAGGTATTCTCGAGACCGGGCACGCTCTTCACGAACACACATACGTCGAGCTTTCACAAAAGAGATTTGAGATTTCACAAAACGATTATCCACCTCCAAGAGTACAACCAAGCCCTCTTGATGAGAACTGTTTAGTAAGGATCATCTTCCTGCTAACTACTAAATGGACAATTGAAAGTTTCTTCCTGACAAGGAAATTCAGCTCCGTAGAAACATTTTGCCGGAACCTTTCCTCGTTCCTGGAAACCTGGGTAAATTGAACTGATATCTAAAACTACTGTAAAATTCATGTGTTCAGACCTTCTGTGAATGGGTATCGGTGCCTTCTAAGCTGACTTCTCTGGATTTCCCCTGGTGTTTGCCAGTTGCACACACCAACTGACCACATGATCAGCAAGCAACTCCAATGAGTTTTCCTCCTATCAGGCCTAATCTTTCTAAAAAAATTGTACTCCACTATGTTTTATTCCGTTATCTAGAAACACCATTGTTTTTGGAATGAACCCAAGAATCCATCCCAATTTCTGCGAGGACAGGACTGTCTCACAAAATTCCTTCCAAACATATACAGGACTTGTATCCTAGATAGCATCACATTAGCTGTGATATTAGCAGTGAAGTTGCCTCCACACTGGATCAGTAACTCCTGAGAAGCCTTGCAGGCTGATTGGTGCTGAACATTGTACTGCAGCCCTCCATCATAACCTTATCCGGGCAAAGCTGTATGAATGAAGTTTCATCACGAGCATCCTCTGAAGTAGCTGAACAATTGAATCTAGAGCATCACAGGCCACCGTGGCAGGGCGCCAAATCAAAGTGGGCTGGGTAAATTGAGTTGCACACAGAAACTAACCAAGTAGGCATGAAGGAAGAAATGCACAAGTAATAGCAGAGCAGCAACTAGGATTCGAGGTTCCAAATTTCTAATCACAACGAGAGCAGCAACTTATAATAATAATTATATAATATCAAAGGAAACCACGTGTGGTGAGTTCAAAGGAACAAAATACGGTGGTGTGGGGCAAACGACATCACCGCCTCAGTCCGCGGCGGCGGGGGCGGCCGCGGCCGCGGCCACCTCGAGGACGGCGGCGGGGGCCCCCTCCGCGTCGACCGTGGCGGTGGCGGGGACGAGCGTCCAGTCCGGCGGGAGCTCCGGCAGCGGCTTGTACTGCGTGGGGCGGCGCTTGATGTCCCACGGCTGCGTCTTCTTGGGCCGCGTCTTCATGTGGTGCTTGGTCCCCTTCTTCTGCGGTCGCGACGAGCACTCCACCGCCAGCGCCGCGCGCCCGCCGCCGGGAAGAACCGGGAAGCCGACGCACGGGCGGGAGAGCCTCGCCGCCGACGGGGCCGGCGGCGCGGCCGTGCCGGCCAGGAGCGCGGTGACCGGCGACATGCTCGCTTCTTGGCTTCTTGCAGCGGAGACGGCAGACGGAGGGAAGGTGGTGTGTTTGGGGATAAGACGAGAGATGGTTTCGGATTGGGTTTTGTTTGTGTTGTGGGATTTCTTTCCAAAGTGAAATCTGACCGTTCATCCTGAAGAGGTGAGATCTGACCGTCAGTTCATCGAGAGTGGTTCTTTTCTGCTTTTTTTTTTTGCTTTTCAATAACAGAGGCCATGCTATTTTTCACAAACTAATGCTGACCCTCCTTCACATCTTCTTACCAAGGGCCCAAGGCACAGGATGATATATTTGCTGGTGTTACCAAATTCTGGTCATCAGACAATTCAGTTCCAGTATCAGAATACAGAGAAATACATCTATTTCGCCACTATTACAATCACAAGTTCTGTTCACAATGCACCATCACAATAATGACCATGAAGCAAAGTAGCAATCAACAACAATGCTGCCTAAACAGTTTTGTGTAAATTAATTTTAAACAGCACAGATAAAGTTCTGACTTATGATACTTTAGATGAGATAACTCGCCATATCAACTGTTAGGTGATGGCTAAAGTAATGAAGCAAAGATGGGGAACCTCTAAAACAGCAACACATATCAACCTGAGTAGCAATATCTACAATGACAGCAGAAAAGAGCTGCAAGTCAAGCCAAAGCATTCCATTTCTATCCATTTCAGCGCAGCAACTATACTGAATTGTACCGTCCTGTGCATCGCCTGAAAGCTTCTGTAACTGTCCAAGACAGGCTTTCAGCAGAAGAAAAAGGCGACATATTTGCCCTGTTTCTGGACCATGTGGCTTGATCTAACATTTTGAACCATATATACCCGTCAACCACTCAATATTCCACCATCTCAACTAAGTTGGTCAGTGAGTATGGAACATTGTGGTCGTGTTAGAAACTTCCTACTCAAACGCATCATCAATATCACTCCTTAGGCAACTGATCATGAGGCTGTGACACGAAGAATTTGGCATTCTCAGCGACCTCTGCTTCAAGCACAGCCTCAAGGACTAGGTCTGAGCCTGTTGGTTCACCTGTGGAGGGAGATGAAATTGGGTATTACTCATAAGTATTTGCCTAACTTCAATAAGATATTCTGATGCGATGGAAAAATTAAAGAGAAACTAGGGAAACTCCCAGTGTATTCTGCAGAACTTCAGTTATATATTCATTTTTTGCACTTTTGGTATTGTAAAATTACAATCAACCGACTGCATGCTATCACCCTAAGTATACATACTTCTGTTCTCGATCTTAGGTACAATTTTGATAGACTATAATTATTATACATTGGCAGAAATGTCAACAGAAACACATACAGAAGATAACTGGAAAGAAAAACAAGGCATTCCTCCAAGCAGGGAAAATGGAGATTTTTCTAATGCACCAAGGTAGTTTAACATTCAATGCAACTCACAGAAGATTAACACATACAGTGAGTATCTTACCAAAAGGAAAAGGCTAGAGCTTTATGGAAACTATGAACAATATTTTTTATTATATATCCACCACAAGCATATGACAGTTCTTTCCACCTCTCTACATCATAATATTCCAGTATATCTGATAAAATCTGAACTCTTCAGAGCTAGAAGATTTAGGATATGGATGATTGGCTATATACCTGAGCGGTTTGGAAGTAATCCAGCACTTTCAGCTGATATTGGCAGTACATTTAGCAACCCATCGCTCTCCTTGAATTGTTCTGTGGAAGAACCCGTCTTAAGTCCTGGGGCTTCGGATAGCCTTGCATATGTCATTGCTTGGCTGTGTAGATTTGTCAATCCTGTGCCAGACATTTTCATGTCCTACAGGAGCAAACAAGTGATGAATTTCAGTGAAAATGGAGAGACATAAGGCAGTGCTTGCAGAGAAAATGATGAGATGATATAATCACACATTGGATTTCAGTGACGTATCGACATCAGCCACATCGACTTTTCTACCTTCAGTTGTGCTTGCTGAAATATTTGTTAAGATCCAATTAGTCATGTATTGGCAATCAGTCAGAAAGGAATAACACTGATATTTAATTAAAGAAAGAGACATTATAGTTACCAAAGTTTTGAGTGGAATCAGATCGCGCTCTACGAAAGCTTTCCATTTCTCCACGAATTATACTTCTGATTTCATGACGAAATTCTTCCGGCTGCATAATCATTATAAATTCTATTATGTGCATATTTTAACACAAGAAAACAGAAATATTGAGTAGAAGGAATCAATGTTCTACATAGCACAGTAGAAGCACTGGCAGAAAAGTTTTCAGTATGTAGTGGCCATGATATGCTCAGCCCTAGTTACAGAAACTTGAAGCAAACCCATAATTAAACCAAAATTACATATTTTTCAATAACTGCTTCATGCTGTGCATGTCCTAAGCCTTGGAGTGAGGATTCAAAATGGAACAGAGCTATAATACATTAATAAAGTTGGATGATATTAACCTAAATTTGTACTTAAACAGTGGTACAAACTATCCATCAGTAGACACAGCAGGCTGCTATCTCCTGTCTACTAAAGCACTATAGCACCCTCTTATGAAATGGAAATAGATAATGAACTTTTAGCATGCTCAAACCACATTCAATCCATTCAAATCCAGACCAGACAACACAATTTACAAGAACCATCTTACCTTGGTTACAGAAACATCAGAGGAATTGGATGTCCCTGCTTCACCCGTGCCTGCTCATATATTTAAATTCTTAACATATGTTTGTGAAGTTAAATAAAGCATTAGGAAATAGTAACAGAAAATTCGACCTTATGGCAGAGCAAGGTTATAATTACCAGTGTTATGCTGTCTCATGTTAAATTGACCAGGAGTTAATCTAGACAAGTTCTGAACTTCATAGCGGATTGAGTCTAATTGTGTCATCGCATCTTTAAGCTCCTTGTGAACCTGAATAAAAGAGATATGTTAATGATGCATAAGAACAAATTCTACCATGTGTCTTTTACACATATATTGAACATCAAGAAGTATTAACATGTAAACATCCATAAATCAACCCAGCTGTTGAAATTTTTATCACAGATACAAAGGAGCATACATTCAACCAACATTATAGATAACACTAAGAGCATTGTTTGTCAAAATAAATAGCAACATGTGATTGGTTAGCCTCAGCTGTGTCAACAGCTAGAGGTGAGTTTCCTTTCCTTATGTAACTAATGAAATTTCTGTACAAATAATTTTATGCAAAAGTCAGAGTAGACAATTCAAGGTTATGAGTTTGGAAACGGCGTTTGCTCAGTCGCCCACCTTAATTGTGCTATACATCCTAACTGCCCTGATTATTTGATTAACTAGTGAAATAAAAGTAACAGGTACGGGCAACCATTCCTTGTATTGTGGTATACAGCTTTGTCACCTGTTTCATAGCAGTGGGTTATTACAGCTTTACAGGCCAATGAGCATAATGTTTAATTCTACCAGGACACTGTCCACTGGCTGGCAAATGGCCTAACAGGCTATGCATCAACCAAACTATTTCAAGAAACCAAAATTCTCTTTTTATAAAGGCAGCTTATCCAGGATAGCATTCTAATCTTCTATACACCTACAGCCGCATTGCATAATTGCCAAGGAATTAACCTTGAACAAGCTGGATACTGAAAGAGCTGTTAACACTGTGACTTGAGAAAGTGATCAGTCCTTTCTAGGACAAAATACATGTATTTCACTTACCAGCGTGGCAGCGTCTTCCATTGCCAGTCACATAGAAAAACTTACAGAAATGGATACAAAACATCAATTTTCAATTTCAGTTTAAAATTCAGCTGAATGCCAGAGTGTAAAAGGAACATCATTATTCCAGAAGGTCAGTCAACCTCGGTGAATTCACCATCTCCTCAACAAGAACTCACAGCCTTCGCACCAAGTGCATCCAAGGGGGGCGTAATCAAAAGATACCTGGGTAGCTGCAGACTGCCCCAGGATCTCGTCCAGCTGCCGGCGCGCAACGATGAGCCGCCCGACCGCCCGCCCGGTCATCCTCCCGGCCGTCCTCGCCATCTTCACCATGTCGCTGGGCTCTGAACAAGAACGAACGAATCGCGGATCAGACGGGAACATCAGCTCCCAAAGCGTGCCGATCCCGCCCCAAAAATGAACCATTTCCTCATCGGTTGACCCGGCATCACCAATCGCCGCTGACTGGCCGGAGGGGGCAACGGGATGCGGTGGCGGAGGGCGGATTGCGATTGCTTACTCATCATGACGGAGCAGGCCCCGAGGATGACCAGCAGCTGGCCGGTCGAGAACCCCAGCATCGCCGCACGGGTAAGCGGCCTCCGCGCGGCACGGAGGGGAGGAGAAGGAGCCACGCGCTAAGGGGGCGGCGCGGCCGGGGCGCGTTGCGTTAGCTGCGGCGGCGACGGCGGTGTGGCGGCCGTGCGAGGCACGGCGTCAGGCGTGAGAGGGGAAGGTGCCGGGGAGAGGCGTGGAAGTGGGCCGGGCCCTGGTGTGAATGGTTGGGCTCCGCGGAGAGGAAGAGAAGGAGAAAAGCGGGGAAGTGGGCTAGGGGCCTGGGCCCAGTGGCGTTTGATATGGCTTTTCTCATGGCCCAGAGCGCGAGCGTCGTAGGGAGATGGACCGGGCCGCAGACATGTAGGCCCAAGCTCCGCGCCTCCGCTAATTCAGACAGGAAAAAGTCTATTTTACGTCCCTCACGTTTGACAGAAGTTCGTTTTTCGTCCTCAACGTGAAAAACAAGGAATCTTGCATCCCTCAACTCTTTAAGACCGTGCACTTTACTTCCCTCGACGGTTTCGACAGCAGTTTCGCTGATGTGGTCGTGGTTTCACTGACGTGCCGCGTTGACATAACGTGCTTAAAATGGCTGCTACTTAGAAAAATCATATAAAATCGGGAAAAAATGATAAAAATATATATCTAATTTTTAGCTTCCTCGTGAGCATCTTTAGATAGTGGAGTCATTTATTTACATGTTTGATATTATTTTCTAGTTGAAATAAAATGAGCAAGAAAGGTGCCATAGAACTTGTAAAATGCATAGTAAACATTTAAAAAAATATAAAATAGTAAATCCAAATCATGTATGCCTCTAGTGAGTGGGTGCATCTAGTAGAGTGAACACCCCTTCTCATCCCTTTCTGCGTGTTGCAGATTTCGTATTCCAACGCAAGCATTTACTTGTATCACCTGACGTGCTTGGTTAGTCAGGATGACACTATTATCAGACTAGTGCCTTCTTTGCCGTCCTATCATTTTTTCCTTCCTTCTCTTCGTTGTCATCCACTCCATCATACCATCCTTGGACAACTTATTTTAGAATTACTTCACTTCTCGTTTTTCATGGAAATCAATACTTTAGAATACTCTCGAGTGAAAGCTACATCGGTATCCGTCCGCTTGCGGATTTATCTATAGGCCATAATGAGTGCCAACATTGACCATAAGAGATCAACTCACTTTACTTTTGAAATTCACAGGACTTATACCTTCCTTCCACTTTTAGGCCATTTTCTTGCAAATATTCAACATGGGCCAAAAAACTAAAACAAATTTGAAAACATTGGGATTAAAATTGTTAAATTTCCAATCGCAAAAAGTAAGATTATGTTTGTGCATATGCTAAACATAATTCTATTATACCATATAAAAACATCTAATATGTAAAGAAAACAACTCAGATAGATGTACACACTTACCAGAGGCACACAAGAGTTTATTTACTATTTTATATTTTTTTCAAATATTTACTATGTATTTTACAAGTTATATGGCATCTGTTCTTACCTATTTTATTTCGACTAGAAAATAATATCAAACATGTAAATAAATGACTCCGCTGTGTACAGATGCTCATAAGGAAGCTAAAAAAATTGAACTTATATTTTTATCTTTTTTATGATATGTAACCCCATCTCCTTGAAAGAATCCGCGAACATCCGACGCCTTTGCTGCTTGGCATGCAACGTGTGTGCTCGGCGGGAGCTGGCTGTTCTATCCAGCCGCTGAATGTGCACCGCTTTGTTTACCGTGTATATTTATTAGAGAAAAGCTTTCAAATTGTCCATCCCTTGAATCGTGCATCCCGACGTCGGTGATGACCACCCTCTCTCCTCCGGGCCCCCTCCCCCTCCTCCTCCATCTTGATCTGAGAACTCTTGCCATACAGCCCCACCACCTGTCGACGAATCCTTCCAAAAATCAAGCTTTGGGAAGGAGAAGAGGGATGAAATGAATGCTCAAGAGGTGTGTTTATACCAATCTTCCCAAATATTACCGTTATGTGCTTTGCGAAGGGGTATCGGATCTTCCGACTATGGGTCGGATCTTTCAGAGAGTGACAGAATAGAGTTAAAAAACCCTAGAAAAGTTCCAGCCTCGGAACTTCCGACGTGCAAGATCCGACACAGCTATCGGATCATCCGGCCCGGAAACAATAAAAAACGACCGCCCCGGAACTTCCGGTCGGAACTTGCACAGACCACTCTCGAGCACTAAAACAGGTTAACTCTTGGAAGTTCCAACTCAAGCGTCGGGCCTTCCGATGGGAAAAACTTCAAAATCGAGCGGGCCGAAATATCCGGATCGGATCTTCTGGCCTAAGTTCCGCCCAAACTAAAAAATGTGAGTGAGGCTTTTTTGTGTCTCTCGTGGGGATTGTCACCTCAATTTAAGCACTTTAACAACCAAGATCAATCAAGCATGTCCCTCTTGATAGTACGTGGTCCTATACTCAAATTCAAACCATAAATAAATTTAAATCCTTCGATTGAATCCACCACCAAACAAATAGGAATTGGGAACCTTCCTTTCATCCTTCCTTTTTCATTTTATTCCTGCACAACTCATTTAAAGCATTATATCCAAATTTCTATTATCATTAATCACCAATATTGATTAAGTGCCTAGATGCACTTTCACCATGAATTTGACGTTGAGATAAGAGATAAGATAGGAGTAGAGAATTCAGTAGCAGACCATTCATCTAGGATGAAAGCCCTGTATAATCTTCACATACGATTACCTATGGGACGATACGCTCCTCAAGGTCACAACACAGATCCATGGTACGCCAACATAGTCAACTTCATGGTGGCAGGGTACATCCCACCATGTGAAAGTAGGGAATGATTTCACCTCTGGGACGACCCATATCTCTTTCGAATATGTAGTGATGGACTCTTCACACGATGCATACCTACACCTAAGGTACATAAAATCTTGGAGAGATGCCATGCAACACCTTATGGAGGTCACTATGGAGTGTTTAGAACAAATACTAAGGTTTGGCAATATGGGTTTTATTGGCCAAGCATGTACGATGATGCTAAGGAATTTATCAAGAGATACCCACGTTGCCAGAAGCACGAGAATATAAGCATTAGAGACGCGATGTCGCTCACCAGTAATCTTCAAGTAGAAATCTTTGATGTCTAGGAAATTGACTTCATGGCTCCTTTCCCTAACTCAGAAAACTACGAGTTTATTCTGGTAGCCGTAGATTACGTCTCTAAATGTGTAGAAGCCATGCCCTATTGTGCCGCAGACACTAGGCACACTAAGCGAATATTCCATGAAAACAGCTTTCCTCGCTTTGCGTCCCTAGGCTAGTCATTAGTGACAGAGGCTCCCATTCCATTGACTCCACTTTCCGGAAATATCTATCTAGTTTGGGGAGCAACATATTATAGCCACACGTTATCACCCACAAACTAGTGGTCAAGCAGAAACATCCAATAAGAGGATCAATGACATTCTACAAAAGACCGTCGACAAGATGTGAAGGCACTGGAAAGAAAAACATAGGGAAAGACCATCATCTTCCTCCATCACTTTCCCGAACATAGAGCCTGCATTCCTAGCCGCCATGACCACCCAATCCTTGTCCAAAGACCTTACCTCACCCAAGGGTTCCCTCTCCAAGAGTATCACAAGCAAAATCCTCAAAACCCCACCAACGAAGAAAGCCATGAGCACTTCGAGAAGGAGAAAGAAGAGGAGCCCGCAGTTGAGATCCTGAAGGAAGAATTGGCGCAACGCGCCAGAAACTAAACAATTTGGTGGAAAAGGTTGCTGAAGGCGAGCTTTGGCGGATGGGCACGGATATCAAGATCAATGTCCTCCCCAAGCATTCATAGATAAGTTCAAGAGGCTTGCCAAAGCCACACGACATTTTATGATCCACCTACAGATTAGATGTCTTGTGGTTGTACCTCTTCGAGCACCATTTAATTTAGTTCATTTTCCAATTTGATTTTCATTTGTTTAATTCAATGTTTAGTTGAGGTGCTCACTTTTTTTCCTTCCAATATTTTGTTTTCCAAAGTTAGTTCGATGAATAAAAATAAATTTTTAGTTTGAATTGCTAGAAATAATGCTCAGAGAATGCTCAAATTGATGAAGTCTACATGTGTACAGAGTGGTACAAGGGAGAAATGAGACAAGAGCGTGTTGGATGACTCGTTCGGCTGAACCAGCCCAGCTCAACCACTTTGCATATACGCATGCTGGTTTGCACTCCATACTCCTGTTTATTCTCTTTATTGCCGCGTTTCATTATTTGAACCTTGCACACACCATTCTCAGTTGTCTTTCATGCCATGAATTGTGCTGATTGTTTATTTCAAACTAAGTACCCACATGCATGTGAAATCGTTCATGTTAGGATCCCCTGATCTAAGTTGGTTACTAATGTGATATGACTTGATAAACAAAGCTTGTCATGACCAGTATAATGTCTTGTCGAATTCTGAGTCCCTGAAGATAGTCATGTTGCCCAATCAATTGCAAGAATATTTATCAACACATCCACATTGAGAAGTCCTCATGCCTTGGTGACAACCTAAAGAGAAAAATGAAAGAAATAAAGGACTCATGAAAGTCCAAGTATAAAAAAAGAAAGAAAAAAAACTAAAAGGGAAAAAGAAAGGGGGTCATGAGGCTAACAATGGGCTATGTATCCAAAATAGAAATTTGATCAAGGGTGACCGACACAATCTCCATGAACCAGTCTTCGACTTGACAGAAATATGTGTCTTAACAAGATCACCACTTGAGAGAGACCAAAGAAGACATACAAAAGAGAGTGAGTGAAAACAAAGAGTGACTCAAAAGAGCATGAGAGTACCAAGGATGAAAGGATGAGGGTCATTTATTTGTGAAAACATTAGAAATCCCCAAGTGCATGATGACCAAGATGGACCTTGTTGTAAGAGCCATTCCTTTCATCAATCGCCGAAGATCCACAGAATAGTCGCTTCAAATTCACAGGTATGGAGAAAGGTTTGGAATAATCAATTTGCATATCTTCATATCATGAGAGATCCCTTACCTTATTCTTGCTCTTATTTCAATTATTTATTTGAGACGAGCAAAGATCAAAGTTTGGGGGGAGCTTGTTGGCAGTCGTTACGGCATAATTTCTGACCTCTAACCAAGCACAAAATGAATACAATGGAACATTGCACCATAGATATATGGTTTGTTTCTAACCATCTTCACAAGTTTTGGTGTTTACTTGATTCCTGGAGGCGAATTACCAAATTTGGGAAAAAACCAATTAAGATGGTGGGTTCGGCCGAATCCCATGGTGGGTTTCGGCTGAACTCCACCCTCGTGTCCGGTGTGTGCAACACCTTGAAAGCGTACAAATCACCAAAACCCCGGGCATAGGTGGACCATCATAACCGTCCACAACACAAAGGCGGTGGATCCAAGGGTGAGGAAGCAATTGGGCCAATTCGGCCGAAGTCCTGGGATTTGGCCAAAGCAAACCGACCTTGAAATCGAAACACGGAGGCAATCCTGGACGCGGGAGGCAAGGCGGTGCAGATTGGGTGGTTTGGCCGAACTGGGGTGGTTTGGCCGAACCGACCCACTTCGGCCGAACCCCCCTAGTTCGACCGAAGTGCCCGGTACCACCCTAAGGTGCCGTGGCCGCTGCTCTACCTCCCACCGACCTTCGCTAGCTATAAATAGAGACCCCCTGCACTTGTATAAAACACACAAGAGAAGAAGAGCTGCCTAGAAAAGCGATGCCGCTGCGATACTTAGAAAATAGGGAAAGAGGAGGTGAGCGTGCTGTAGAGGAGCCGAAGTGTCGGGCCCTCTTCCACCTGTACCTCTACGGATGCGGCTCCACTTTGAGTGACATCCGGGTCGTGTCTGGTAACACTTGTATCTCTCTGATTAATTGAGCATCAATTCTTACTTTTAAAAGGTTGTCAGTTCCTCGTTCATTGCTTAGTTGATTGGTATAATTGTATGCTGGTTGTTGTGCTTGGGTGCTTATCTTTCTATAGGAGATAAGTATTGACAGACTAGTGTAGGTGTGGTGCCTAGACTTGAGGTTAGCTTGGTTTACACCTAATTCAACGTACGCGTGATAGCTGCTAGGTGGTGACAACCCTATCGGCCTTTGTAATCCACCACATTAGTCTCGACACCGTTGGATCCCTTAGCGGTTCTTGGCAACACCCCTTCTCATCCCTTTCTGCGTGTTGCAGATTTCGTATTCCAACGCAAGCATTTACTTGTATCACCTGACGTGCTTGGTTAGTCAGGATGACACTATTATCAGACTAGTGCCTTCTTTGCCGTCCTATCATTTTTTCCTTCCTTCTCTTCGTTGTCATCCACTCCATCATACCATCCTTGGACAACTTATTTTAGAATTACTTCACTTCTCGTTTTTCATGGAAATCAATACTTTAGAATACTCTCGAGTGAAAGCTACATCGGTATCCGTCCGCTTGCGGATTTATCTATAGGCCATAATGAGTGCCAACATTGACCATAAGAGATCAACTCACTTTACTTTTGAAATTCACAGGACTTATACCTTCCTTCCACTTTTAGGCCATTTTCTTGCAAATATTCAACATGGGCCAAAAAACTAAAACAAATTTGAAAACATTGGGATTAAAATTGTTAAATTTCCAATCGCAAAATAAGGTGTTTGTATGTCTAAAAAAATGTTGCACCCCTGGAATAAAATTTTGTGAATTGATACAATTTCCATCACTTCAAAAATATATGGCCATGAGAAAATAACATGGCAATGCAATGGGCATGCATGTTATCTGGACTGAAATCAAGTTTTACCATTATCTCAAATCTTATTGGGCCATCTTTATACGCTAGTTGGGCCAAATAACATACATAGACCACATAAGGGGTGGAGGGGGAGGTGGGTGGCTCCAAACTTATGAGTCTTTGGATCGTTAATCGACGGCCAATATGATTCTTCTCTTGTTATAAAAGGAAAACTGAACCCTAACCCTACCTAGCCGTCCACTCTCACCCAAACACAGTGTTTAGCGCCGCCATTGCCAGCCAACCCACTCATCGCGCCGCCATCACCAGCTAACCCACACATCGCCGTCCGCGGCGCCGGTGAAGGTTGCTGAAAACCGCCCCCACCTTCACCGCAACCTCGACCAGCTCTATTGGCTTCACCATCACCACCAGATTTATTACCCCTAACCTTTGCTTCCGCTCCAGACCACCATCCTCATCGGACTAATAGTTCTTTGTCACTGATGGCTCCCGCCTTGCCTCTTCCATCCGCAATCACCACTGCCACCTAGTCCTAACCAAGTAGTTAAGCTCATCGGAAAGGAAGGGCGACGTCGTTCAAAGAATAAGGTACAAAAACTACTTTTTTTGAAGGAAAATATTATTGACAATTATTGAGTAGTGTTTTATAAAAATAATCACTTAGCAATCTGAAATTAAGATTACCGACTCCACGCATCAGAAGCAAGTGTGAATCAAATCTCCTCGTGGCAGCTCGACCCATGACACCAGCTCACAAACTGCAGAGAGCAGTGCTGCTCCATCCACAAACAGATCTGACTTTCTTCTTGTTGTTGCAGAACAACAAAAGGCTAAGCTCTTTGTTCCTTTTCCTCTCCCTTTCTAGCTAGTTTTGCTCTAGAAAAGGGGAAGAAGAACTGCTCAATTGTGAAGGTGCAAATCTTTGGTTGCATATTCGCCCCGGCATCAATTTCTCCAGAAGTATTGTGATCCCATTCTCTATTGTGCTTGAAAGGTAAGTTTTTTTTCGCTAATATCCTTCAATGATGAAATGACTTTTGCTTTAATTCATTAGTTTGCATTTCCATTGGTCCAATATTTTCTTATGCAATTATTTACTTGCTTGAATTGGGAGTAAATTATTATCCTTTTTAGTTTCCTTCCAAAACATACGGTTTGTGGTGTTGACTAAATTAAGAAAAAAAGTTTGTTTACTCCTTTCACGTACTCTTTGACTAATATCCTTCAATGACGAAATGTTGCTTAAATTTAGGGGAGTATCTCCTCAACAGTCGACTGACATATTGTTTATTTGTCGGTCGATAGTTCCCACCATTGATCCTCCATCCAATGGTCGGTATACCATTGTGTTTCTTTTCTTGTTTCCAGGCCCGCTTCTAGGTGTTGCCGTTCCAATAGCTGACCACTGTTCTTTTGTTTTCGGTTTTTTATTTTCCCAAATTGAACGCAAATAAAAATACAAGTAAATGTTTTTGACTCATGTACAAAAAACAAGCAGTGTATGATACATAACATTAACATAGTGAAAAGAAAGTGGTGGCAATATACATCATCCTTGCCGGAAAAATGTAACGTACATAGGCTTTTTTACCACACCTATAAGCACATAGGGACAAAACGTTTCCAACACAAACACCAGGACGGAGATCATTTTGGTGAATTATTGAGTAGTGTTTTATAAAATAATCACTTAGCAATCTGAAATTAAGATTATCGACTCCACGCATCGGAAGCAAGTGTGAATCAAATCTCCTCTTGGCAGCTCAACCCAAGACACCATCTCACAAACTGCAGAGAGCAGTGCTCCTCCATCCACAAACAGATCTGATTTTCTTTTTGTTGTTGCAGAACAGCAGAAGGCTAAGCTCTTTGCTCCTTTTCCTCTCCCTTTCTAGCGAGTTTTGCTCTTGAGAAGGGGAAGAATAACTGCTCACAATTGTGACGGTGCAAATCTTTGGTTGCATATTCGCCCCGGCATCAATTTCTCCAGAAGTATTGTGATCCCATTCTCTGTTGTGCTTGAAAGGTAAGTTTATTTTCGCTAATATCCTTCAATGATGAAATGAGTGTTGCTTTAATTCATTAGTTAGCATTTCCATTGGTTCAATATTTTCTTATGCAATTATTTACTTGCTTGAATTGGGAGTAAATTATTATCCTTTTAGTTTCCTTCCAAAACATACGGTTTGTGGTGTTGACTAAATTAAGGAAAAAGTTTGCTTACTACATTCACGTACTCTTTCGCTATGTCACGCCCGGTTTTGATGACAAACCGAACGCACCCATTATGCATGCCCAGGATCAAAATTCATGCATAAAGTGACATCATAAGTGAATAACAGAACAATATCAATTACAAAGCGTATATTATTACAAAATGACCAAAGGGTCTTAAAGAAAATTACACAGCGGAAAGTCTAATCGCAGAGGAGGGCTCCATCTTCCACAGGAACGTCGACCGGGGGCACGCCAGCCTAGAACTCCAGGTCTTCACGATCCAAGTCTTCCCTAGCCTATTAGGGTCTATAGCAAGCGTAAGTGCACTTATGGTTGGCACTTAGCAAGTGGGAGGGAGAATATGACATGAAGGCTCAAACAATGGCTGTATTTGGTGGACTGCATAGCTCAAGTTTTAGTTGGTCAAGTTTTAATTTAGCACCTAGAGATATTATAATGTGATAAGCTTCCCAAACCATCCAACTTAAGGTTAAACCAAAAACTAACCAAAACCACAGTTAACCACCACTGTGATCCTCCAAACCAGCTAACCATGCGAGGGTCCAGGCCGCTCTTGACCGTGAGCACGGCTGTTATAACAGTTTTACACTCTGCAGAGGTTGTACACTTTCACCATGAGTCGTGATACCTTTTAGCTGAGGTTGCAAGCCTCCACACATTTCCGAGATGTGCGTGCCGGGGTACACTACGAGGCCGTTACTAGGTTCACCAGCGTGCACTAACCCACTCAGGGTTCGGGTACCCATCATTGTGCCGTGCTTGAGTCCACCTCAGCCCCGACAGCTTAACGCAGACCACTGGATTTCCCGATTTCCCCTAGTTGCAAAGCCAAGACCATTGCCCATCTAGTTCTCATGGTTGTACTGTTTTCCCGGGTGGTCACTCCATAGATCAAACCTTAAGCTCGGCTCAGGCAAAACCAACCTATGGATAGAATTTTCGTAGATGCTCAATGTTCC
>OAMR01000129.1:2367061-2384524 GCA_900205405.1 Echinochloa crus-galli
GCAAGAACGGCGGACGGTCCGCGAGAGAACAGCGGACGGTCCGTAAATTCGGTCAAGAATCTTACAGAGACGTTATCTAGCGTTCCAGAGGGTCGGACGGTCCGCCAAAACAGGTCGGACAGTCCGCAAGGAAGCGGTGGACGGTCCGCAGGGAACGTCGGACAGTCCGGCGAAATTAAAATTTTGAAAACGATCCCTCAGAAATGTTTAAGTTTTGAATGTCCTCCCAACTAAATCTTGCACCATCACATGTCTTGTACAATTAGTGGTGGGTCTATGAAATTAGGGTGCCACTAGTTTTCCTTGACTAGATGGGTTTGTATCGGATACTTACTCGCATAAAGGGTTGGTTAACTTAAACAAGGTCATCTTAACGGTTAAGGACCTTGGGACATAAAGGTTGGACGCCGAGACATAGAGATGTCAACCAACAACAGGAGTCATATGTGATATGATTAGCGAAAGTTGCTTACCGATCTACCATGTCTTCTAGCGGTGATGCTAAAGCTCACTAGTCGACTTGTTAGTTGTGGATCCTGAATCACTAAGTATCAATGGAGGGATATTGATTTTAGTGGGAGTAAATTCCGTTAAATTGTTTAATGTATTTTGCTCTGTCATAGATATATTGTCTTAGTATTTTTGCATTATTTTCTGTTGTAGATCAATGGCACCTAGCACACCGTTTTCTTTGCGTTCGATCCTTGAGAAGGATAAGTTGAATGGAACAAATTATGCGGATTGGATCCGAAACCTTAGAATTGTTCTCAGGGCTGAGAAAAAGGAAGATGTTCTAGACATCCCATTACCAGTTGAGCCTGATGATAACGCAACCCTTGCTGAGAAAAATGCTTACAAGAAGGCATGTGATGTCAATCTTGAAGTGAGCTGCCTTATGCTTGCTTGCATGGAACCCGAGCTGCAGATGCAGTTTGAGACAAACCATGAGGCGCACGATATGATCGAGGCGCTTAAGGACATGTTCCAAACTCAGGCCAGGACTGAAAGGTTCAATGTCTCAAAGGCCTTTGTGGAAACCAAGCTAGCAGAAGGCGCAGCTGTAGGGCCACATGTGATCAAGATGGTTGGTTACTCACAGAGGTTGGAGAAGCTAGGCTTCCCACTTGGCCCAGAGTTAGCCACTGATTTTATTCTAGCATCACTTCCGCCTAGCTTTGGGAACTTCATTTCGAACTACCATATGCATGGGGCGGAGAAGGGATTGAATGAGTTGTGTGGCATGCTCAAGACAGCAGAGGCTGACATCAAGAAAAGCGCTAGCAGCAGCCATGTGATGGCCATCCAAAACAGGCCTAACTTCAAGAAGAAGGGCAAATCTTGGAAGAAAAGGAAGGGCAAGGCTAAAGATATGATCTCTCAGCCAAGCTCAACGCACCAGACTGAGTCTGGATCAGCTGCAGAAAAGGAGGAGTGCTTTTATTGTAAGGAACTTGGTCACTGGAAAAGGAATTGCAAGAAGTACCTGGCTTCTCTGAAGAAAGGCGGTAGTAAGAGTACTTCCGCATCAGGTACACTTGACATTAATATTACAGGCTTCCGCTGCAACTGCGCGTCAAGTGGTAACAATCTGTGATCTATAACTGCTGCTGTTCCTAATTTTGGGTGAACGAGTTTTGTGTGAGCTAGCGTAGCCTCCATCGTTACCCAACAAGAACAACAACAGTAGCAACAGCAAAGGGCGACTCCGAAGGAGGATGACAGGCTAGAGAGAGCTGGGAGCAGGGGTTACAAGGACTCGAGCCATAGTAAAACGGGGCGATGAAATCCACTTTGGATCCTAATGAGGTGATCTGCAACTTCAGCTTTGAAGGAGGCTTTCCATCTTGCAGCATTTGGAAGTTTATTATTGAAGACAAGATCATTTCTTTCCTTCCAAAGGCACGAAGCACCAATCATAAAGATTTCCATAAAGAAGGGCTGAGAGAATTGTTGCTTGGCAATGTAAAGCTTGTGATGAATATTGGAGTTTTCATCCCAAAGAATTCCAAGTGAGAACCAGCCGGTGGCAGCAGACTGGCGGTCAAAAAAGAGGTGTTCCCTGGTTTCTTCAGCATCATTAAGGCAGAGAGCACAATTATACCCTTCCTCGAGCACCTTGTTTCTCCTATTCAGAACATTTCTGGTGTTGAGTCTATCATTCAGGAGCAGCCAAGATAAGAATTTTATTCTAGGGATACACTTCGATTTCCATACCCACAGGATTGAATTTTCAGGACGGAGGTCCTTGAATTGGTACTGATAATAATGGCTGGAGGAGTAGAATTGCTTTCCCCAAATGAATGACCAACTGTCATTATTATCAGAGGCAGGAAGATTATTCAGAGAGTCCCTCAACACAATGAATTCATTGTAGGCTGCCCGGGTCATCGGGATTCTGAAACAACTTAGCAGATCTTAATTTTGCTTCAGTTTCTAGAGGGAAATGCAAGGGTCTTTGGCAAACTGGTATAAGTTGGGCAGGGTCTATGAATGAATGGCATCATAAATAAGATCTTCCCAAAATACCACAGTATCCGCTTTTGAGACATGACAAACAGCAACCCCTCTATAGAGCACATTTAACCTCAGAATGTCTTTCCACCAAAAAGATCCCTTTTCTCTAGTCAGGTGTGGCACAGAGTTTGAGTAGTACTTCTGCCAAATGAGCTGGACCCACTGTACATTCTCCTTTCTGTAGAATTTATCCAGATGTTTGAGAAGGAGGGCATCATTCTGGACAATAAGGTTTATCACTCCTAAGCCACCTCTTTCCTTTGGCTTTCTAACCAGATCCCAAGCAGCGAGGTTGTACCCTTTATGAGTGAGATCTTTTCCCCTCCAGAGACCATTCTTTCTATGCTTATCAATGATTTCAATAACTGTTGCTGGCAATTTTAACGAGCACATGTAGTATGTGGGCAGTGAGGATATAACTGAAATCCCAATTGGAGCCGACCGGCATAAGAGAGGAACTGAGATGAAGCAGAAAGACGTCTCTCAATTCGGCAAATCAAGGGGGCATAATCTTTAACCTGAGGCTTGGTGAGACCCATAGGTAGACCAAGATAGGTGAATGGGAAAGAGCCAACTGAGCATCCAATAGCAGAGGCCAAAGAGCTGGCCTGGTCATGCTCAATGTTAATAGGCATTAAACAGGATTTGTGAAAATTAACCTTCAGCCCACTAGAGAGAGTGATCTTGTTCAAAATATCTTTAAGCAGTAGGAGCTGACCTTCATTAGCTTGCATGACCAGAATGGTGTCGTCAGCGTACTAGATTATTGGGAAAGGAGTGTCTTCGTCTTTGTGTATAATAATTATTACGGAAAAAGGGGTGAGAAATGGGACAACAAAAGAGTAATATGTACAAGAAGGTTTGCTCACTGAATGTTCAGCATGTTTCTATAACTAAGAATGTTTTTTCATTACCAACAAAAATATAGGCGAAAAGCAAAGATTATCATGTGTTGGTTTAATTACTTTCATGCAAATTTGAGCATCAGTTAAAAATATTACAAAAATAGGCAGACATCATCCTTGCTGTCTCACATTGAGGATGGAGGGAAAAAATGTGCTGACCCAAGCAAACAACAAGAGCTAGAGACAAGAAGCTAACTCAAAGAAAGAATATGATTAAGATAATATTATAATAACAATAGCAACCTGCAGAATGGCTATAAGATGGCTATAAGTACAGGACACATTAAGCATGAGTGAATAAAACTACTACGTCCTACAAGCAAGCAAGGCTTTGCAAACATCTGGACTTGATAAGAGATATAGAAATAATTAAAAAAGGCTGCTCCACCTAGCTACTTGACTGAACCTGTTGATTGCTGTGCAGACATGAATAAATCAAAAGCAAAGGAGTAAAATAAAAGTCAGGATGCTGTTGTTGTGAAAACTGAAAGTGAGATGCAGCTCCGCAGATAGACAAGATACTGCTGCTATTGCTGTACTGAGTTGAACTGAACTGCTATCATTATGCCTACACTAGTTAGAGCAGCTATAAAAGGCGAACTGTGAAAAACAGGCAAGCTGCTAATGTGGTGTTTTAAAAGAGAAGAAGAAGCTAAATACATACACTTTATTGCCTAGTCAAGAAAATTGTACATATAGAAAAACTGACCTGTATAAGAGAGAAGGTCAATCCGGCATTGTTTTTGATTGAGGACTAAAAAAGAAGAAAAGGTAACAAAAAATCAGTAGTCAGCTGGTATTTAACAAAATCATTGACTCAACTGATTGAATGTTCTTATTATACTTTTTAGCGGCTCCGATGTAATAGGATCGTGTATAGCTTTCAGCGCCGCCTACTTTCACCCAACACGAATCAAGTCTGGAAAAAATGCAGAGGTACTAATTTAGTGCACATATTTTCTGCCCCCAAAATATGAGTGCATGATCATATATAAAAAATTGTAATTAAAGAACAAGACAAGGATCATGCAAAATATTTCAACTGAGGCGATGGAAAGAAACCTTAAACAACAAATGTGTTCATTACCAGCAGAACTCTACCAAGAAGGTCATTGATAAAGTCATTTTCCAGACATATATGTTCATGAGTAACAGAACAAAAAAATGTAATATGAATCACTCAACAATCTCCTATGAAAGAATCAAAAATTTTGTGTTTTCTTCTAAATAATGGTACAGACACAGTTATCTGAGCTATATGGGGTACTACACGAGATAGACACACCCAACAGTATAACTACAAGTCTACAACAGTTATCTGAGCACCTAGGAAAAACTATCCACCGCATAAACTATGAAAATGCATAAAAAATGTAAAAGTCACATACACACAAAGAAACACAAAGCAGTTCTGCATTCAGACACACTCTACCATATATGTAGTAAGAGTCCAGTCATTCGACATCCCTACTTGAATTGACCACAAACACACACATAAATGGATGTGGTAAATCACAAACACCATTGCTGTCATAGACAGGTAACCTAGAAAACCTAGGACCTACTCTGACCCTAAAAGACCTATGCGTCACCTCCAAGCCGTTGCACAGATCCATTATTGCTGTCAAGAGGCCGATTTGAGGACAGATCAAAGGAGTTAGAAGCCTACCTGGATGGGGAACGGCTACGCCACGCCGATACTTCGGTCGGCTGCCGTATCGCGTATCGCGAACGTTTCCGATTCGCGATACGACACCGATACTCCATCGATTCTTATTCAGTACTACTATTCTTATTCTTCCTCCCTACTTTCTTAGATCGATTTTTTTCCTTTAATTAGATGGCAGCAACTAATACCAGCAGTGTATGTGCAAGTGCTAAATGATTCCAACACCAATCCAACTATTTAAGACTTATTTTATAGATTATAAATTATTCTATTTGAGACTTATTTTATATATTAAATTTAAATTCTAAACGTATCGACATATCAGATTAATTTGAAAATGACGTATCCGTATCCGATACCGATACACGTATCTGAATCGGCGTGGCCTAGGGGAACGGAGGTGGGGTGGATTGGTCGGAGCAGAGGATTCTGCACCGCGGGCCTGCCACAGCAAAAGGACACGGGAGCCGCATGATTAGCTCACGGGGCGGAGGCGCTCACCGGGTGGAGAGCCATGGGCCTGCGCCGAGCGGGAAGCTGCACGCCGGGCGGCGGCGCTAGCGTGCCGGGGAAGCGCTGGGGCTGAAAATGAGATGGGGAAGCGGGGGCCACATGGTGACGGGCTAGGCCACGCCGATTCAGATACGTGTATCGGTATCGGATACGGATACGCTGATACGATACGTCATTTTCAAATTAATTTGATACGTCGATACGTTTAGAATTTAAATTTAATATATAAAATAAGTCTCAAATAGAATAATTTATAATCTATAAAATAAGTCTTAAATAGTTGGATTGGTGTTGGAAGTATTTAGCACTTGCACATACATTGATGGTATCGGTTGCTGCCATCTAATTAAAGGAAAAAAATCGATCTAAGAAAGTAGGGAGGAAGAATAAGAATAGTAGTACTGAATAAGAATCGATGGAGTATCGGTGTCGTATCGCGAATCGGAAACGTCCGCGATACGTGATACGGCAGCCGACCGAAGTATCGGCGTGGCGTAGGTGACGGGCATCGCAACAGCGACCCGGTAACAACAAACGGGCGCACAAATAGTTTCCTGCGGACCCGATTGATCGATTAACACATGACTCACCCTCAGTTGTCGATCGTTCATCCGGACCACAACGTCGACCGACACAAAAGCACAATCTTAGTCGACTGATAGAGAGTAATTCTCTTAATTTCATGATAACTCCTCCTATTAATCCGTAAAGGAAATTTGCACCCAGAATTGCCTACGTGGACATGGTTATTTTGACCAGTTTCAACTCTTTGGTTGTCTCATGTGTAAACACAAGGCCAAAGCCTATCGGATCCACACGCCTTGCCTGGCATGCAGAACAGGCTTGAGCCAAACTATTGTCTGCGTCGCACCACAAGCCCCACGCCTGGTTTCTTGCTATTGTCTGCGCGTCTGTTACCGCTAATCTAAGCCAAGTGCATCATTTCCTGCTTGAAGGCCCTCCTTGCAGCAACTCAATATCAATGAGCACGGACGGTCCGTGGAGGCATACCTTGGGCCACACACAAGGAATCTTGGTGCACCCTCAGCAAACTCATCAACATGTTCGTCCAGCTCTTCGGCGAGGTGCCATTTACTCTGGAACGTGAGTTATGGGACTCTCTGTAAAGCTACCTTTCTATGTTAGGAATGTAGCATGTACTTTTGAGTGGGAGCTGGTGAACTGGATGTGCTCTCCTTCTCCTGTTTTCTATCTGCGATGGTGGAGAACTATGCACCTGCCTCCCTTGGTGATCTTCTATAGTACCTCTCCAGCAACAACTCAAGCCTTGAAAACGACTGCTCTGGCAGTGGTCACCCGTCGCACAACTGCAACATGAAGGATATGTTGCTTGAGAGCATGACAGATAGTGGGGCCAGTAGTGCTCGCAAACCACCTGTCGAGCACACTCCTGTGCAGCAGGAAGCATACCTGATTGAGTGCTCCAAGCACATCAAACCCAGCGCCTCGAATTGGAGGCCAAACAGACCTATGTTCAGGAGCATTAGGTTGTGCTACAATGCCAACGTGGCGTCATTGCGCTGGTGGTGGCTGACTGGCTGCACCTACCAATGTGCACGCACAGTACAAACCAAGATCATGTACCGGAACCAGATGTCCCCCAGTTTTCCTAGGTGAGCCAGAACATTGCCACCATCCAAGCCTACCAACCCACTTGAGTGGTAGATCCACTACAACCTCAGAGGTTTGATGGAATGCACTATGATGCATCATGTGGAGAGATCATTGTCTCATAGGCTCCGTCGATGAAGCTCCTCAGCACAACCAGGAGACCAACGCCCCTGGTGTTGTTCAACAGTCATAGTCTCATAGGTACCAGCACATGAGTGCCTAGCTGGGCCACACCCTCAATGCCCGATACCGAGAGCACGCAGGACAACAACAGCTGCTGGAGGAAGTGGCAGAGTTAGCGACCACCATGTCGACAATGGGGAAAGCAGATGCAACCCAACCCTTGGCAGCCCCAGTTGAGGGTGTTTGGTAGACAGATTTGCAATGCATTGTTCCCACTACATTCTCGTGTGCTGATTACCGACTCATCTGGTAAGCATGGGGTGCTGATGATGACTACATCACCATCCAATACCTATCGATCTACTTGGTTGATTTGGCACAAGCCTAGCTTGAATACCTCCTGACTGATTGCATTTTCAACTGGGCCAACATAAGAGTGGTTTTAATCAGCAAATTCCAGGGCATGTACACAAACTCTAGAAACTTCCTGGACCTAAAGGGCTACAAGCAGAAGGTCGGAGAGTCCTTATTGACTAAACACAATGTTTCCCCAGGCAATGCAGTGATCTCCGCGATATCATCGGCGCCGACATTGTCAGGTACTTCATTGTTGAGACCACGTGTGAGTTCCCGATGCACAAGTTGGTTGTGCAAAGCCTCACACCACCAAGGAACTCCTCGACATTGTCGCCAACCACACATTAGGCGAGGAGGCTGTAGGGGCAATTTTTGACAAGGGCAATGTCAAGGCCAAACAATCTGACGATGACAAGGGCCTATCGCACCAATACAATAAGAAGATGAAGAACAAGAAGCGCCATGACAAAGAGTTTGTTGTGATGACCGACCGCCCAGGCAAGCAACATGTGAGCCCACATCTTGATGCACAAGTTCACCAAGCACATTAAGGTGAACACAATTGCCGCTGTCAAATCCATACGGGCGATCGAGTTGTTCCTCGATGATGATTTATGTTTCGGGGACCGCAACTACATCATCACCAACAATGGCGCAAAGTTAATAGGGATGAAGTTTCTCCAGTTTTGCAACAACCACCACATCCAAGTCGACTGGACAGCCATGACGCATCCAAGGACGAATGGCCTAGTGAAACACGCTAACTTGATTGTGCTCCAGGGAGCGCGACCATCGATGGATATTACGCTAGTCTTAGTGGGGGTTTCATAAAGAGTTTCATGGCATTAGATTTGCTGATTTGGCAGAGGGTAGTGAAGATAGAGTTTCATGGCATGTGAGAGGAGTTTCATCCTCATGAAACCCATCTGGCATGGTTGCCTAGTTTCTAGTCCTGGTAACTGTGCAATGAAACTGTGCACTAAGACTGACCTTAGTAAGAAAAATGTCCATATTTCTAGCTCTCCTTCTATCCTTTAACTGCATTGGGTTGGCCTGAAAGAAGGAGAGCGAGAAAGTAGAGGGGAAGAAACATTTCCTCCCCCCAAACAAAGTCAAGGGTTTGAAGGTTGGCCCAACACTAGGCTCAAGGCATCCCAAGGCAAATCCCAAGTGAGGAAAGATCTAACTCGGACACCACAACTCATATCCGAGTCCTGACTTCGCCCTTCTCATGGCCATCCCATCATGGGAAGGTAGTAGGACCCTGAGTTGGTCAAACGACATGGGAACTGTACAAGTGGTTGGTCAATATCCAATGGAACTCTATCAACATGGCCCTAGCTAGGTCCCTGTGAACAAGACGCTTGAGCTCCACTCGAGTCAACGCGGTAAAAGCTCAACAAATGTGCCAGTTGGCCATTGAGGAAAATCACATTGGGTCACACCCTCCATGTTAAGATACATACATGAGGGATACATCAAAAGGTCAACACACCTCTCCAACTGATCCTTTGAGATCCATGGGTCCCATGGACTTGACGAAGTCAAAGGTTTGAAGGTCATCCCACCAATGGGCACAAGGTTGCCCAAGACAAACCCAAAGCGAGGGATGAGCTAAGGCAGGCTCGCTAGTAGTCGACTATTGGGTGCACGAGTGACCCAAATGCCACAACTCATATCTGAGTCTCAACCCTATGCTTCTCATGGTTTTCCTATTGAGATAAGGCAACCAACCCTCGGGTCCATCGAACTACTTGGGTACTATACGGGCAGTTGATTAGGATCCAATGGAATGCCACTAGCATGACCCTAGCCAGGTCCCCATGAACTAGATGCTCGGGTTCAACTCGGATTAACCTGGTAGCTGTTTAATGAGTGCGGCGTTTGACTATGAAGTAAAATGTTGTTTAGTTCGTCCCTTCTTTGCAATGAAACCTACATGAGGAATATGACACAAAGATATGATAAGGGCCTCTGACTGGTCCTCCAAATCAAACAGGGGCCTACTCCCACTTGGTTTGGCCACACTAACTAGAAGAACTCAGCCATGGAAGATTAACTCTCTGACAGGCTTTCTGTCCCACCCAACGGCTCAAGGAGCTAACCCACTAGGTTTACTCGTGCAAATCTGCTGAATCAGGTAGCATCTGGGCCTAATGAAGACTGAGCCTCTACATGATCCTGGGGATCACTTGAAAGCTCGAGGGCTACTGTCAGGGTCCTATAACCGGGGTGTGGGAACAAGACAAGAACAATACACCATATGGGACATCATTGCGTATCTCGGGTGTGACTGTTCAGCCAAACGAAGGCAAGCAGCAAGGTCGGACGCATTGACCGACCAGAATAAACCAACCGTACATATAAGGCCCGCAAGGAGGGCCTACTTTTTTGACTGACCTTCTTCTATGAGGAGGTCAAACGGTGGGACAACTGTCGGGGAGGATGAGGCTGCATGACCCTATAGAACACTTGAATGTACCCCTGCCAGCATGAAACAGTTACCATTGTATGTGCAATGGGACATGCACCCCTTGCACCATCAACTCTCTATACATCACGTCGTCAACTATCTGCACGGTGCAAAGGGATGTGACAAGGTGGACCTATCAATGTGCAGCCTGATCCCCCCCCATTCATTATATAAATAAATTTCTAAAACTACATTACTATATTCATTAAATAAATAAATATACCTTCCTTTAAATAAATAAATAACTATTCTACTTTAATAATAACTAATATATATATTTCATTAAATTAATAAATAACTATTCCAACTTTTAATAAATAAACCTTCTATATAAAATACATAAGCCTTATAACTATTCACAAGTCATACAAAACAAAATACTAACTAGCTTGCCTTCTCTCTCCATTTAAAACACAACATGAACACTCTCTCCACCATGAACTCAAGCTCTCTCCTCTCTCTCCTCCAAGAACACAAGCTCTCTCTAGCTAGCTTTACTTTGATTCACAAATCCCTCTATTTCTAAATCATAGAAGGATTACAAGCTAAATAAAACATTAGAGAATGAAAGAGTGTACCTTGTAGTGCTCCTTAGATGAGTAGAATCTTCACAAATTTTGAAAAAATTTGGGCAGCACCTCCCCTCCCACGGCCGAGCAGTATGAACACAACGCCTAAGTGTTCAGCTGGCTCGGCCGGGGGAGGAAGAAGGTGCTATATACAAAAGACATTAGCACCGGGTCGTGGCAAGACCCGGTGCTAATGTGCACCAATTAGCACCGGTTGCAGCCAGCAACCGGTGCTAAATGGCCTCGGGCACATTAGCACCGGTTGCAAGCTGCAACCGGTGCTAAAGGGGAGCATTAGCGCCGGGTCTCACCACGACCCGGTGCTAATGTGTCCGCCCTGACACCCCGCAGCGCCGCCCCCGCTCCTAGCCGTTGGACCCGGTGCTGAAGCCCCATCAGCACCGGGTCCAAAATGGCCGAGGCGGAGGAGGCGGGCGGATGTGATGCATTCTGGTAGTGATGTGTGTGTGTGTGGGTGGGTGTATTTAATGATCAATGGTATTTGCTGCTCTGGCCAATGTGTGTGCTGCTAGTACACGTACACTATCAGCGTTCAAGAGAAAAAAAAAGAATGACTCATTCTCAAATCAGCATAGACTTGCAAAAATTTCTGTTCATCCATCCCTCCTAGTTCTGCGCTGTGCAGTGTGAAGAGATTCCATACCGAAGCCTGTTCTCCCTGGAGCTCCTACAATATCAAAGTTATCCAAATCATGACTGATGTCTTGTGTCCAATTATCTTCTGTCACTTCACCTACCGGATGTTCAAGTGCAGTATAGTCTAAACACTACCAGAATGCTTCACATCCCCCGCCTCCTCCGCCTCGGCCATTTTTGGACCCGGTGCTGATGGGGCTTCAGCACCGGGTCCAACGGCTAGGAGCGGGGGGGCGCTGCGGGGTGTCAGGGCGGACACATTAGCACCGGGTCGTGGCGAGACCCGGTGCTAATGCTCCCCCTTTAGCACGGGTGCAGGCCAGGACCCGGTGCTAATGTCTTTGGCGCTGGCGGGCGCGGCGGCGCGCGAGGTCGGCGTGTGTGCTGCGAGGTGAGGTTGCTTGCTAGTAGTAGATACGGAGTATCCATTTCCAATCCAAGCTTCTCTTGTGTTCTTGTTGTCATTCTGCTGCTACTGCTAGTGAGAAGGAGATAGAGGAGTAAATCGATCCATTTTTCTGTTGAATGTAATCTCTGTAATCGATCTGAATGTAATCTCGATCTGTAAACTTCTCCATTGATTGCAATACTTGAATATAAATTTCTGTAATCTTGGATCTATGGATCTATGTAATCTCTGTTTAATTTCTCTGTTGAATCTTGAATGTTGAATCTTGAGCTATTTCTACTCTTTCCCTGTTCTTTTTGTTGTCGAAGAACATGGAGAAAGCACCGAGTGGTATTTAATTTTTTTTTGCTAAAATCTTTAGCACCGGGTGGTATTTCCAACCGGTGCAAAAGGATGCCCATTAGCACCGGCTATCTGAACCGGTGCTAAAGAAGTACCCTTTAGCCTCGAAATATCTGCACCGGTTGACACTACCAGAATCCTTCACATCCGTCCGCCTCCTCCGCCTCGGCCATTTTTGGACCCGGTGCTGATGGGGCTTCAGCACCGGGTCCAACGGCTAGGAGCGGGGGCGGCGCTGCGGGGTGTCAGGGCGGACACATTAGCACCGGGTCGTGGTGAGACCCGGCGCTAATGCTCCCCCTTTAGCACCGGTTGCAGCTTGTTATATTTAATGAATATAGTAATGTAGTTTTAGAAATTTATTTATATAATGGAATATATATTATAATTTGTATTTATTTATATATTAAATTTTTTTATCTTTAAATTGTATTGTATATTTGTTATTGGTTAATAATGCAGATGAATAGACAATGGATGTACGGGGACCCCCACGCTCAGGCCTTCCGTGATGGCCTTAGGACGTTTCTCGATGCCGCCGAGGCTAACAGGACGCCGTCCGGTTTCATGTTCTGCCCATGCACCCATTGTAAAAATATACAATCGTACAAACAAAGAGGTTGTCTTCAGGTGCATTTGATGAGGCACGGTTTCATGAGGAATTATTCTGTTTGGACGAAGCACGGTGAAAGAGGAATTCTAATGGATGAAGATGAAGAAGACGAGGCCGATGACGACATTCCGTTATTGGCTCAATACTACGGTTCCTTTGCATATGCTGCAATGGGTGATGCCGATGAGGAAGATGTTGCTCGGGAAGGCGATGCTCAGGAAGATGTTGCTCAGGAAAATGAACCTACTGATGGGCTCGGGCAAATGTTGCGTGATGCCGAGAAAGACTGCGGCAATGATAAGGAACTAAAAAAGATACAGCGCATGTTGCAGGACCACAAGACTGACCTGTACCCAGATTGCAAAGAGGGGCTAAAGAAGTTGGGTAGCACACTTGAACTTCTGCAGTGGAAGGCAGCAAATGGTGTTACTGATAAGGGTTTCGAGGAGCTACTGAAACTCGTAAAGAAGATTCTTCCAGAGGGTAACACATTGCCATCGACGACGTATCAAGCAAAACGTGTTGTTTGCCCTCTCGGTTTGGAGGTGCAGAAGATACATGCGTGTCCTAATGACTGTATCCTCTATCGCGGACAGTACGAACACTTGGATCGTTGTCCGGTTTGCACCTGCGCACGATACAAGATCAGGCGGGACGACCCTGGTGATGTTGGGGGAGAGCGTTCTAAGAAAAAAATCCCTGCGAAGGTGATGTGGTATTTCCCTCTGATACCCCGTCTGAAGCGTTTGTTCAGGAACAAAGACCATGCCAAACTGATGCGCTGGCACAAAGAAGAACGTAAGCAGGATGGCATGTTGAGACACCCCGCCGATGGATCCCAGTGGAGGAACATCGACAGAGCATTCCCAGAGTTTGATGCTGATGCGAGGAATGTTAGGCTTGGTTTAAGTACCGATGGCATGAACCCTTTTGGTGAAATGAGCAGTAGTCATAGCACTTGGCCCGTGACTGTTTGTATCTACAACCTACCCCCCTGGCTCTGCATGAAGCGGAAGTTCATTATGATGCCAGTGCTCATCGAAGGCCCAAAGCAACCTGGCAACGACATTGATGTGTACCTAAGACCATTGGTTGACGAACTTTTGCAGCTGTGGAAGAATGAAGGTGTTAGCGTGTGGGATGAGGACAAGCAGGAGCAGTTTGACCTTCGAGCACTGCTTTTCATAAGCATCAACGACTGGCCTGCACTAAGTAACCTATCAGGACAATCAAACAAAGGATATAAAGCATGCACTCACTGTTTAGAGGAAACCGAAAGCATGTATTTGAAACATTGTCGTAAAGTTGTGTACATGGGTCACCGTCGATTCCTTCCGGCGAAGCATGAGCTACGAAAGAAATGTGCGCATTTTGGCGGGAATGCTGACCGCCGTACAAAGCCGAGACACCGGAGTGGGGAAGAGCTATTTGATATGGTGAAGGACCTACACGTGGTGTTTGGCAAGGGAGACGGAAGCCAGGCTGCTCCGACGGGCGAGGATGGTCGTGCCGCGATGTGGAAGAAGAAGTCTATCTTTTGGGAGCTACCTTATTGGCAACGTTTAGAGGTCCGTAACGTGATTGATGTGATGCATCTGATGAAGAATCTTTGCGTGAACTTGATAAGGTTCCTGGGTACTTATGGGAAGCCAAACGATACACTGGAAGCACGTCAGGAGCTGAAACGATTGAAGCAATGGACTGATCTACATCCAGAAAAGAGAGACAAATGACGCTAGTACTTGCGTCCTGCCAGCTTCACTCCCAGCAAAGAAGAGAAGGCAAGCATGTTTGAATGCTTGAACAGTATCAAGGTTCCGTCTGGCTACTCCTCCAATATTAAGGGAATAATAAATATGAAAGAGAAGAAGTTCACAAACCTGAAGTCTCACGACTGCCATGTGTTGATGACACAGCTGCTTCCCGTCATACTCAGGGGTGTGCTACCAGTTAACGTGCGGAAAGCCATTGTGAAGCTATGTGCATTCCTCAATGCAATTTCTCAGAAGGTGATCAATCCAGACCACTTAGATCAGCTACAGAACGACGTGGTGCAATGTCTTGTCAGCTTTGAGATGATATTTCCACCATCCTTCTTCAATATCATGACACATCTATTGGTTCACCTCATCAAAGAGATTCGTATATTAGGCCCAGTATTTCTACACAACATGTTCCCATTTGAGAGGTTCTTCGCTGTCCTAAAGAAGTATGTCCGTAATCGTTCTCGTCCAGAAGGATGCATTGCTAAGGGATACGAAACGGAGGAGGTCATTGAATTCTGTGTTGACTTTGTCGACGATCTTATGCCGATTGGTGTGCCCGAATCCCATCACGAGGGGAGACTTGGTGGAAAGGGCACACTAGGGAGAAGATCGATGGTGATCAAGGACGTTGAGACATTTCGTAAAGCGCACCTCACAGTTTTGCAACAATCAACCTTAGTTGCTCCGTACATCGAGGAGCACATGCAGATTCTCAGGGACGAAAACTCAACAAAGTCTGCGGCCTTCATTCAGCGTCTGCACAATAGTACTTTCGCCGATTGGTTGCGAAGACGTCTTATGGGTGTCGAGGGCATTGATGCGCAGCTAGCTTTTGTAGCTAGAGGTCCATCGAGCACGATCTTGACATTCCAAGGATACGACATCAATGGGTATACATTTTACACAAGAGCCCAGGACAAGAAAAGCACCAACCAAAACAGTGGTGTCCGGATCGACGCGACAGACACCAATGGCAATACAAACTCATACTATGGAATCATAGAGGAGATATGGGAACTAGAGTACGGACCTTTGAAGATCCCACTGTTCAAGTGCCAATGGGTGAAGCTGACTGGAGGAGGTGTTAAAGTTGAAGCGGACTATGGAATGACGTTAGTGGACCTAAACAAGATTGGCTTTCTAGACGAACCGTTCGTCCTGGGCAAAGCTGTCACACAAGTTTTTTATGTGAAGGACATGGCTAGCAGACCGAAGAAAGGGGCGGATAAGAAAGGTGGGGGTAAGCAATTGGACCCATCACAAGACGAGCCAAAGCGTCATATAGTTCTTCCTGGAAAGAGAAAAATCGTAGGAGTTGAGGACAAGACGGATGAAGATTATGATATGCTCGATGGCCGGCCTCCATTCTCAGTGGCTGATGACCCAAGCATCCTGTTAGCGGCGGAGGAGACACCGTATCTACGGCGTGATCACAATCAAGGAACATTTGTAAAGAGGAAGTTTATTAGTGTCCGAGTAAACGATGATGCCATGTAATTTCTATTGATTTATAGGATTTTCTAACATTTTATATTGATTTTCTAGCATTTTATATTGATTTTCTAGTAATTTATAAGATTTTCTAGCATTTTATATTGATTTTCTAGCATTTTATATTGATTTTCTAGCATTTTATATTGATTTTCTAGCATTTTATATTGATTTTCTAGCATTTTATATTGATTTTCTAGCATTTTATATTGATTTTCTAGCATTTTATATTGATTTTCTAGCATTTTATATTGATTTTCTAGCATTTTATATTGATTTTCTAGCATTTTATATTGATTTTCTAGCATTTTATATTGATTTTCTAGCATTTTATATTGATTTTCTAGCATTTTATATTGATTTTCTAGCATTTTATATTGATTTTCTAGTAATTTATAAGATTTTCTAGCATTTTATATTGATTTTCTAGCATTTTATATTGATTTTCTAGCATTTTATATTGATTTTCTAGCATTTTATATTGATTTTCTAGCATTTTATATTGATTTTCTAGCATTTTATATTGATTTTCTAGCATTTTATATTGATTTTCTAGCATTTTATATTGATTTTCTAGCATTTTATATTGATTTTCTAGCATTTTATATTGATTTTCTAGCATTTTATATTGATTTTCTAGCATTTTATATTGATTTTCTAGCATTTTATATTGATTTTCTAGCATTTTATATTGATTTTCTAGTAATTTATAAGATTTTCTAGCATTTTATATTGATTTTCTAGCATTTTATATTGATTTTCTAGCATTTTATATTGATTTTCTAGCATTTTATATTGATTTTCTAGCATTTTATATTGATTTTCTAGCATTTTATATTGATTTTCTAGCATTTTATATTGATTTTCTAGCATTTTATATTGATTTTCTAGCATTTTATATTGATTTTCTAGCATTTTATATTGATTTTCTAGCATTTTATATTGATTTTCTAGCATTTTATATTGATTTTCTAGCATTTTATATTGATTTTCTAGCATTTTATATTGATTTTCTAGTAATTTATAAGATTTTCTAGCATTTTATATTGATTTTCTAGCATTTTATATTGATTTTCTAGCATTTTATATTGATTTTCTAGCATTTTATATTGATTTTCTAGCATTTTATATTGATTTTCTAGCATTTTATATTGATTTTCTAGCCAGTACTGGAGGACGTGTCGGACAGTCCAACAAGCTAGTCGTCAATCTTAATTAAGTAGAAAATACAGTTTAAATATATATAACTCGAGTTGACATGCATGAATATCTACTTTTGTGATATACATGTCTTCTATTCTGATGAAATGTCAGCTAGTATGAATATAGAGACGGCCGAATACGCATTAGAATACACGTATTAGAATATATACGTATATACACGTATATACCTGTCTCTTATACACATCTAGATGTGTATAAGAGACAGG
>OAMR01000129.1:2384618-2397231 GCA_900205405.1 Echinochloa crus-galli
CCGGTGCTAAAGGGACCCTTTAGCACCGGTTATGCCACCCGGTGCTAAAGGGCTTACCCTTTAGTCTCGGTTTAGTTGCATCGGGTGGGAAACCCGGTGCTAAAGGGCTTTCCCACCCGGTGCAGATATCAACTATTCTGGTAGTGCATCTTGACAAGGCACACCTATCAACGGTGCCTTCTTGCCCGCAATTGGGACATGCAGAATAGTGCACAAGGTCCAAACAATAGGAAACTGACACCCACATGAAGACAAATGAGGGCCTTACCTTCATAGACTGATATGTGGGACCCCTTCCTCTTTTTCCTGCCTCCTTGAACATATAAAAGGGGAGCAAGTCTCTCTCACTCTCCCTCAAACTCGTTCCACACACACAGTCGGTCAGCACTACGTACTAAAGATCGACAAAGTAGGTTAATCTTGGTGCATATCTCCCATAGGGGTTAATTTAAGACAGTATCAATAGGAAGAAGGATTGAACAAAGTCCATTTAATTTGCCGTGGGAGCGGTACATACAAAGTAAATAGGTGAGGGTGAGTGGTACATACACTTAGCGGCAAATTATTACATTGGTAGCTATTATTGTAAGCAATATTTTAATTTATCTAAGACTTTTCTTATTTACTGTGTTCTGTTTCATGTTTAATATTTTTCATTCTTCCATTAGTTTACATTACAAGGATTCTATATTGTAGTATTCGATTGTTAGCTTTCGGTGATTGAAAAAGTAAGGTTTCTTTTGTTCCTGCAGAAATTGAGGAACCATGCTGTTTGATGATGATGATGGTGTGGCACCACAATTCGATGCGGTGGATGAATATTATTTTGAGGTTACCAAGGACAAGCGTGTTTGTTTTAGTATTTTGCCACTTATGTTTAATGAGGATGATAAAGTGGAAGATTCTGATTCTGCGAATAAAGTATACTTGCGTGGTGTCATGGATAACAGCTTCTATCAAGTGTACAAGAAAGTGGTAGCTTGGAGGGTAGCACTTGATTGTGAGCAGCCAAACATCTCAGTTCTATCGAGTGAGGGTAATTGGATAAAACTGTTGAATCCACGGAAACATTACAAAGATGAGGTTGCTCGATCAATATTGATCACAATTCAAATGATCCACTTTGTTCGGAAGCCACATGGAGATAAGAGAAGGCTTCGGGGTCAACTTTGGGATCACCTCAATGAAATGTTTAAGTAATCCACATACAGTCCTTTGTCCTTTGGTACCATGTCATCTCAATATTAGCCTTATGTTTATTTTTTGCTTTTCTTTTTGCAGTGAGCTTGACACTAAACCTTCCGTGGATGACTTGAGGAAGCACCATCCCCTCATCAACCTATTTCTAGAGAGGGATCCAGAATTAATGAAATTAAAGGTATAAGTTACTATAATCTTTGTTGTTTAATTATATGGCACTTTGGTTCTTTAGTATTTTGTAAGTATATGGTGTTTTGGTTCTTCAGTATTTCACTATTTGGAATTGTTGGCTTTGTTTGTGGCCCATCAGTGATGTACTGGGTGTCAGACCATATATCACTTTACTCATTTTTAATTATTCAGTAGGGAACAATTTCCTACTTTCTCCTAATAGTTGACTCGATTTAGTAATGTAGAGTAGCATAAATATATGTTACTTAAAGCTATTCAATGACACTTTGCTTTTCGTGACTAAGGGATACTCAATTTAGCAATGCAAAGTAGCTTAAAGGTTACTTATACCTTCAATGATTTGCCGACACATTTCAATGTACATTAAACTGCAAAGACTTGTTGACAGAAAAATCTTAATGGCATGGATTTGTATTTCAAACTCAAATAACACAATAAAGTACATTGTACCACATCTACTTTTTGAATTTTTAATGATCAGATATGATCTGATCTTTTCTGTGGAAGTCTATCTAGGAATTTACTGTGTAATCATGAATGGAATGGGCTTTATTCAAACACAAAATTGAGACAATGCTTCAACCATTTGTTTTAAATATGTTTTCTTTTTATGCAGATTCTGCACAGGTTCATTTGGGATATTGCCATGACTACCAGAGAGGTATGGTAATTGACATGCTAATTTGTTGTGGTGTCTAATATTTTGTTTCTTGAACAAGTAGGAGAGGACTGCATTTTATTACGTTAAAGAACAGAAATATATATAACCTATGACACACGCGCGCAAGCACACACATACACACGCACACACATACACACACAGCTTGCTATGTTCCACGACTTAGATATGTGGTCTTTGTCATTTAGGAGAGATGTGTTGTATGTAACTCACATGTGTATTATAGGAAAAAAACATTTCATTGTTGGCTTGTTTTACTTTTGATTTGATTAGACCAAGACATCAGGCACCAATTTGCAATTCACTGATAGTGATTATGATGATGATGAAGAAAACAGTGATTCTGATTATGATGACATTGGTGATTCCGATAATGGTGTTGATACATTATGTGCTTTATGTGATGATGGAGGAAATATAATTAGGTATGTGAGCTTCTGTTCTTTATTAAGCAACTAAAAACTAATGTTGCCTTTTAATCCATTGTGGGTTGCCATGTGCTTTGTACCTTTTTTCTACATCACGACGCATGTGTGTGTGTTATAAAATCTCCTATAAGCATAAGCATCTGTTGATTAACTGAAAATCAATTTAGTTATATGCCTTACTTATTGCAATTTTCTTATACAGCTGTGTAGGCCAGTGCAAGAGGTCCTTCCATCCCAGAAAGAAAGATGGCAGAGAATCTAGATGTAAAACTCTTGGCTATAGTTCTGCAGAGTTAAAGGTATTTTTTGAAACACTGGTTCTGAAGGTTCATCAAATTTCCTGGTTTGAATTGTTGACATATTCTTTTTACATATTTAAAGGAAATTGATTCTTATCAATGCAAGAACTGTGAATTTAAGCAACACCAATGTTTCAAATGTGGAGAACTTGAACCATCAGCACAGCCACATGCTAAGGTATGGGCCTGTGTATCGGACACATGTTTCAAATGTGCTAGTGTTTACTTTTCATTTGACGACAATGCTTGATTCCCATCCTGCAAAGAACGGTTTCTTATTCCCTATTTATTACATTTCATTTTCTATTTTGGTTCTCCTACATTATTGGGACTGACTGACTGAGACGTACTGCTGAGCCTAGCATGGTATAGAGTATAGATGTTTTATTTGAACACAATGCTATGGAGAGTGACTAATTGGTGCAGCTTGCAGGGATGAAAAATCAATAGTAGACATTTGTTGTATGCTAATTATTTAAAGAGTAAATTGCACCCACCATACAACAACTTGTAATAGTGTATCATTTTGGTCTATTAACTTGTAAAATGTGTAAACCTATGCAACAACTTGATTGTTGTGTGCAGATATGGTCCCAAATACGCCAGGTATTGTATTTTTGCCACGTCGGTAGTATGACTTGGATTGCCGAAAGTTTTTATCGGACAGTTTAGTCGGATCAGTTTTTGTCGGACGGTTTAGTGAGATTGCGAATGGTTTTTGTCCATGATCTGGCCAATGGGTTGTCCTATTTTACGTAAATAACACACCTACGTCTACTGGATGGTTTATGAATGGTGAAGGTATTTAACTCGTCCATGAGAGACAACAAATTAAACATGTGAAGAAATGAATACAACGAGAATTTCTTCTTCCAAGACTTCTTTGATTTGAAATTTTTTTGGAGTACTAGTTAAATGATAAATTTGGTGGAGGAATCACAGCACGAAGAGCAAATTATTACCAACAGCATATATGCGGAGTGGCTAGCAGAGTGGTGGAGAAGGCATCGCCAGTATATGCAAGCTGGGCGGGCAGCAACATCAGGCCCATCCACGAGGGGCAGGAACGCCAGAAAGTTGTTCGTCGTCGGCAAGGAATGCCATGGAGGTACAGAACTCGATCTGCCCAAGGACAACGACTCTGGGCGGTCGGGTTGTTGGCGCATGCTGGATTGGATGGAGGCTAGGCAGCGCAAATGGGATTCGGGAGAGGGTGACGTCGTGGTTCCGTTTGTGTGCTTGTTGGTGCTCATCGATCTCGCGGCGGCGCACACCATGATAGGTGGCCATCTGCTGGGCAGACGGGCAGCGGGGAAACTAGATAAGATTAGTACAGTGGGAGTGTCTGTTTGGTAGCCAGACGGATAGGCACGGAGACTGAGATAGGCCTCAGTTAAAAAATTGCGGACAAACATAAGTGTGTTACCTGATAAAATAAAAAAGGTGATAAACTAGATCATGTCATGATGCTACGTCATACGGCCATCGTGGCAGAAATACATTACCTATCGTATCTGGGACCGTACATGCACACAACAATCAAGTTATTGCATAGTTTTACACGTTTTACAAGTTAATGGACCAAAATGATACACTATTACAAGTTGTTGTATGGTTGATGCATTTTACTCTTATTTAAATGATTGTGTAATTTTAGTATCTTTGTAATGTCTATTGCAGTCGTTCTTAAATCCATCATGTGCAATCTCTTAGGTGTTCAAGTGTAATAATCCAACATGTGGGCACTTCTACCACCCCAAATGTGCTGCGAAATTACTGGAGCCTGATCCTGATGGATCTTGCGAATTGGCAAAGAAGATAATGGCCGGGATGCCATTTACGTGTCCCATACATTGGTGCTTTAAATGTGAAAAATTGGAGGACAGAACCAAAACGGAATTGCAGTTTACCACGTGTAGACGTTGCCCAAAGTCATATCACAGACAATGTTTGCCAAGGTACCTTAGAGAATCTTGATTGCTTGTATGTATTTTGTTTGTATATTTGATTCTTCTCAAGATATCTAGTGGTATTTCTCAGAGAGATATCCTTTGAAACAAAGGACAAGAATATCAAACAACGTGCTTGGGATCTTCCTGGAATTACTATAATCTACTGTTTGTAATTGTATCATTGATTTATTTCCTAGTGTCTCTTTGTGCTATCTGCTCAGAGCAACTAACTTCTGTTAAAATATCGCAGAGACCACAAGATATGCAAGCCTACTGGAAATGCAAAAAGGGGCCATATAAAGTTCCCACACATACCAGAAACTATCAAAGTTGGAGATCTTCCTAAAAACGAAGGCAAAATGGTCACCAAACGAAAACGCTGGACAACTAATCAGTGTTTCAAGAAATCCACAAGGTTCTTGAACAGTGTCACTGGAACTAAAGCATCATCATCTACTGTGGGTAGCAAAACAGAAAAGAGATGACTCACCATTCTTGTTTTTTAGATAGGGTTATTTGGATTGGTACCATTACAATTCTTGAAAGTTGGAGATATACCATTACAATTCACCTATTCTGAGATATATCATTACAATTTTCACATACTTTGAACCATGCCATTATATACGTCTTTGATTCCATTGATTCCGTCTTTGATTCTTTTGGAACCACCGGAGACCTTCGTATTTTTGTATGGTCCAAAATACCCCTACTACCTTCCTCTCCCCCACTCACCGACGTCTGGGACCTGTACATCAAGTTATCTTCTTCCTCCCGCCGGCAAGCTCCTCCCGCTGGCTCCGGCAGCCTCCAGCGTCACCCGGCGGGCACATTCCCCATGCCATGGTCCTCGGGCTCCTCCTGCTCGTGGGCCTCGCGGAAGCGCAGAGGGGGACGACCCCAGCGGCCGCAGCCCCGCGCCCGACACCGGCTGCAACGGCATCCAGCTCGTCGAGTTCGCCCATCGACGACGCCGTCCTCACGGGCGGCGGCGAGCTACCCTACAACACCACGGAGGATGCCGGCAACGCCACCTCTTGTTCCGGGTACCCATAGACCTCCTCACGCCCAGCGCCATCGCCGGGGACCTCTCTCAGATCCAGTCCTCCGTTGGCATCGGCGGCACGGCCTGGGGAACGTGCCCGTCAGGGGCCAGGGAGGGCCCGTTGGAGGTTGCCGGAGCCAGCGGGAGGAGCGCCGCTCGCCGGGCCTCGGACACCGCCGCTAGTCACCTCCGGCCGCCGCCGCCGGCAGGCTTCTCCGCCTGTGAGGTGAGTGGAGAGAGATGGAGGAAGAAGATAACCCTGACGTCTGGGTCCCACACGTCAGTGAGTGGGGGAGAGGAAGGTAGCAGGGGTATTTTGGACCATACGAAAATACGAAGGTCTCCGGTGGGTCGAAAGGAATCAAAGACAGAATCAATAGAATCAAAGACGTATATAATGGCATGGTTCAAAGTATGTGAAAATTGTAATGACATATCTCAGAATAGGTGAATTGTAGTGGTATATTTCCAACTTTCGAGAATTGTAATGGTACCAATCCAAATAACCCTTTTAGATAATGGATTACATCTGGCCTCTATATCCATTTCTGGATATATATAGCCAATAACATTACAAGAGTTCTTAGACTCCAACTCTCAAAACTGAGAAAACACACAAACAAGAGAGAAAACAAAAGATAAAGAAAGAAAGCTAGAAAAACTAAGCTTCTAACTTCTTCTACATCCCTGCTTTAACCTTGATTTACACTACTGCAATAGCAGATTCTCGTATCTCATGCCTACTTAGAAACTGAAGATGCTAGGAAGACCTGCAACAACCATAATCACACCCGCTAAACCACCTCCATAAACACCCTAGAGAGGTAGGAGTGGCAGTGGCAACGCACCGATAGAACTCCCAAGACGACGCCTGAAGGAAGGGAATGACACTACCGCGCCGCCGTCGTCCGACCAAATCGGTCAAGATTTTCATCTAAAAAGATCACCGGAGATAGGGAATAAGATCTTCAGATGACGCCTTCCTGAAGGTAAATGACGTCCGAGACGCCGCCGTCATCGACCCCAAAAGAGGAGCAAGCTCTTGCCTTCGCAATCTACTCCCTGTAGCACACAGCCAGCCCAGAGCACCAAATATGCCCTCTCGGCGATTTCTAGCTTTCTTTCTTTATCTTTTGTGAACAAGAACCGACGCCGCGGCACACCCCGCTCGCCAGAGAGCCATAGCCCTCCGTCGACGCAGGCCACCCGGGCCGGCACCTCACCACACCCTCGCAGACCGCCTCCGCGAGCACTCGGCCGCCGTCGCATGGCCGCCAGGGCCCTAGTCCCCAGCCTCCGCCGCCACGACATGGACACACCGAGTCTCGTGCTGCCGCCACCCTTCATGCCGCCGCCGTCCACATCCCTGTCGATGCGGGCCAGTCACGGACCACCCCTGCGCGCACTAGCCGCTGGGGCCCTGGTCTATTAAGGACCCGCCAGGCCGCCGCCGCCATGGAAGCACCGCTGCCCGCACCGCACCACACTGCCGCCGTCGCCGCCCCAAGTAGCAGATCCACCATGGGGGGCAGCAGATCCACGACGGGGCACTGCGGATCCGGCCATTCGGCGCCGGAGCAGCCCCGTCCTCGCCGGAGAAGAAGGCGGCGCCTCCCACACGGCGTGACCTCGACGGACCGGACGAGCCGCCCTGCCGTCGCCCTCCTCGCGAGTGCCGGACTTCCGGCCGTCCGCTCAGGCGACAGCGAGGAGGGGATGGGGAGGGAGGGGGCCGGCGGTGAGATGGTGGGGGAACCCCCGGGTCGCCTGCAGGAGCGACGCTGGGGGGAGGGTTGTCTTATTCTTGTTGTCATACTAATTGTTTATTAATTCATATCCTATAGAATATACAGATAATATTTTCCTACAGAAGAGTCCAAAAGGTTTATCTTGTTAGGCTATTTGGTACAGTGAATATTTGCATCTAAAATGGTGACCTTTTTATTTATTTAATACTTCATTCTAGACTTCTCTACTTTTCTAACCATTGGTTCTAGCATACTAGAAAAAGCGTAGAATAATGAGAGATTGGGAAAACACCACATACCCAATGGGGAGGGCTGAGTTTTATATATATAGCTGAGTGGCTTGGAGTACAAGTAATACAACACGTATACATGTCAAGCCTAATGAGCTACTTCATAAATCATCCTCACTGCTAGTCACAAATGACAAGGATTTTTGTTTCTCCATCCCAGGAAAGCAAGTGGACCACAGAAGGAAAGATGCTCAAGGACATCCTCCAATATTGCTAGGAAGTGTGTTGATCTTTCTGTTCAGGTACATAAATTAAGGCTGATAGCCCATACTTATATATCCGTATATCTTGAACAGATCTTCTTCTGATTTGCAAATATTCAGATTCAAAAATGTCCTAGTGACAATATGCACTTTTTGTTTATATAAGAGGTGTTTTTACCTTAAGTAATTTATGAGTTTACTAGTGTATAAAAAATGCTTTAGAATAGCATATTTTGTTACCTATCTAGGAAAAGGGAAATGCAACCCGTGCAATACAAAATGCTATTAGTTATGATCATTTAAGCATCTGTAGTACTTTTCTGAATTTTTTTGTGGTGCATTTATGTCCTTGTTTTTTTATATTACTGTCAAGTTTCATTGGCACATGCAACCTAGTAAGAGCATCTCCAAGAGCATTGTTATATTGGATTGCTATACCTAAAAACTACCAAAAGTCTAAAAAACATCTCCAACAGCATTGCTATATGGATTGTTATCCCTAAATTTTTTAGGCTATGACCTATATTTCTCTCTTCTATATGCAAATATACCAATCCATGGATGGATTGCTATATTTCTCTTCTCCACGCGGGAGAGCCCAACTACCACCATCGGATGTTTCCGTGCTCATTGCAACGCTGTGCTCTGCTCAAACCGCACCACATCCAGCCACTGGACCTCGCCGCCCGGCGTACAGCCCAGCCCGGCATGGGCAAGCAGTGCCGTGGGCCAGCCCTGACGTAGACGCGCAGCTCCATTGGCCAGCTCGATGAGGCCGAGCTCCGTAGCGACCTCATCGCCGGGCTGGCACAGCGAGCCTTCACCCTTGCCCGGCGACCTCGGCAGCCTCAGTTGCCCCGAAGGCCTGCTGCAGCGCGAGTGCATGCGAGCTCCTGATTCAATGAACAAGCCGACTGATAAGCTCAATTCATCGATCCAGAGCTCGATTTAGTTGATTTGGAGATTGAATTGGGGGAGGATTTGGGCAAGAAAATGACCTCAATCCGGTGGATTTGGAAATCAAATCAGAGGATGATTTGGGGAAAGAAGAAGATCTGGGAAGAGGAGAAGTGGGCGAGCTCGAGGACCTCTGCTGCCTGACCCCGACGGCGAGCAGAGGCCGCGCGGAAAAGGAACGATGGCACGGCAGAGCCTGCGAGTGTGCGAGATGGATTTTACCGTGGAGATGATCTTTTTGCATGAAGGCCCTTGTGAAAACATGTAACTTTCTGTGATTTTTGTGTGTCTTGAACTTTTCACACAAAACCCCCGGAATGAAAGAATATTTGTATAAAGGTTTATAGGTATCCAGATTTAGATATGCTGTTGGAGAGGACCATAAAAATTTCTCAAAGATCTTCTCTCTCCTAGACCTAAAACTTGTTTTAGGTATTCAAATTTAGCAATGCTGTTGGAGATGCTCACAAGGTTAGTTTTCTTAGAGTATGCATTATACAGCCATACATGTACGTCCTTGGTGCATTCCCTACTCACAACTCACTGTAACCTGAAAGTACATTTATGCTAAGAATGGCTATTTGTGATTGCCTTGCCTTTGATCATGCCAGCTAGATACTAATGAACTCGAGGGACTTGAAAAAATATGATATTAGACAATTACATTCGATCAAGTAATAATTATAGACATCAGAGACTCAGAGTAAATGTTTGGCATCTGTAATGCTATAGTATCTGGCTCTCAAAGGCCAACTCCACATCTTATGAAAATGGTATGATTTCTGTGACTGCAGGAAAACTTGATGGATAATAACCCCCCAGTCGACAAGGACCCTGAATTGGGCAATGAGACATGCAGAATTTCAGGCGATACAAATGTCAATGGGAAAGAGAAATCATCAGAACATTCAGAACAAGGAGAAGAAGATGCTACCAACAAAGACACTTCCCATGAAAATAATGAGCGAAATGATGCCCTAGGCAGTCTCATTGTGGATGTGCAAGCTGAAGTGGATCAAAGTAAATTAATACCAAGAGCACATATAAGCATGGTTTTGGGAGAAAATGCCGATGGACTTGACTCGGTATCAGCACAAGAGAAAGAGGTCTTAATGGGAAAAAAATCAAATTTGTCCAAGCATGTGTGAACAAGAATCAAGATCAGGTCAAGGGAAAGCTGGTGATGGTAACGGTGGCCATCCTGATGATTATTACAGACGGATCACTATTACAGACAGTATAGTCACACCAGATCATGTTGATGGCAACCCTGTTGTTGGAAGGCTGCTGCATGTTCCACATGTGGATAAGATGACTTTTACAGACAGACTACATATTCTGCCAGAATATGGTTGTGACAAAGACCGAGAAGTTAATGGGGGTCATGCTTTTCAAGAGGAGCCAAATAGTTCTTGGTGCAATGTTAATCCTGAAACAGTGGGCATACATACTTCTGGTGACAAGTTAAGAAGGGAGTTCAAGGATAAGGGAGCTGATGATAACAACACAGACTTGGATAACAACAAGGGATGCAAACATATTGAAGATGGAAAAGAAGCACATACTGATGATAGTAGTCATCAATATCCTTCAAATCACGAACTGGATTACCAGAATTGCAATTCTGGACATAGTGGGCTCAAAGCTCCTCAGTGCAATGATGAGAGCAGTGCAGCTGAGGTTATTATTGGATCCCAATTCAGACAGAATAGTACTTTTCTGAATTTTTTTGTGGTGCATTTATGTCCTTGTTTTTTTATATTACTGTCAAGTTTCATTGGCACATGCAACCTAGTAAGAGCATCTCCAAGAGCATTGTTATATTGGATTGCTATACCTAAAAACTACCAAAAGTCTAAAAAACATCTCCAACAGCATTGCTATATGGATTGTTATCCCTAAATTTTTTAGGCTATGACCTATATTTCTCTCTTCTATATGCAAATATACCAATCCATGGATGGATTGCTATATTTCTCTTCTCCACGCGGGAGAGCCCAACTACCACCATCGGATGTTTCCGTGCTCATTGCAACGCTGTGCTCTGCTCAAACCGCACCACATCTAGCCACTGGATCTCGCCGTCCGGCGTACGGCCCAGCCCGGCATGGGCAAGCAGTGCCGTGGGCCAGCCCTGACGTAGACGCGCAGCTCCATTGACCAGCTCGATGAGGCCGAGCTCCATTGCGACCTCATCGCCGGGCTGGCACAGCGAGCCTTGATTGGCCTAGATCTGGATGTCTGCCCACCCCTGCCCGCCGTCGTTGTTCTCCTTCCCCTCCAACGTTGCCGTGGCTGCCGAGCATGCGAGCCACGATTTCCACGAACACCACAATATTTCACGAACAACAGCCGAACAGCCGTCGACACGTCCGCACGTGCGTCGCATCTGTCGGCGGCGGCAACGTAGAAAAAAAACAACATGTGAGAATACGATGCGTCGAAGGCTCCTAATCTGCGTGTCTATATTTCTCTCCTATCTACGCCGGGACATCGGCGTCAAGCGCTTAAGCCCATTCTGGCGTCCCCACCCTCCACGGTCCAGCCCTCCAGGAAAAGACAAGAACCAGATTTTTTTTTAGGGAAACAAGAACCAGATGGGTCGCACGTCAGTACGTCACCGCGATCCGGCCTCCGGGGACGCATGGGCTGGCCATTGGCCTGTTGGGCTGCATTGCTGGGCTTTGCGTGTGCAGCTGTGGGCAATTAGATTAGGGGATTAGATTAGGGAGTATTAAAAAGTTTCTTTTTTATTAGGGCATGTATAGCCCATAGACGGCGGGTCGTCTACGTAACCTCGATTTTAGCATACAGACAGATATATAGACGGCTCATACAACCTATAGACAGAAATGTCGTCTGTAAGCTGTTTAATGCTTTACATTAGCTTAGAATCAACTACGCATATATTTGTGTATACTATCATGTGGCTATTTGATACAAGAAAATATTTGTGTATACTATTGTGTGGCTATTTAATAGAAGAAAAATGCAGTGCCTTTTTTTCCTTGCCATAAGACACGACGGAAGCTACTGGACACAAAAAAATCGCAAAAAAAAACTGTGGCCTCCTTTATCCACTCGTCCAGAAGCCTCTCATCTCTTCCCCTGCAAGGCTGCAACTCCTGTTACTTTTCCCCATCCACCTTTCTACTATTTCCCATCCAAAAACTCAAGGATTGCGATTGCGAGCAGCTCAATCCTCTGGCAGATTAGTCCGCACCGATTGCGATTTCTACCAATGGCTAGAGGTGCCCGCGGCAGGCTCCGTGCCCAGGCAGCATCGCGCTCCACGGAGATCGCCGCGGCCGGGGCGGGCTCCACGGAGGTCGTCGCCCAGGCGGCGTCAAAGAAGCAGAGGCTCCACGAGCCGGGCCGCGCGGTGAGCGCCAAGGCAGAGGCCGAACCCCGGTGAGCCTTGTGGTCTCCCTTGACCTCGGTGAGGCCGAACGCCGGCGGGCCAGATGGTCGTCTCGTACAGGATCCCGAGCGGCGGAGCTCGATTTGGGGTCGAGGCCGGCGCTGCGCTCTATCACTTCAAGGCCGGTCGGCGGTGCATCTTTGCGCGCTCCCTGCTCCGGCCGACGGCGGGGTTGGGCTCCGGCGCGGGGGTGGGGGGG
>OAMR01000129.1:2398424-2422598 GCA_900205405.1 Echinochloa crus-galli
AATTTTATAAAAAGGACTGATCGAGTCCTCTTCTTTTTTAAAAGTTGCAGAAATTTTAAAAAGCAGGCCATTAATTGATTAACTATTTAATCAGTTATTTCCCTCTCGGTTTCATCTGGGCCTAGCCCTGTTCGCGCCCACCCTGTGTCTAGCCCGTTCCCAAGTCAACTCACGTGCTTCCTCGCTATCCACTTTCAGTGCTGGTCCACTGGCACTCTATTTCTTCGGCGAGAACCACTCCACAGCAGCGAGAACGAACATATTCAGTCTAAATTTGCCTGAGAAGAAAGCAATGGCACATTCAGTCATGATTCATAGCTGCTCGCTTAATTATAGTCGATTCAGATGGCAAGAAAAGCTTGAAAGCTGTCGCTTGAAAGAAACAACAAACCAAAATGTACTCACTGTGGCCTCTAATTTTCTCTCAAGAATTCCTAATATTTATCTCTCAAAAATACTTGCCCGTGTGATAACATGGTTGATAGACTACATGACTAGTGATCAGAAGCGTAGTGTAGGCAGGAAAAAGTAGGAAATGGAAAATTTCCACTCTAAAAATTCTAGAAGGAGCTGTTGGGGTTGTTGCAAGATCACCGTGCACTCTTAAACGCCATGCCGCACTGCTGCACCCTCTTGTTCGCTGTTAACTTTGAACGGTTCATATTATTGACAGCAGAGCTGACACGCCGGAGCCTCAAGAAAGAGACCTTGTGGTGAGACGTACGACCGTCTGATCACCGAGGTTTTTCCCAATAGGACGGCCCTCACGTCATGCACAAGGTCGTCGTCCTTGTCTTCTTTTCATATTTTCTTGTCGCAGGCTGACTGGTAGACTAGACTTCTTGGAAGCATGACTCCACGTACTGTGCTGGGTACAGAAAGACCATGGAGCCCAGTCCTTACGGCAGGTCCAGACCAGCTATAAAATGAGCTCCACGTCCTGTTGACGGCTGTACACTTTCAACACAACAGACTGAAATACCATCGATCAAATATATTCCTTCTTCCATCGAGCATGGAGGCTGCATCATTTGCCGGCGGCGCCATGGCCTCCCTGGCTGTGAAGCTCAACTCCATCCTCATGCCCAAGTATGAGCTGATGATCGGCGCCAGGGCCGACATCCTCTTCCTTCGGGCCGAGCTTGAGAGCATGCACGCCTTCCTCGAGCGGTTCTCCACAGTGCGTGACCCGAACGCCCAGGTCAGGGCCTGGACCAAGGAGGTGAGGGAGCTAGCCTACGATGTTGAGGACATCATGGATGAGTTCATGCACCGTGTCGACGCCTATGGTGCCACTGTCCATGGGTCAGGTAGCCTCCTAGGGTTCACGAGCCGCATCCTACGGCTAGTGACCATGGCGTGGACACACCTCCGCTTCTCCGGTGAGCTCCGGGGCCTCAAGGTCCGTGCAATCGAGGTGAGTGAGCGGCAGTCGAGGTACAGGTGTGGCGATGACATATGGGTTTCAAGGGATCAAATGGCCGTTGATCCTCGGATCAACGCTCTCTATGCCGACATGCCAGATCTGGTTGGCATGAACGGCCCCACGAGTGACATCGTGGAGTGGTTGATGGGTGGTACCACCACCCTCAAGGTGCTCTCTATTGTCGGGTTTGGCGGTCTGGGCAAGACAACTCTCGCCATGGAGGTGTTTCGGAGGGTAGGGGGGCAGTTTGGCTGCCATGCCTTCACAGCCGTGTCGCAGAAGCTGGACATGAAGAAGCTCTTGAAGGACTTGCTATCGCAAGTTGCGCAAGAAGAGGTTAACGGCGTCGACACCTGGGAGGAGGGGCAACTCATCCGCAAGCTGAAGGAGTGCTTGCTAAACAGAAGGTAAGCAAGATCAACTTTCCTTTACTAAGGGGAGTATATGTCTAGCTACTATTTCTTATCAGTTTAAGCTTTTGGGTTATGTATTTGGTACGTTAAAATCTGATTCGGACACCTTTTGATGTATCAAGAATTCAAGACCTAGATATGCAGTTTCAAGAAAAACAAATAGTAGCAGCTCCTTTCCAGTCCTCGTCAAATACTTTGACGTGAGATGATTTTTGAATAATGAATTGATCGTATGGTTAAACTAAACCTCTCTGAGTAAAAGACAAATTTCTCAACAACACCATATAGGTTAGCATCAAATATTTCTTATAACCTTGAACTATGAGAAAACCTAGCAAGGCACAATATCTTGCTCTATATTTCTTACTAGTTACATAGATGATATTAATTATAGTTTTATTATATGTATAGTATCTTATTTACAAAGTATTAATGATTTATTAGCACAAACTGTACTCTGCAAAAAAATTAATATTTTGGATTTGTTAATCCTAAAAATGTTGAAGGATAGCTCACATGGTGACTTCTCTAGCTTTTCCAGGCCCATGCCACAAAGCTGCAAAAATAACGACTTAAAACAATGGCAAATTTTATTGCACCTTTTAGCATTGTTGAACAAACACAGTTGCGTCACCAGAGCTTATAATATGGGCTACTCATCAAGTCAAACTTACTTACAAATGGAATGTTACCATATGCTAACTGTATGGTAGGAATAGCCCTGCATCATCTAGCATATTTTTACACACCAAAGAATATAGACGGTTACTGAATAGAGTAACATTAGAACTTTTTTGCTCAATTGTCATTTTTCAATGCTATGCGTTCAGCCTGATATTAGTATGTATTCACCATTGAACCCATAGGTAATTTGAAAGATATGCTCAGTCTCTAAATCACAACAAATAAAGAAATATCCCAGATTTGTTTACTTATTGTGTGTTGGCAATTCACTGCTCTAAATATGGCAGCTCCACTATCTCATATATTTGATACAGGTACCTCATTGTAATTGACGATGTTTGGAGCAAATCAGCGTGGGAAAAAGTGAGATGTGCTTTACCTCAGAATTGAGTCAATAGCAAAGTTGTGTTGCTCTGAGACTGACGATCGTGTATACAGAATTGAACCACTTAATGAATCTGATTCAAAGGTCCTATTTTTCAAGAGAATATTTGGCGACAACGAAAGTTGCCCTCCCCAAATAAAGGGAGTTTCAGATCAGATCCTAAAGAAATGTTGTGGGTCACCATTAGCTATAATCAGCATAGCTAGCTTGTTAGCTAGCAAGCCTGTCATGTTGAAGGAACAGTGGGAGAAATTGCTTGTCTCTATTGGTTCTGCATTAGAAAAGAATCCTGATCTAGAAGGCATTAAGCAAATACTTTCCCTCAGCTATTATGACCTTCCTTACCACCTGAAAACATGTTTGCTGTACCTTAGTTTATATCCAGAGGACTTCAAGATTGAAAGGGATAGTCTGATTCAGCAGTGGATTGCTGAAGGATTTGTTGGAGTAGAAAGAGGTCTAAGTGTGGAAGATGTTGCGGAGAGCTACTTCAATGAGCTGATCAATAGAAGCATGGTCCAGCCAATGGATATAAACTGTGATGGTAGGGCTCATGCTTGCCAGGTTCATGATGTAATGCTTGAGCTTATAGTATCAAAGGCAATTGAAGAGAATTTTGTCACTTTGATCGGTTGTCATCCGGTTCCAACCTCATCTGTACAAGGCAATGTTCGCCGATTATCTATCCAGTGTGACTCAGAAATTTCCAAAACACAAGGGGAAATGAACTTGCATCATGTTAGAACACTAACCTCATTTGTACAGGCCAACCTTGTACCTTCTTTATCTGAGTTTAGAGTCCTGCGAGTGTTGAATCCAGAGGGTTGCCAAGGATTCAGCGAAAATCATTTGAAAGATATCAACATTTTGTTTCACTTGAAGTATTTGAGCCTCCGGAGAACATGGATTGCAAACCTCCCACCGCAAATTGGAGACCTGCAAACTTTGGAAACATTAGACATAAGAGATACTAATATAGAAGAGTTACCTGGAACAATAACAGGGCTTGACCAACTGAAGTATATAATCAGCGGTGGCCATACATGGGGGAAAATAAAGCTACCAGATGGTATAGGGAACATGACATCCCTAAGAACCATATCAGGTTTTGACATTTGTTGCAGTTCAGCATGTGCAGTACAAGAACTTGGTAATCTGAAAAGTTTGATGGAGCTTGCAATCGACTGGACAGATTTTACTTCTGGAAATGTGAAGCACCAAGAGGCTATGATCAGAACTCTGGGAAAACTGGGCACAAGCAATCTTCAATCCTTTGCAGTCTGTAGTCGCAATTTTGGTTCCCTTGAGTTCCTGGATTCTTGGTCACCGCCACCCAATTGCCTTCAGAAGTTCCGACTATCAGCTTATTACTTTCTCCCAAGAGTACCAAGGTGGATGGCATCACTAAGCAACCTTATTGATTTAAACATTGACATTGCAGAACTAACAGATGAAGACATAATAATCCTCAGGGAGTTGCCTTCCCTTCTTCGTCTTGACTTATGGTTGAAATCACCTCAAAAGGACAGGATTGTGCTCCAAGGAGTAGGGTTCCCATATTTGAAAGAGCTACTGTTCAGTTGTGAAGGAACTTGCTTGATATTTCAACCAGCATCTGTGCCGAAGCTCGAGAGGCTACACACAACAGTCCATGTAATCAAAGCAAAAGCATACAGTCACCAATTTGGCATGGAGCACCTTAAATCTATCAAGCAAATCAACATCCAAGTTTTCTGTTATGGTGCAAGTGCATCTGAAATCAAGGATTTTGAAAATGCAATTTCTACTACTGTGAAATATCATGCTAACCATCCTAGGATGAATATCAAAAAACATGGCATGGATTTGATCATAGAGGAGAGTAACAAGAGAGAATATTCAGAAGACAAAAATGTGGAGGAATATGCAAGCAAAGAGGTTGTCCATCATACAAACAAGAAGAGAAGGAAACTACAGATAGAAGAACACAACTCATCAAGTGCAAGATGATTTCTGATTTCTCAGCAACTTTAAATTTCAATGAAAAAAGCTGCAACTAAGGCAGGTTGATATATTTGTACTAGGACTTCCTTTTATTAGGAACGTGGCAAGTTATAGTGTGCAATTTTCTTAATTTTGAGGTCCAACCCAACTGGAAGAATGATAAATAGAAGTCATTCATTTATGAATGATGAGAAAGGTTACCAAATAGATAGGCACACATCTGTCTTATTCACAGAAATGGACAGGAACAAGTGCAGATTACATATCGCATGAACACAATCATACGGCCCAAATATTGGAACCTACTGGCGACAGCTGACAGCTATTTACAAAGACATTGATCACATCTTTCACAATTAAGTTTTGATAGCCAAGTCCTTAATCACTACCAATTTTCTTTAACAATCTTTGCTTTCTCGAATATGAACTTCCCTTCCTTGTATCTCTGTGACTCCTCATAAGCTCTCTCGTATTTCCAACCCAGTACTTCACGGCAATCACGGCAGTAGATATCAGCAACCGTATGAAGTCCCGTCATGAGGTGCCTATCCTCCTTAGGCCCCACAGCTATGTTCATGGCATGAGAAAACAGAAATGCACGGCCATTCCTTCCCTAGAATAGTCAAGAGGAGCAAAGGGAGAGACAGTATCATCCTCCATACACAAACAAAAAATAAGCTATGTCCAAGTGTACCCTGTTTTTCATCTAAATAAATTGTGACTATTTTCTCTACAAACAATTAGACTCATGTCAATACACTTTCATGGTATGCTCAAATCTAGCAGCCCAAGCTCTGCTAACATAACACCTTAACTGAAAATTGGACACAAACTTGGATTAACAGATTGCCTTCACTGCTGCTAGAAAAAATGACAGAAACTTCGATTAACTCAAACCCTGTAACACAAATCTTTCTGAACTAATTACTCTGCAGAGAGACAAATTTGGGTGTCCCTAGGAATGCAGCAACCAAAGATACTCTGTTCAAACTGTAAATTTGGGTGGTACTAGAGTAAATGCAGCAAATAAATAGGCTTTCAGGTCGCTGATGAGCTTCTTCAATTCTGCTGTAGCCAAACCACTAATGTTCTCATGAATCCACTAATTGAGGGAACTCTTTACTCCTTAACTGATGGCAACTAAACAATAGGATGCTATAAACAATCAGCCCAATACTACTGTTACTGAAGAACAAGGCCCCCGGTGGTAGGAAGAAATCTGAAATCCCCAGCAACTCCCCTCTTCTTTCACCTGAAAGGCCTTGGAGATGATGTCGTCGTGGAGGCAGACGTGGTTCCGGCAATGGCAGCAGCTGTACACCCGCGGCCCCACCAGCTCCGCCATCGTCGCTTCTCCCCCTCCCTTCCCCTGCAACCAATCTACAGAGTCAGGAATCAAGAACCGACGACACATCACAAATCAAGAACAACAGAGGGATTCGGCCTTTCGGGACGTACCTGCGACTGAATCAATAAGAGGGAAATAGGGAAAGCTACGGATCAGTCAGTCTAGCTGCGCAGGCAGGCAAGCAGGAAGGAAGGAAGAAGAGCACGCAAACGGCGGTGAGAGGGGGGGAGAGAGACGGGGAACAAAGGCAAACCCAGCACGAAAACAGGCGGCGCCGGCGGCCAGAAAATCCGGACAGAAGCAGCGGAATTTTAATCGGATGGATGGAAAGGAATAATTTTGACTCGGCCGCCAAGATTTCTGTGGGAAAATTTGGCCCGATGCTGGCGCAATCAGGAGGAGATTGTCCTTGTCGGGAGCAGAGGAGGGGAGGAAGGAACAGTGATGACTAAGTTTTTTTTAACTAAAACTGTGGGGGAGTTTCCCATAGCAACGTATTAAAAAGGAAAAAAGAACCAACTTACAGTGAAGGTACAGAAGGGGCGATAAGATCGGGGAAAAACTAAAAGCTAGGCAAGAGACTATACAATAGCAGAACGAAACAAACAGAAATTACAAAAGCCCTATGGTCTTCACGAAAACGAATTAGCTGTAGAAGTACTTGATCTTTAAAGTTTGAACACCATTGTTGGATGGAGGGACGAGCACCATAAAAAATGATCCTGTTTCGCATCTTCCAGATCTCCCACGTGGTGGTGACGGAAGAGAATTGATGGAATCCGAGTAGGAAATGGAGAGCTTTGATTAGTTGGGTCAAGCCTCAAGCGGTGGATTAGGACATGCTTAGTCATTACTACTTCTATCTAATTTAGTCACTTGCTCTTGTACGATTTGGGAGCGTCTGGAAGACGGAGGCAATCAAGAAATGGATTAGACTAGATTATTTGTTTTTTTTCTTTGAGGAAGATGGTTGTTGTGACCCTAGAACCATATTTTAGGACCGCGCTAATGCGCGACCGGTCGCTCGTTAGCGCACCACGCGACTCGATGCCGCTGCTGCAGCCGCAAGCCCCTGCCGCCGTCTCCTCCTCCGGCTCCGGACAATTAACCGGACAATTAACCCCCTAAGGTGCTATTGGTACCCGGTGTTGACACCGTGGCACGCCACGCTGGATCTTTTGACACCCTGGCGTTCGGGTCCACCTATCAGATCGACCGGCCGGCCCATCTATTTGGCCCATATCCCCACCCGCAGGCCTCCTAGGCTCATCTAGCGTGAGTTGCCCTCGTCCTCTCCGCGACCCCTCCTCTCTCTCTCCGCCGGCAAAGCGGATGGCGATTCCATGATCGGGAGCAAGAGTTGTTGAGCGGGCTGCATCAAGATGACGAGGTGAGTCTGCGGTACTCGATTGCTCCATTTTTTGTTTCAATCTAGATTGCAATTTCAAAGAAGTGTGGATTTTATTGGGGTTTTCTTGGGGTTAATCCAGTGTCAATTGATGATATGTTAAGTTTGTAGTCCGCAAAGAAGTTATCTTTTGGTCGTTGTATGTAATATTCGTGAAGTAATTGACCTAAATGTGATTGTTTTATTGACTGAATTGGTTGAGGCCTGGGAGGAGTTGTCTGATGGGTTGATGTTACTAGTCGACGATGTCTCATGCTCAGTAATGACTAATAATATCACTGAAGGTGGAGTGTCTGATCCATCACCTTCATAGTCAGTGGTGGAGGGTGGCCAAGTCGCCACGTAGGACACTATATATATATACTCCTTATTCAATGGGGCGGCTCCGGCGGCCGGCCAGACGCGCTACGTCAGCGGAAAAAATTACCGCGCTTCGATTTTCATCCGGCGGCTTGGTTTTTACTGCGACATCTCGTCTTTTGGGAGGCTAGATTATGCAGGTCAGGGTACTTGCAAATTTTCTGGCACGATTACCTGCTCCGATTTACAGCCTGTATTTTAGTACTAACATACTTTATTTGGTTTGACTATTTGTATTGATGCAGTGACATGTATGTGGGAGGACTCCTGCTCGTCCTAATCGAGATTAAACAGCTGTTGAGTATTGCAGCATTTCATCATCTTTACCTTACGGTATGCTGCTGCATCTCTACGTTTCATGTTTTTCATTGTTACCTGTTATCTGGTTGTATCCAATATTGGTTAGCTGGTTTTATTTGCCTATGATCTTTTGCTTTGTGTTCAAGGTCTAGACTCCCTCTGAACATTTGCCATAATATCTTGAGAAGATTATCAGTTGCCTTTTTGTAGTGCTTATTCTTGCATTTGATTCCATGGTCCTATATTGTTGCGCGGTTGGGATGTGGAGATATATATTTTGGTTGCTACAATCTAGCTTTGCCATGTGCAACTATCACTACACGGTTATGCTCAGTGCACAGATAATGTGGTCGGGCACCGAATCCACCAGGTTTCATAAGGGTTAATGTTTCTCTATAAAGCAGATCATAGTCAATGGATGACTTTGTATTATTCTGCTTTCTCAGTGGACACTACCAGTACAAATTGAAATGCATATAGTTTCCATAGATAGGTATCTACTCATTAGTTTATCTTGTTTTCACTTACCAGGTATATTTCCATCTTTATCAAGTCCCCTTTGTCAGAGCGTTCTTGAGCCACCGGCAGTGGACGGAGAAAAATCCCGTGAGACTGAGATGCGGAGCCGTCCGTCGCACCGTCTGCATCTCCCTCCGCATGGCGTGCCGCCTGTTGTACTCCTCCCCCCGCCTGCCGCGCCATCTGGCGATGGAGCGTATCCGGCTGCGCTCCTCTACGGCCACAAGCAAGGGCCCCTCCGATTCCTGGACCACCGAGGTCCACATCATACGGCGTTCCCTCTTCTTTCTTCCTCTACAGACAGCAGCACACCTACCGTTCCTCCCCTCTGTCGTACAAGCAAATCAGCAGGTGGAGCTACAGCCGTTGCCAGCAATCCCATGGATGGTCGCTACTATGTCCAGATCTCCTTTTTTTTTTGTGATGCCTCTAGGTACATTCTCCTGTCCCTCTTCCTTCCATGAATTTCAAGGTTACCAAGACCTAGGGTTTGAGGATAGGGATTTTTAAAATTTCCATGGAATTGAGTGAAATTTGTGCAAAATGATTTAGTTATAATACAGATAGATGAATCTCATTGTTTCAGAGTTCAATCGGTTCCCTTTTGAAACCAATTTGGATAGGCACATATGGAACACACTATACTTAACGACTGAAGTTTGTTTCATATGCAAAGCTTTAGCAGGACGGGCATGTGTCATTGAGATTGCCCATCAAAGGTTGTAGGTGCACTAAAATTTCTGGAAAGAAGAAAGAAGGGTGCAGCAATACCTTTACAAAATAATTACGGTGATGGCTTTTTACATTGCCGGATATGATGATGCCACTAATCAATTATTTCTCAGCAGGCGTTCCGCTTGTGGCGTCTCTCGTTGTTTGACCAATAAAAAAGTTTCTCCTGGTAAGTTCCGGTAAGCCAGAAACAACCTAAAAAAAATGAAGTTTCTACATTTATTTCAGAAGCATATTCTTTGATGTATTTTCCAGATTATTGTTCTGTTAAGTGTTAATTTTGTCTTACCTTGTTTTTCCCTGCTCCTTCAGTTCATCCTAATTTGGTGAGTGCTCTAGCTACTCCATTTGCTGTGGGCTTAATGGTGGTTGTTTCTTACTCCCTTTAAGATATGCTGCAGGTCTGATTTACCTCTTGTTGACTATGGGCACGTTTGGTTTCTTTGACAGGCTTTGCCTTGCGCCCTTGCCTCGCCTACACGCGCAACGAGGCGCTTGCCAGCCCGAGCGAGCTGATTTGCCTCTCCGGCGGTAGCAAGGTCTTTCCTTGCTGGCACAAGCCCCAAGTAAATCTTGCTCTAAATCCAAACGTTTTGTCTCGCTGCTCTCCTGGCTCAGCAAGGCAACACAGTACCCAGCAAACGTACCAAACGTGCCCTATATATATCGGCGGTGTGGTACGTGCATTGGGTAGGTTCTGCTCTGCTATGTTACTCCTGATGGTATCGCAGTATATGGTATTTCTTCCAAAACAGAGAAGGTAAATCTTCTATTCCAAGATATAAATAAAAGAATTAATCTGCCCATCAATAACTGTAGGTCAATTAGATAGTTTTGCCTCATATTTTTTTTTCCCTAAGATATGTATCGACAGTGACCTGGTAGATCAGTTTTGCCAATTAGTCCTTGCTGCCACAAGCTTGCATGGTTTCCCATAGTGCAAACTTTGCTAAAAATGAACCCTTGCTTATTGCGGAGCAAAATAATATCCTTTTAATCCACTTTTAGATCTGAATATAATTTGTTAACCTTTTTGGTTTTTTGAAGCTTAGCTTACCACTGGTTGTTTCTGACGTGGGTTGACTGATGCAAATTGAGGCCTTCATAACCTTGCAGTGATAAGCCTATATCAGTGGTTATGTTGAGAGATAAGATTTTCCGTTTTACCCTTGCCACTCTTAGCCTCTGGTGTTGCCCAGTATTTTTTATGCAGGTCAGGGTACTTGCAAATTTTCTGGCACGATTACCTGCTCCGATTTACAGCCTGTATTTTAGTACTAACATACTTTATTTGGTTTGACTATTTGTATTGATGCAGTGACATGTATGTGGGAGGACTCCTGCTCGTCCTAATCGAGATTAAACAGCTGTTGAGTATTGCAGCATTTCATCATCTTTACCTTACGGTATGCTGCTGCATCTCCACGTTTCATGTTTTTCGTTGTTACCTGTTATCTGGTTGTATCCAATATTGGTTAGCTGGTTTTATTTGCCTATGATCTTTTGCTTTGTGTTCAAGGTCTAGACTCCCTCTGAACATTTGCCATAATATCTTGAGAAGATTATCAGTTGCCTTTTTGTAGTGCTTATTCTTGCATTTGATTCCATGGTCCTATATTGTTGCGCGGTTGGGATGTGGAGATATATATTTTGGTTGCTACAATCTAGCTTTGCCATGTGCAACTATCACTACACGGTTATGCTCAGTGCACAGATAATGTGGTCGGGCACCGAATCCACCAGGTTTCATAAGGGTTAATGTTTCTCTATAAAGCAGATCATAGTCAATGGATGACTTTGTATTATTCTGCTTTCTGAGTGGACACTACCAGTACAAATTGAAATGCATATAGTTTCCATAGATAGGTATCTACTCATTAGTTTATCTTGTTTTCACTTACCAGGTATATTTCCATCTTTATCAAGTCTCTTTAGTGTGTCTATCCATTTGGTTGGTTATGATTTAGAACTCAAAATTAAATCCTTCTCCTGGTTTCCCTCGGGAGCAGAGGAGGGGAAGAAGGCACAGGGATGCTCAGACTTCCAAAGCTTTTCTGACAACATATCGATGACCTATGTCCTGCCCAGATTATCCTTGCAGGATGCTTTAACATTGAGGTGACCAGTGATGGTCTTATATTCTCCGGTCTTTTATGCCACCAGCAACATGTGTGTGTTTAGTTTCTATACATGTTTCCATCTATTGATTCATGATTTATTTAGGCCCTTCGCATCTATATGGATCTCTTTGGTCTACAATATGTTTATCTAAGTTCTAACCTGCCTGTTCCCTTGTCAAAAAAGATCATTTTTTTTTATTTCCCTTCTATAACTTATAAATTGATTCATACTGCGCTAATCAGGTGCGCCCTGATGGTCAGAGTTGGTCAGAACATGTGCTTATCTTATCCATTACATAATTGGTCAGAAACTAATCTAAATGTGGTTATATGCAGAAAATATTTGTCAATAAGCATCACCAACAGAAACCTGTAGCTGTAGGGGCACCCTGATGGAACAATATACCATTAGCTTCAGATACATTCAAATTATATGATGATTCTCACATGATATTCTGTTTTATGGGATAGAGACTCCTCTTTAAACATCAGGTTGATTATTGTGGTTTTTATATTCTGCCTTCATATCTATAGCTTATATATGCACTGCGCTTTTAAGGTTTGCTGAATAAAAACAGTTTACTGCCTTCATATCTATAGCTTATATATGCACTGCGCTTTTAAGGTTGAATGCTGCTTCTATACTTGAACGATATTCATCAGGTTCTTGTGACTCGACCGTTGTAGTTCTGCTCCTATTCTTTGCTATATATTGCATCATCAATCTGTTACTCTCCACTGCATTCGAGTGAGTTATGGACAGTTATTATCCTGCTCCCTAATGTAACAACATCATTAACTGCATAGCTGGTATTTCCAAACAAGACTTGATTTCATGGTCCTTTACATTATTTCAGCAGAAACGGTGTGCTTTGGTGTGGCTACAGCAGTGGCATGATTTCGTATGACCTACTGATCTGGTAGGCTTCTAATTGTATATTGCCTTCTTTTTGTATTAGAGTAGTGCCCATTCCATTTTTAGTCATTTGATTTCTAGGTCTGCTTCATTTCCTAACGTGTTTCCCCCTAAGAAACTATCAAGGCTGCTCCATTGCCAGTTCTCTGTAAGTTCTTACCAACTCCTTAAGCCCCTTTCCAGAAAGTGTATGATACATACTAAGGATTTTGTATAATTTCATTGCCTGCTTAATTTAAGAATCAAGCTACCGAGGTTTGCATTGCATATTTATCTGTGCGCTTGCACTTCTGACATGATTGATGTGCTTGCTATCTTCCTATTTCCTTTTGCTATTCTCAAATGGATTGTTAGTATTGCTGACTCCAACATCGTTTCCTTGACTATACCCTGATTTGTACATATTGATTTGTTTTGTCTTCCACTCTCGTATCAAGGATCCTGCTTCTCTATTATGAAGGAAAAGGGAATTGAATAAAGAACAACTTTTCTTTTATGATTGTGCTTATAAATGTTGCAGGTTTCATAAGGGTTAATGTTTCTCTATAAAGCAGATCATAGTCAATGGATGACTTTGTATTATTCTGCTTTCTCAGTGGACACTACCAGTACAAATTGAAATGCATATAGTTTCCATAGATAGGTATCTACTCATTAGTTTATCTAGTACAAATACCTTCAGATCCATTATCTGTACATCTGTTCTTGCCTTCGACTAGCTGTCACCATCTAGATTTATAAACAAATTTATTCACCTTGCCATAAATTGTTTCTTCCACCACTGTGTACTATTTCTGGCAAAATAACTAAAATAGTACTTTCTTCTTTGGAGAAAGCACGCCCTATTTTTTCTTATGTAAACATTGTATCCACACTTCTTTAGCTAATACTATTTTCTACTGCATGAACAGATCCTCAACAGCAGAATAATACCGACATAAGACTACAAGACCAACTCATCACTCTTTAAGGTACTTTCTTTATCAACCAATGTGCGTTTATCAGCACTACAACATACTTTATTTTATTCTTCTGCTTCATGACAGCCCAAAAGGAATTAGGAGAGATGCAAAAGATTTATACACTCTTTCTTAATTGCTTCATTCAGTGTTTAATTAGTAACATTCATATACTAACTACTTTTTATTTTTCTTTCTTAGAACTTCATGTTCCATCCTCTCTCAAGCAGCTATACAATAAGACACCATCAATTTTCCTTATCTTTATTATACTGTTATGAACCCTCGGTTCTCGTCTTGTAAAATATGTGATCTGTATGAACTCCTGAATTCCCAGGTCTATAGCCTGATGAATTCATGTGTACCCTTATGTGGGCTTTTATGTTATTGTGTCTGTAACCTGATGGATAAGTTCACTGTAGCATACTTTTATGTCATAAATTCAACATATGTTATCACATTCTCATATGTCGCGCACCGGGGCGTGCGCCAATCACTAGTTCAACTACAATAGAGCCCTGCTACCTCAAGAAACTCCTGAAGGTGCAAGAGACATGATGAATACGACACTAGAATATTGGGCAAGAGCTTACTTCAAACTTGGTTCAAATTGTGACTCGGTTGATAACAACATGTGTGAGAGTTTCAACCACTCTATAATTGATGCAAGATTCTTTCCAGTAATTTCCATGAAGCAAGCTATCAGGCGCAAGGTAATGGTCAGGATTCAAGAAAACATGGCAAAGGTAGAGAAGTGGCAAGGTACAGTATGTCCAAACATATTCAAAAAACTTAAGATCAACATTATGAGATTTAGCAAGTGCTATGTGCTGATTGAAATCGCAATCTAAATTGAAACAAAAAACGGAGCCATCGAGTACTGCACACTCACCTCGTCGTCTTAATGCATCCCGCTCAACAACTCTTGCTCCCGATCATGGAATCGCCATCCGCTTCGCTAGCGGAGAGAGATAGGAGGGGTCGTGGAGAGGACGAGGGCAACTCACGCTAGATGAGTCCGGGAGGCCTACAGGTGGGGATATGGGCCAAATAGATGGCCCGGCCGGCCTGATAGGTGGACCCAAGCGCCATGGTGTCAAAAGATCCAGCGTGCTGTGCCACGGTGTCAAAATCGGGTACCGATGCCATCTTAGGATATTAATTGTCTGGTTTTAAAAAGTTTAATGTGCATAACATCCGGTTTTAAACTTGAAGGTCATACATGTCTGTTTTAAACTTGAAGGTCATACATGTCTGGATAGGTTGAGGGGTTATCTATACTTTTTCGGTTTAAAGTTAAAACCTCTAGCCTAGTCCCATTTTGTGGTAGGCAAGCTACAATTTTGTCCCCTTGTGCAGAACAGAGGCGTGCATTCAATTCCTCGCTTGCTCCATTCCCCATCTCCCCTCCCCTCCTGGTTCCCCCAACACCCACAGCCATCACCTCCTCCCCCCTCCCCAATCCCCAATCCGGCAACCCCCACTATGGATCTGATCCCCCAAGAAGCCATCGCTCCCAGTCCCTCCTAACTTCCCCGCAAATCGCCGCCAGAAATGGAAGCAGGCCGAGATGAGTTCCTGGGTGCGGCGGGGAGGGCATCGCCGCGTCTTGCTCTTTTCCTGGATCCGCCACCACCGCCGGCTCCGGCGGAGCGCAGATGCTGAGCTTCTCCTCCAGTGGCGCAGCAGGTGAGTGAGATGGTGCAAAGAAAAGATAGATCTTTTTTCCTTTTCTTTCCTTTTTTAAATTTGTTTTCCCCGGCGAAGATACTGTTGCATCTGTGGGGCTGAGCGCAGCTGTGATTGATTGCTCATGGCATCCTCTGCAAAAGCCCCTGCCTTTGGGGTCTTGTCGCGAGCAAAAGGGCGCGCATGTTCATTATTCCCCGTCCCCTTTTGCTTTTGCAACCCCAGGCACTCGGGCAGGATGTGTCCTGTCCCCAAAGACGCAATCTTTATCCTCCTTGCACATACCTCACCTATGAGAAAAGACTAAAGAGGTCACTGATTGGCGCTGCTTCCTTAAATCTTGCATGTGTGGGAACTAGGAGGCCGTTGGTCACGGGCACCGTTTCCTGCAGTCCCCACTACTGTACCTGCGTCCTGACTATTTCGGTGTCTGTTCTTGTTGCTGATGATGTTCTTGTGGTGAAGGGTTGGGCCTGAGCTCGGGTGCAAGCAACATGCAGGGGGTGCTGTCGAGGGTGAGGGGGCCATTCACTCCAACGCAATGGATGGAGCTGGAGCACCAGGCCCTGATCTACAAGCATTTAGCTGTGAACGCTCCTGTGCCGTCCAGCTTGCTCCTTCCCATCAGAAGAAGTGTCAATCCATGGAGTGGTATTGGCTCCAGCTCATGTAATTAGTCCTTTCCTCAGCTGTACTTTTGCCAATAATGTAAGGTAGGAGTTGTGAGTCTGTGGCTTAAAATGCATGGAACAAGCAAGCAAAATGGTTATCTGATTGCTGTTTCCCTGTTAGTTCGGTGTTCTGTTTTGCCATTCGAGATATGAAAGATTGTGTTGCCTTTATGGTCCTACTACTATGGTTTAGCTACATTTTATTTTGTATTTCTTGGCATAGGATGCGGTTTTCATGGGTTTGTTTCTTCAGTTCAGGCACAAAAAGGGGACTTGCAATATAAGAATAGCGAAATGTTGTCTTTATGGAAGAACTGAGATGGTCATCTGGATTTAGTTTTCTTGTTTGTCAGTTTAGATATGATAGATTGTCTTGTAAGGTTTAGTTGTATGATTTGCTATCTTTCTCGGGATAGAATGGTTTGTCAGCACTTCAGCAGTTCATTTGTTTTTCCAGACACAAAGAAAAAAAAATGCAAATCTAGGCAATCTAATGATCTCGATTATTATAGTAGTTTTGAAAACATGTCATTTCTGTGCTGGTTATCTGATGCCCATTTGGTAATATTTTCCTGTTGCCAATGTGATGCCCTGATGCTACATGATTTTAGATATATAAAACATGTGCTGGCATTTGGATCCAGTTATGTTGAACAAGATGCCCAGAAGGTGTATGCAACTCCAGCATTCTAGATGCAAATTTAGTCACTTGGGTGATATGAAATTCTGAATGTTGCTTAAATTTCCGGGTTGTTTACATCATTCTCAAATGTAATGGAGATTGCATTTTACAGTAGGATGGACACCATTTCGTACTGGTTCTGGTGATGCTGAACCAGGAAGATGCCGTCGTACTGATGGCAAGAAGTGGCGGTGCTCGAGAGATGCTATTGGTGACCAAAAGTACTGTGAGCGACACATAAAACGCAACTGCCATCGTTCAAGAAAGCATGTGGAAAGCCGAAAGGCAATGCCCACCATTACAGAACCATCCATGGCTGTTTCTGGTGGACAATCATTGCATAGCTATGCTGTGCCTTGGCAGCAGCAGGTGAAAAGCCCAGCTGCTAATGTGACTGATGCTTTCTCAAGAGAATCTAACAGGTGAAATTATCTCATCCTACATTACTTATTGACTTGTCTCATAATATGTTTCCTGTAGCATTTGCGAACAAGTGTTGGTGAAAGTAAATGGCACATGTGGTTAATACATATCCAAGTTAATGTTCAGGATTCAGGACTCAAAACAAGATTTTTGAAGTTTCTGCACAATCATTAATAATTAGATCAATTTGACCCAAGGTTTTTTATTGCAGCAATAATTTCTTCATTTTACTAAGTTCATCTTGTCTTTGATGAACTTCATTTTTTATTCCCATGTCAGTTGAACAATTATACTAGGTCGTATTGTATTTTGAGGATAGCTGAATTCGAATATTCAGGGCAACAGTGCAATTTTAATGAAATATAGTAGTCAAGAGTGAAAGAATAGTTGAACAATGTTTTCTTCCATAGACTGAAGATATAGACACTGCTTTGCGGGGAGTTTGTGGAGAAACAGATTTCTTCATTTTACTAATTTCATCCTGTCTTTGATGAGCTTCATTTTTTATTCCCATGTCAGTCGAACAATTATACTAGGTCGAGGTATTTTGAGGATAGCTGAATTTGAATATTCAGGGCAACAGTGGAATTTTAATGAAATATAGTAATCAAGAGGGAAAGAATAGTTGAACAATGTTTTCTTCCATAGACTGAATATATAGACTCTGCTTTGCAGGAAGTTGCTGGAGAAACAGAATTTACACAAGCAGCTATCAGTATCCACTCCCATGGATTCCTTCGACTTCGCATCCTCCGGTTCTTCCCAGAACAGTGACATGGTAGCATTATCACCAGTGGAGTTGCAGCATGATCATGACCAGGCATATATTCTGCATGGAGTAGGCAGTTCAGCACAAAATGGTAATGAGTTGCAGGAAAGTCTCTTACTAGTCTCCAGGGAAACACTTGACGACGGGCCTCTAGGTGAAGTTTTCAAAAGCAAGAGTTGTCAATCAGCATATGCAGACATCTTAACTGACAAATGGACTGAAACCTGTGAATGGCATTCTCCAACTGGAATACTAGAACTGTCTAGTAGCAACACAATGCCAGTAGAGAACCACACAAGTAGCAATGGCTATCTCATGGCTACAATGGTGAATTCTCAGACTGTCCCAACATTCCATTAAGTGTTCATTAGGCATGTCTTGTTGGAACCACAATAACTGAAACCGTGGTCATTTGCTGATATTAGGTTTCCAGTCTTACTTTGGGTACTCCTGTTTTAGTTGTTACATGTTTAAGTTATGTTTGCCTTTCTTTTTAGTTCTGGTGGGTGTACTAATAATCTGTTCCCTTTTTCCCTGTAAAGAATTTGAGTCCCAATCTGAGATTGGGTATTTATGCGGATGCCCTAACATGGAGGTATTATGCATATTATGCTATTCTGATTTCCTGTGAATCATGGTTCCTATAATTGTACATGGATGTATTTTTGTTAGGTTGTCAAACCGCCACCTTTTGCATGGGCTTTTCAACTCCTAAAAAAAAACTCCTTGTGCTGGAAACAAATTGGCATTGGGCTTTATTAAATTGTTGATGTGAACAGAATTACATATAGTACAACGGAGACTGTTCTCACATAATAGATAACCGTGATGTACACTTCAGATCCCCTAAGCACACTTACGATCTACATTTCACCTAAGCACACTGGATCGTTACAACGAGAGTTGTAACTATAGCTGATGATGACTGAAAGAAGCAGAACCCATATCTTATCAGGGATCTTATGCACAAAATATATCATCTACGAGTTAAGATGATACATCACCACATATCCTGAGGAGTAGAAACAATCCTTCAAGCCTATGAGATCACTTCTGCAGCTTGCTGTGTCGCGAACAGAAGGATTTGAGCCTATCAAGGCCATCTTCAAGAGAAGATGGTGCGATTGCGAATGTGATCCGGAGCCAATTCTTGTATCCCACAGCACATCCTGGACAAGTTATTTGCAACTGTTATTTCTCTGAATATAACATGATCACAATCATGGGAAAAAAAATGGAAATTTGTCGTACTATATGGATGCAATGATCAATAGTTTAGAACTTGAGGTGCATATCATGTATCTGGGAGATGATCTGTACCTGGCAAAACCACCACTAATTCTTCCTTTGCAAGCCGGCAGCAGAAGTCCATATCATCTGTGATGTCTTGCAGGCAAGACAGATCCAGTTTCACCTGTAGCAATTCAAAAAGGAACTTCAGACCCCCATTAGCAAATGACATGGTTTCTTTTTCTTGGGACAGCATACATGCAGTCTATTAATTCACTGACCATTACAAACATGGAACCCTCCGGTTTGCTGGGGCAAGTGATGCAATCGATCCCCTTCAGTTTCTCCCAGCATATATCCGCGGTCTGTCTTAAAACCTCAATGGTTTTGTCAAAGAATTCCTCCTTTGTATTCTCAATGAGCTGTGGAATTGCTCCCTGACAAACATAATCCGTATCAGATCGGATGCTTGCAAACCATTGTATTTCTCCTAATTAAGTTCAAAGCCTCGCTGATCTTTGCAGACCGCTGTGATATTTCTCTGGCGATTTATGCATGAAAGAAAATGGCATGGCAGTTGTACTCACCTGGACAAAAGTTGTAGGATCAGAGGAGATGTCAAGGTAACTCTTGATGCTATCCACTACCTGAAATTGGAAAAGCAAAAAAGAAATAAATAAACAACAAGATTAAGCATTCTTCATCTGCAAATTCTATTGTTCAGCCTCCGTACAACATGGAAATCTGAAGCGGCTCTGCTATTTCACCTGACATGTACTCTGTTTTGAAAGAACTTGAATCCATTCATCTGTACTGCTGCTACTGGGTTTTAATTTTAACAACATTATCATAGATATATATGCCAGCATTAGGTGCAAATAATTAACCTTGGTTTTGCGAAATACACCATTGGGATCATTTGTCACTATCCAGCCAAGCCTCCACCCAGGCACCACCCATCTCTTCGATATGGATCCCAGCGTCAGCACCGGCGCCACAGACCCAAACACCCCCATCGGCACAAACCTCCTCTCCCCAAACGTCAAGTGCGCATACACCTCATCCGCGATCACAAATATTCCAAGCTTCCTCGCCGCCTCCGCAACCTATTTACAAAACAAAAGCATCCACACAAAACCAAAATCCAAACATTCAGAATTTCCCCCAAAAGTCTCTTCTTTTCATTCAGCTCATGATGAACAAGCACTACTTGCCTTGCCCAAGTGCTCGTAGGTGTAGACGTTGCCGCAGGGGTTCCCGGGGTTGACGACGACCATGGCGACGGTTTTCCGGTCGGCGAGCGCCTGCAGGCTGTCGAGGTCCACCTCCCAGTCCCTCTCCGGGACGAGGTCGAAGTACCGGGCCTCCATGCCGTCGAACACGGCGCGGGCCTCGTAGAACCTGTAGCCTGGCCTCGGCAGCAGGATGTTGGCGCCGGGCCGGGCCAGCACGGAGCAGATCACCTCGATCGCCTGCGTGCAGCCGCTCGTCAGGTACACGTCGCCGGCTGAGAGCTCGTATGGCAGGTCCCGTGACAGATACTGTGATATCGACCTGGAAATGGAATTAGTTGTTCAAAGCCTGAGAATTGGATTGAACTGTTGTACGTGAAGTCATTTTTTTTGTTAGGTAGATAGATTTGTTTCAGAAAAAAGTTTTTGCAAGGCAAATGTTGTGTAGAGTTAGTTTGAAACAAGATTGACCTGCGTGCGGGCTCGAGGCCGGCGCTGGCGGAGTAGGAGTTGTGGCGGCCGGAGCGGAGCGCGGCGGCGACGGCGTCCACGGCCTCCGGCGCCGTGCGGAAGCACGGGAACGCCGACGGGTCGCCGTGGCCCAGCGGGACCACGGGGCGTGGGCCCTCCCTTACCATCCCGGCCATCACCCTGTTCAGCGTGCCGCGCACCGAGAACGCCGTCATGCCGAGGAGCGCGTCGTTCGGAACAAAGTTCCACGCGTCCACGGCGGCGGCGGCGGCGCCATCGCCGGCGCCGTTCTCCATCCCGGGCGGGGCTAGCTTTGGCGAGCGGAAGAGGAGGATATGTTGAAGTGCTAGCGCGCGGAGATCTGTCTGCATATACATGTAGTACGTTCTCGTGAAGATATTTCATCGATATTTTTAAAATAAACATCCATGCAGACTTCATTTCAAAAAAATGTTTTTTTTGTAAAAAAATAGAAAACCACACTGATTAGCGCTCAGATTGGGACGGAGTTAGCGGTTATTTACTTTAATTTCATGATGATGAGGACTTACTAGATAGCAACAAATTGCAGAGAGTGACAAGTAGCCAAAGTCGATGCGAGTGCTAAGGGGAAGATGCCAACTTGGAGCTGACTTGAGCAGACAAAACGCCGATGGAGATATGTGGCCAGCAGACACGACAGAATCTCCCGATCACACATGACGGAGCCAGAGGATCTCTTGGCGCCTATTGGTTAATTTGAGCGCCAATATCTTAATTATTGGCTCCACGGCCAAGCTAACAGCTGCGAGTTTTGGCTCGAAACGGCTCTCTTATTATTGGCTCCTCTCCATTCTTTAGACACAATGCTTCTCGATCTTTAGTATTCTATCAGTAAATATAAGACACCTTAAACTAGTTTAGCTTATTCCGATCCAGCCGTCATATTAAAAAATGGAGGTAGTAATTTGTTGTTGATGGTTTGGAGGGGCCATTGTATTCCATGTTTTGCTTCAATTTATGGCTCTGTAATTTTCAAATCATCGAAAGAGATCCATGAGTCATCATCGAAAGAGATCCATGAGTCCTCTGATTATATAAATATAAGTCGTGCACATTTTTACCTTCTCTATCTAAAATGCTGAGCATGTCCAAGAGCTTATCTAAAATATACTATCTAAATCATCATTTGGAGAGTCATTTGAGTAACAGTTATTTTCTATATCTCTATACTTTTCAACAACTTTTCTATATCTTGTGCTCCGTTTAGAGAGTCATCTCGCTCTCTATCTTTGGCTAGCGAGAAGTTCGGAATAAAGAATATATTTATATTTGGAAATCCAATTGAAGAGGCTGTTGGAGGGCGTTTTTTTAACAAAATCTCTATTTCTGTAAGTTAGAAAAGATATAAAGAGTCTCTTGGATATGCTCTCTAATAGGCCCGGGACGACTAGCTATCATCCACACTATGTTATTTCATTTGTCGCCTGAAGACATACTCGTGGGCTGGTCAGTGCAGCAAACCATGGTCCACTGCATGCATGGCAAGGATGGGAGCCAAGCATAATTTGTTCGCGACAAGAATATGTTTGTTCTCCGTATAGAATAGTTTGTTTACATGTGTCACTAAATTTCTTGCTTTTAAGTATCATTTGTTTGCATATTGAGCCATTTTGTTAACTGAATTAGACTAATTTGTCCTGATGTGAATTTATTTGTTCACTTTTGAAACTAAATTGTTTGACAGTAATCATAATTTGTTCGCAATGTGGATTTCTTCTCCACATAAAACAATTTAATTGCTTTTAAAGTTGGATGTTTACTTTACAGACTTATTTGTATTAGATAGTTCAATTATTTTCGTCTTCTGTTTATTCTTTTGTTTGCGGACACCAATCGTTTGTTCATGCAGTTCAAGTATTACTCGGAATAGTAAAAAGTGTTCTAGCTTTATAAAAAACGTTTGTAAGAAATATATTATCTAAACATGACCAAATGTGGTCTTGGTTTTGAAGTTGTTGTAGTAACATATATCATGGCGAAATCGAAACTTAATTTAGATTCTCAATTTGAGATTTATAATTTTTTTAAGTTTGAAGCATTATGTGCATTTGGATGACATCAGCAATCACATGCAAGCAATCATCTCTCTCCGCAGATATGCAACCATTCATTCCCGTGACCTCCTTTCTGCACGCGGGAATAGAACTTTACGCATAAATAATTATAGTTATATATTAATTAACAACATTCCTCCAAAAATCGACCCACTAAAAATAAGCGTGTCAGAATATATCTTTAGGCGACAAGTGCACGTCTATCTCTAGCGTGGTAGCTGGACACGCCCAAGGTAGGCCTATAGGAAAAAGAAATGCTGAGGTGAAGTCTCCATCTGATTCGGTGGGCTCAGTATTCACCACCTACCAAACACAAAATGTTTCTTCAATGTTGAAATACTTTATTTTCCGGATAACTCATGATGATGCAAATCAGATCAATTGAGATGCCTCTGGCCCTACTTAAAACATATTTGGCCGTGACAGTGTGTCCACATCCCTGGGAACAAGGGGCCCCAAGGACGACTGATGTTCCAATGGGCACATGCATCCATGCTGGCATATGTAGACGCCCTTGCATGCATCAGCACTGACGCCTGCGTCTCGCGATCATACACGCATGATTAGATGTAACCAATCTTGCAAATCATCCTTTTTTTATAAAAGCTAAAGCGTGTCCCACGGTTTATATATTCTAATCTGATCTATCCTGAAATGTTCACGTGGCGAGATGCAGTATCTTCGCACTCAACCCTTGTGTAGGGTACGTACATACCCCTCCGGAATGGATTTTCAACGCAGTAATTTTTTTTGAACCAACCGCACAAAACAGTGCGTGTTTCATTGATATAGCAGAAAAAAATACAAGTCCACGATCCTGAAAGATCGTAGTCAGGGAAACAAAGAGAAAAGAAAAAAACAACTGTACTCGCCCGGTTGGCTTGGGACATCAACGCGGAGTTGTCACACCCGGTTTTAAAGGCAAAACCAGGTGGATATGTTGAAGTGCTAGCGCGCGGAGATCTGTCTGCATATACATGTAGTACGTTCTCGTGAAGATATTTCATCGATATTTTTAAAATAAACATCCATGCAGACTTCATTTCAAAAAAATGTTTTTTTTGTAAAAAAATAGAAAACCACACTGATTAGCGCTCAGATTGGGACGGAGTTAGCGGTTATTTACTTTAATTTCATGATGATGAGGACTTACTAGATAGCAACAAATTGCAGAGAGTGACAAGTAGCCAAAGTCGATGCGAGTGCTAAGGGGAAGATGCCAACTTGGAGCTGACTTGAGCAGACAAAACGCCGATGGAGATATGTGGCCAGCAGACACGACAGAATCTCCCGATCACACATGACGGAGCCAGAGGATCTCTTGGCGCCTATTGGTTAATTTGAGCGCCAATATCTTA
>OAMR01000129.1:2452733-2500669 GCA_900205405.1 Echinochloa crus-galli
ATATATACAAATATTTCAAATATGGGGCAACATTCCAAATCCCTTTTGTAAATTTACTGAATTGCAGAAGGAACAAAAAAACAACAGAAAGCCAGAATTTCCAACTTATGAAATCAAATAACTGAGGTTAGTAGAAACTTTGGTAGATATCTTAAATTCACAGATAAATAGGAAAAACAGAAATACACCTTAATAAGCCCAGGGCCGTAGAGTAACAGGGGCAGGGTGGCCGATGGCACGGGGCCGCTAAACAGAAATACATTTTTTGGTGTTCGCTTATTAATGTTTATTGCTTTTCAGCATGAGTTTTTTAAATTTTAGGGCCCCAGTTACATTTTTGCACTGGGGCCTCAAATTTGCAGAGACGGCCCTGAATAAGCCTCTAAACTACGTTTTTTTAATCAGGCCTCTAAACAGAAAATTTATCTTTCTGCGAAGTCCTTGCCACGTTTAATGGTACCACTAATAATCCGTTCATCCAATTGCCGCTGCAACAGAAACATCCTGTAATCCTCAATCTCCAATCCACAGAAGCTGGTATCGGTTTTGGCATTTGGCAATACTGAATACAGTATGAGTATCCAAGCCAGTTTGTACCACCAACCAGTAGATGTATAGACGGATAAAAAGTTCAGCATTAACTAGGGCAATATCTTTTACCGAAAAATGCTGAACTTTTTATCCGTCTATACATCTACTGGTTGGTGGTACAAACTGGCTTGGATACTCATACTGTATTCAGTATTGCCAAATGCCAAAACCGATACCAGCTTCTGTGGATTGGAGATTGAGGATTACAGGATGTTTCTGTTGCAGCGGCAATTGGATGAACGGATTATTAGTGGTACCATTAAACGTGGCAAGGACTTCGCAGAAAGATAAATTTTCTGTTTAGAGGCCTGATTAAAAAAACGTAGTTTAGAGGCTTATTCAGGGCCGTCTCTGCAAATTTGAGGCCCCAGTGCAAAAATGTAACTGGGGCCCTAAAATTTAAAAAACTCATGCTGAAAAGCAATAAACATTAATAAGCGAACACCAAAAAATGTATTTCTGTTTAGCGGCCCCGTGCCATCGGCCACCCTGCCCCTGTTACTCTACGGCCCTGGGCTTATTAAGGTGTATTTCTGTTTTTCCTATTTATCTGTGAATTTAAGATATCTACCAAAGTTTCTACTAACCTCAGTTATTTGATTTCATAAGTTGGAAATTCTGGCTTTCTGTTGTTTTTTTGTTCCTTCTGCAATTCAGTAAATTTACAAAAGGGATTTGGAATGTTGCCCCATATTTGAAATATTTGTATATATGAATACTTCTCATTAAATTTGCATAAGTCAAAACCAGGCACTAACTTTTAGTCCAATCAAGCAAATGTACTATTGCTTCATGCTAGCCCTCAACAACTTCATATATATTTTTGTTGAAGTGCACCCTTAGATGATTTGACTTATTTGTGAATGTCCTATTTAGAGGTTTGTTTAGACAAAATGATAGTTTTAAAGCTGAAGGTATATTTCCGTGTTTTTCTTATTTATTTATGACTTTAATATATCCATCAAAGTTTGTACTAACCTCAATTATTTTATTCATAACCTTGATATTCTGGTTTCTTATATTTTTTGTTCTTCAATTTGTCCAGTATATCTACAAAAAGGATTTGGAATGTTGCTCCCTATTTGGAAGATTAAAGACTCTTTTATTGGACATGTGGTGTAGGGCTGTTGACCTGCATGCACTAGTTCGCATTCTTCAGCACACACCTATTCTTGAAAAGCTCACTCTTCAGCTTCGTAGTGACGAGGTAGATTTTTCTGGATATATGATACCACTGTACTAATGAATGGGCCATGTAGATTCTATTGATATTATTATTGTCTTGTGTCTTGCAGAATTTCTTATCTGCAGCTCGAGGAGAAAGCAGGAAACATGTTCGAATTGATCAGTCATTTGCATGCATGTATCTTAAGGAAGTCAACATTGAATGTGAAGAGAAACTAAGGGTCAAGGATAAGATCAGGCAGATTGTGAAGATCTTGAGTAGAGGTGGCATATGTACTGAGCAAATTAGTGTGAAGAAGATCCCAAGGCCAGAAGGTTAGTGAACTATTGACGTTCATCATGCAATCATGCTTCATATGTCCCTAATGCAAAAAAAGGAATCATGGAACCATCTTTTTATTACCAATATAATCTAAGATGTAATCACTCATCAAGTAGAGTATACACACAGTTAACAGTTTCGTCCATATTATCCTTAAGTATGATCTGATGGAGTTCAGAATGGGATTATCTCACCAGGTTTGGTGCCACCATTCACTGATTAACTGCTGACAGAAACACTAGTTGTTCTCATCTTTCAATATAGTTTACCTCTTCTGTACTCCATTTACTGGCTTCTGTCTTACTAAGAACTATTGATTGTGATCATTTTCACTTTTTATATGAACCTGTGACCTATTTGCTTGTGGGGATTGATGGTAGTACTTCCATCTCCTGATCTCCCCTAATTACACTGAAGAAACTAGCATGCCTGCCATTCTCTGACTGAATGCTGAGGCTGTCCTGAATCTTTAGGCCTGGTTGTGAGCCTGTCATTGATTCAGGGAAATGGTCTTGCCCCTAGAAATATATATACTCTGGTGTAAATCAAAAGTTTTGGCTTACCTTATGTTAACAAGAAGTTAGGTCAAATTACATGCATGCATGTTATCTAGTCATCTGCTTCAAAAATTCTATCCAAGAAATCAGAAATTCCTGTCTGATCAATGAGTGTATAATTTAATAGAACTGATAGGGTGTTTTCACTTTTGTGCAGGCTATTGTCTCCAGGTTTCATCACCTAGGGCCTTTGATGACAACTGGTGCGACTAAGGTGTGTTTGGTCGATATTGTTCCAAGCCTGCAGTTGTGTCTGTTGTCCGAACCTTTTGTAAAGGTGACCCTGTGCGGGCTGTTAGTAATTTCGTGGTGCAACTTAGCAATTTCCAGTGTGGTCTGTTAAGACGCTACTATTTCGGTTTGGAATTCCTTTCGGTTTTGCTATTTCTCAGTCGTCTGAGATTATTTCTGAATGAAGAGAATAGCTGTCCAATGCACATCAAGGTTCCGACATTTTTTTTTCTGGGCATAATTTTTTAACCTCTGGTTCCTGACGTTGGACACTTGGATTGAAGGCACTCTATCCCGTAGATGCAGATTGCTCGTCGCCGGATCCTCCACGTCTGCACCCCTCGCTGATGTCATCATCCATTCATCCGCAGCCTTGCTCTCTCTGGCAGCAGAAGCCACCTCCGGCGCTGCGCCTGGAATCAATATGCGTTACCAGTCGTAGGAGCGGTAAGGACCTTGAATAAGCCTGGTATCCGATACCCATTGGTTATCGCTTCCCTGATGTAAACCGATTACGTTACAAAATCGACTACTAAACAGCGCCAAGCCTTACTTCCTCTCGGGGTATCTTGTTCTTGCAACCATCGCCTTGGGGGTTGAGTCGAGTTCTATGCCTCTGGTCAGTCTGCACCACGGGAATGTGGCGATGTGCTCTTGGCTTTGAAGGTGAATGTGGCGATGTACTGTCATCCTTAGAAGGGACACTTGCTTCACCACCACATTCTTCATGCTGGAATGTCCTTTGCTGTTTGCGAAGAAGAACCTAAAGATCATGGAATATACATTCATCATGAATCATAGCATTAATATATGAAATAATCCAGAGTCGTCAAAGATACTAAGTCTACCAAGTTTAAGGAAGCAAGTGGCCCTTCTGCAGGTTCAGCCCTTCATGATACTAAGTCTACCAAGTTCAGTTTATGGGTCACAGAATACAGCAGGTTCAGCTTCAGTTTAGAGCAATAAGGTTTCTTAAACACTACCGAATCCAGGGCAAAATGCACGTGGTTGAACACCTGACCCTCCGTCTCATAAATAGTGTCCATTTGGCATTCAAATTTTGTCCCACAAAGAGTGTCCATTTAGCTTTTAGATGTGCACACATTAATGAAAAGTGCATAGAGAAATGCAAAAGTGCATAGATAAACACATAGAGCCAATCAAATATATAGTTCGTTAATGCTACTTTTCTAACTCCAATAAGGTGTAACATGGTCATTTGTCATGACTACTACCTCCGTCCCAAAAAACATAATACTAATTTTGTATTATAAGCCTTAGTAATCTTTTATATAAATTTAGTTAAAGTTAGAATTGGTTGACTTCTCGGGAAGCGAGAATTGCATGTTTTCTGGGACGGAGGGAGTACTAATTTGTCTTAAATTTTCTAAATGACCACTTATTTTGGGACGGAAGGAGTAGTAGAGAATGGACCTTTCATCCCCTATATTTGTCCCCGCTGTGTTTTGGCTCGAGACAAATGTAACTTTTAGTCCCGGTTCACATTTTTTATGGCCCCGGAGGACCTTTAGTCCCGGTTGGAAACATCATCCAGGACTAAAAGCATTTAAAAGGAAAGCACCCCAGGAGTGTACCACATCTGTAGGTGAGATGATAAGGAAGCTACGTGCGAGGCAAGATGTATCCCACGTTCGAATCCCACGCACCGCATGTCGCGCAAGTGCAGTGGCCTCCCCTAGGTTCAAGTTTATGGAAGCAAGTTTATTCAGTTTAGTATGATGGAATAAACTGAATCATGAAGCTGAACCTGCTGTATTCTGTCAAAGATACCGAATCATGGAAAGTTTAGAGCAATAAGGCCTTGTTTAGTTCCCAAGTTTGGAGTCTCTTCGTAATCATTGCGCCACTGTAGCATTTCGTTTGTATGTGCGAAAAATTGTCCAAAAATTGACGAATTAGGCTCAAAATGTTCGTCTCGCAGAGTACAACAAAACTGTGCAATTAGTTTTTAATTTCATCTGCATTTAGTACTCCATGCATATTATGACATTTTGATATGATGGAGAATCTTTTTTTCATAGTGAATTTGGGAGTTGCTTTTTTGAACTAAACAAGAAACAAGGACCAGGTTTCTTAAACACTACCGAATCTAAGATGCTGTCGTCGCTGGGTCAGGTGTTCAACCCTCGTGCATTTTGCCTGCACCGAGTCCACCCAGCAGCCCACCTCGCTCACCATTGATTTCCAATGTTTTCCTAATTTATTAGATCCATATACATAAATGGCTGGTGACTCATGGAAATCATTGTTGTTGATGTGATCAGGCTATCAAAACACATTCTCGCACATACTATCCAAACATCATAGTCTGTAACCCCAAATCTAACTAACAAACAACCTATAACCTATTTTCCTAAAACTCCACATAAAACTTGTTTTAGTAAAACTGGTCTGTAATTTTGTGATCCAAACAACCACTAAAGAGAAAAGCAGTAGCATATCACACAACTTACGGCCATGGGGTATCCAAAAGAGGTTTAGCTGATTAAGAGAGTATCAAGCTTTCGGAAAAGCCGAACGCCAGTCATCGAGCAGCAAGCAATCACATGTGCAGACGGTTGGTGTAGCAACTTACGGAGACAAAAAAGTGTGTCCCCTTCCTGCTCCTAGGCATCCATGCTTGGACTTCAAATACAACAATTCTCAGGAATGTAACTGCCCAAATCATCGTCAAACTGAGTAAAGAAATGAATCCTAGTTAAAGAAAATTCTACTTGGATAGTACAGCTATAGTCAAGTACATCAGGAGTGTGCTTTCACAAAAAAAAGGCCATCAGGAGTGTATACTCTGGAAAGGAAACTATATTAGAAAATATGATATTCATCTTGCTGGCAGGTACAGGATGAGAACACTCTTTGTCTTTAAAGCGACCCCATAACGTACAGGTCTACATTATTAGACAATATTTCTAGTAGAGCAATGAAATAACTATAGGCTTAGCAGCTACATCTACGCATAGCCACTGAAATCTGAAGTTCTCAAGCTAACCACCACAAGCAACGAATATGTGGCAGGCCATGCTTCCGGAACTCAACAGCTTGCAGAACTGCACAAGGAAAACTTTACCTGCAAGCACAGGACCAAACATTTTGCCCTCTGTAATACCTACCCTTGCGATGTGATGCAGATGCACACAAGTTGGTAGAAGTCTGGACCAAGCAGGGAAGGTAGACGTACCCTTGCAATGTGATGTAGATGCACACAGGAGAAGGCAGCAATGGCTCCAATCCTGAATATGTGGCAAGCGATCGCAGGGGCAACGGGTTGCGCGCGTGGTGTGCCACTGAAGTATAAAACACGGCATCGCCTGGCTGCACAATGTCTACGAGGGATGCAGTGGTGACATCATTGTGAAAATCACAAACGAAGGGACACATGGACTAAACACTGAAAGATGAAATAATATCTCTATAAATTTAACTAATTTATATGTTTCATCGCGTGCACATAGAATATCTAACATCACTAATCTTTGAATTCTAAACATTTTGCTTTAATTTTAAACTTCACTGTGTTGCGAGGATAGATCATGCATGCAATCGATTTGAATGCATCAATTAGCTTGGGAAGTCAATACTTCCACCGCACCTGAAATTTCCCATGCTAGTCCCTCCGGTGATTTTAATTAAGTGTTTCTAAACCAAAGGCGAATGCAATGACTAGCAGAAATTGTGACCATGTTACTAATAACCAGGTCTGCATTACTTAATCGGCTTGATTAGCTCAGCACCTAAAGCACTGCATGGATATCATGGTCAGCAGCAGAACAGGAAGGGATCCGAGGTATATACAGGGCCTGTTTAGTCCCAAATTCACACTCCCAAATTCATTATGCAAAAAGAAGATTCCCATCACATCAAAATGTCATAGCATGCATGAAATATTAAATGTAGATAAAATCAAAAACTAATTACACAGTTTTGTTGTACCCTGCGAGACGAACATTTTGAGTCTAATTAATTAATTTTTGGACAATTTTTCGCACATAGAACCGTGCGCATTTAATACGCACTGCAGCACGGCAGACCCTAATCGGGCCTCCCCATTCGGGAAGAGAACACGGCCACAGTATGCAGGCACTGGTGGATGGGAAAAGACTTTAGGGCTTGTAGTCCCATTCATCCCCGGCCCTAGCTACAGTGAGCAGCACACAGTAGCTGCTACAGCTGACCTGGTCGGGGAGGAGCTAGGTCAGGTGATGCTATCAAAGTGATGTGAAGGTTCACAATCAAACCGACCGGGCATCGATAATGGTCTGACATGTCAGATGTATATATATATACTCGATCAAGATATATGTATATTTGCAATCACTTTACCTAGACCATTCAAGGCACCCAACATGTACTACCTTCAGTTTTCTAGCATTTGTCATTTGAGACAGCAACAACATCACACCGACACACTATTTGACCATAAATTAATAGTATTAACCACATTCAAAACATATAAAATATGTTTGAAAGTACTATTTAAAATGAATTTAATAATATCCACTACCAGAATAGTTGACATCTGCACCGGGTGGGAAATGCCTTTAGCACCGGGTCGTGGCTGCACCCGGTGCTAAAGGGCCTGACTTTAGCACGGGTTGCTGTCTGCAACCGGTGCTAAAGGGCCCGGATTTCTTTTTTTTTTTGCTTTTTTCAGTAGCCATGCATGCACGTCTATATACGTGTATATACGTATATATTCTAATACGTGTATTCTAATGCGTATTCGGCCGACTCTATATTCATACTAGCTGACATTTCATCAAAATAGAAGACATATATATTACAAAAGTTGACATCACACTTCCATTTACCACTATCAGAACAGGCATATGATGAAAGATTTCGGAACTTTTCTACTTAATTAAGATTGACGACTAGCTTGTTGGACTGTCCGGCACGTCCTCCAGTACTGGCGAGTAGAATTATCCTCGGGGATTGACGACCTTGTCCCAGATCCATCCGACGAGCTGTTCTACAATTGCGTCAATTCTTTCTAGCTCTAGGGACTCTTCCTTCATGTTGAACATCTGTAATTATCAAATAATTGAAAGATATTTAATCCGCCGAGTTGGAGACAATAATTGTGCACTTAATAATAATGGAAATGTGTTTATAACTTATAGCCTCCTGAGTTGGGGAAAGGACCCACGAAGTCGATCCCCCAAACATCAAAGATTTCTACTTGAAGGTTTAGCTGTGTCATCAACACATGGCAGTCTTATAAATTACTAGAAAATCTTATAAATTACAAAAATTGATAACTAAATGAAAGATTTTGGAACATTAAACGGTCTCAGATGAAAAAGTCATGAATACCAAAATTTCATATCTCATCAAGATCTACAATCTTTATTTAAGTCATTTTTGCATTTGAGTTAATATATTTGTATAGGTTTCCATATGTTTCCTCAGGATTCATCAATATCATTTGTTCACTTATCCTTCGAGGATCCACGAAACCAACGTCATATATCCCGGATCTTCGACATTTTTGAATCTCCATTCTGCATATGTTAAGCAATAAATAAAGTCCGCGTCAATTACTAGAAAATCTTATAAATTACTAGAAAATCTTATAAATTACTAGAAAATCTTATAAATTACTAGAAAATCTTATAAATTACTAGAAAATCTTATAAATTACTAGAAAATCTTATAAATTACTAGAAAATCTTATAAATTACTAGAAAATCTTATAAATTACTAGAAAATCTTATAAATTACTAGAAAATCTTATAAATTACTAGAAAATCTTATAAATTACTAGAAAATCTTATAAATTACTAGAAAATCTTATAAATTACTAGAAAATCTTATAAATTACTAGAAAATCTTATAAATTACTAGAAAATCTTATAAATTACTAGAAAATCTTATAAATTACTAGAAAATCTTATAAATTACTAGAAAATCTTATAAATTACTAGAAAATCTTATAAATTACTAGAAAATCTTATAAATTACTAGAAAATCTTATAAATTACTAGAAAATCTTATAAATTACTAGAAAATCTTATAAATTACTAGAAAATCTTATAAATTACTAGAAAATCTTATAAATTACTAGAAAATCTTATAAATTACTAGAAAATCTTATAAATTACTAGAAAATCTTATAAATTACTAGAAAATCTTATAAATTACTAGAAAATCTTATAAATTACTAGAAAATCTTATAAATTACTAGAAAATCTTATAAATTACTAGAAAATCTTATAAATTACTAGAAAATCTTATAAATTACTAGAAAATCTTATAAATTACTAGAAAATCTTATAAATTACTAGAAAATCTTATAAATTACTAGAAAATCTTATAAATTACTAGAAAATCTTATAAATTACTAGAAAATCTTATAAATTACTAGAAAATCTTATAAATTACTAGAAAATCTTATAAATTACTAGAAAATCTTATAAATTACTAGAAAATCTTATAAATTACTAGAAAATCTTATAAATTACTAGAAAATCAATATAAAATGCTAGAAAATCTTATAAATTACTAGAAAATCAATATAAAATGCTAGAAAATCAATATAAAATGCTAGAAAATCAATATAAAATGCTAGAAAATCAATATAAAATGCTAGAAAATCAATATAAAATGCTAGAAAATCAATATAAAATGCTAGAAAATCAATATAAAATGCTAGAAAATCAATATAAAATGCTAGAAAATCTTATAAATTACTAGAAAATCAATATAAAATGCTAGAAAATCAATATAAAATGCTAGAAAATCAATATAAAATGCTAGAAAATCAATATAAAATGCTAGAAAATCAATATAAAATGCTAGAAAATCAATATAAAATGCTAGAAAATCAATATAAAATGCTAGAAAATCAATATAAAATGCTAGAAAATCAATATAAAATGCTAGAAAATCAATATAAAATGCTAGAAAATCAATATAAAATGCTAGAAAATCAATATAAAATGCTAGAAAATCAATATAAAATGCTAGAAAATCAATATAAAATGCTAGAAAATCTTATAAATTACTAGAAAATCAATATAAAATGCTAGAAAATCAATATAAAATGCTAGAAAATCAATATAAAATGCTAGAAAATCAATATAAAATGCTAGAAAATCAATATAAAATGCTAGAAAATCAATATAAAATGCTAGAAAATCAATATAAAATGCTAGAAAATCAATATAAAATGCTAGAAAATCAATATAAAATGCTAGAAAATCAATATAAAATGCTAGAAAATCAATATAAAATGCTAGAAAATCAATATAAAATGCTAGAAAATCAATATAAAATGCTAGAAAATCAATATAAAATGCTAGAAAATCTTATAAATTACTAGAAAATCAATATAAAATGCTAGAAAATCAATATAAAATGCTAGAAAATCAATATAAAATGCTAGAAAATCAATATAAAATGCTAGAAAATCAATATAAAATGCTAGAAAATCAATATAAAATGCTAGAAAATCAATATAAAATGCTAGAAAATCAATATAAAATGCTAGAAAATCAATATAAAATGCTAGAAAATCAATATAAAATGCTAGAAAATCAATATAAAATGCTAGAAAATCAATATAAAATGCTAGAAAATCAATATAAAATGCTAGAAAATCAATATAAAATGCTAGAAAATCTTATAAATTACTAGAAAATCAATATAAAATGCTAGAAAATCAATATAAAATGCTAGAAAATCAATATAAAATGCTAGAAAATCAATATAAAATGCTAGAAAATCAATATAAAATGCTAGAAAATCAATATAAAATGCTAGAAAATCAATATAAAATGCTAGAAAATCAATATAAAATGCTAGAAAATCAATATAAAATGCTAGAAAATCAATATAAAATGCTAGAAAATCAATATAAAATGCTAGAAAATCAATATAAAATGCTAGAAAATCAATATAAAATGCTAGAAAATCAATATAAAATGCTAGAAAATCTTATAAATTACTAGAAAATCAATATAAAATGCTAGAAAATCAATATAAAATGCTAGAAAATCAATATAAAATGCTAGAAAATCAATATAAAATGCTAGAAAATCAATATAAAATGCTAGAAAATCAATATAAAATGCTAGAAAATCAATATAAAATGCTAGAAAATCAATATAAAATGCTAGAAAATCAATATAAAATGCTAGAAAATCAATATAAAATGCTAGAAAATCAATATAAAATGCTAGAAAATCAATATAAAATGCTAGAAAATCAATATAAAATGCTAGAAAATCAATATAAAATGCTAGAAAATCTTATAAATTACTAGAAAATCAATATAAAATGCTAGAAAATCAATATAAAATGCTAGAAAATCAATATAAAATGCTAGAAAATCAATATAAAATGCTAGAAAATCAATATAAAATGCTAGAAAATCAATATAAAATGCTAGAAAATCAATATAAAATGCTAGAAAATCAATATAAAATGCTAGAAAATCAATATAAAATGCTAGAAAATCAATATAAAATGCTAGAAAATCAATATAAAATGCTAGAAAATCAATATAAAATGCTAGAAAATCAATATAAAATGCTAGAAAATCAATATAAAATGCTAGAAAATCTTATAAATTACTAGAAAATCAATATAAAATGCTAGAAAATCAATATAAAATGCTAGAAAATCAATATAAAATGCTAGAAAATCAATATAAAATGCTAGAAAATCAATATAAAATGCTAGAAAATCAATATAAAATGCTAGAAAATCAATATAAAATGCTAGAAAATCAATATAAAATGCTAGAAAATCAATATAAAATGCTAGAAAATCAATATAAAATGCTAGAAAATCAATATAAAATGCTAGAAAATCAATATAAAATGCTAGAAAATCAATATAAAATGCTAGAAAATCAATATAAAATGCTAGAAAATCTTATAAATTACTAGAAAATCAATATAAAATGTTAGAAAATCCTATAAATCAATAGAAATTACATGGCATCATCGTTTACTCGGACACTAATAAACTTCCTCTTTACAAATGTTCCTTGATTGTGATCACGCCGTAGATACGGTGTCTCCTCCGCCGCTAACAGGATGCTTGGGTCATCAGCCACTGAGAATGGAGGCCGGCCATCGAGCATATCATAATCTTCATCCGTCTTGTCCTCAACTCCTACGATTTTTCTCTTTCCAGGAAGAACTATATGACGCTTTGGCTCGTCTTGTGATGGGTCCAATTGCTTACCCCCACCTTTCTTATCCGCCCCTTTCTTCGGTCTGCTAGCCATGTCCTTCACATAAAAAACTTGTGTGACAGCTTTGCCCAGGACGAACGGTTCGTCTAGAAAGCCAATCTTGTTTAGGTCCACTAACGTCATTCCATAGTCCGCTTCAACTTTAACACCTCCTCCAGTCAGCTTCACCCATTGGCACTTGAACAGTGGGATCTTCAAAGGTCCGTACTCTAGTTCCCATATCTCCTCTATGATTCCATAGTATGAGTTTGTATTGCCATTGGTGTCTGTCGCGTCGATCCGGACACCACTGTTTTGGTTGGTGCTTTTCTTGTCCTGGGCTCTTGTGTAAAATGTATACCCATTGATGTCGTATCCTTGGAATGTCAAGATCGTGCTCGATGGACCTCTAGCTACAAAAGCTAGCTGCGCATCAATGCCCTCGACACCCATAAGACGTCTTCGCAACCAATCGGCGAAAGTACTATTGTGCAGACGCTGAATGAAGGCCGCAGACTTTGTTGAGTTTTCGTCCCTGAGAATCTGCATGTGCTCCTCGATGTACGGAGCAACTAAGGTTGATTGTTGCAAAACTGTGAGGTGCGCTTTACGAAATGTCTCAACGTCCTTGATCACCATCGATCTTCTCCCTAGTGTGCCCTTTCCACCAAGTCTCCCCTCGTGATGGGATTCGGGCACACCAATCGGCATAAGATCGTCGACAAAGTCAACACAGAATTCAATGACCTCCTCCGTTTCGTATCCCTTAGCAATGCATCCTTCTGGACGAGAACGATTACGGACATACTTCTTTAGGACAGCGAAGAACCTCTCAAATGGGAACATGTTGTGTAGAAATACTGGGCCCAATATACGAATCTCTTTGACGAGGTGAACCAATAGATGTGTCATGATATTGAAGAAGGATGGTGGAAATATCATCTCAAAGCTGACAAGACATTGCACCACGTCGTTCTGTAGCTGATCTAAGTGGTCTGGATTGATCACCTTCTGAGAAATTGCATTGAGGAATGCACATAGCTTCACAATGGCTTTCCGCACGTTTACTGGTAGCACACCCCTGAGTATGACGGGAAGCAGCTGTGTCATCAACACATGGCAGTCGTGAGACTTCAGGTTTGTGAACTTCTTCTCTTTCATATTTATTATTCCCTTAATATTGGAGGAGTAGCCAGACGGAACCTTGATACTGTTCAAGCATTCAAACATGCTTGCCTTCTCTTCTTTGCTGAGAGTGAAGCTGGCAGGATGCAAGTACTGGCGTCCTTTGTCTCTCTTTTCTGGATGTAGATCAGTCCGTTGCTTCAATCGTTTCAGCTCCTGACGTGCTTCTAGTGTATCTTTTGGCTTCCCATAAGTACCCAGGAAGCTTATCAAGTTCACGCAAAGATTCTTCGTCAGATGCATCACATCAATCGCGTTACGGACCTCTAAACGTTGCCAATAAGGTAGCTCCCAAAAGATAGACTTCTTCTTCCACATCGCGGCACGACCATCCTCGCCCGTCGGAGCAGCCTGGCTTCCGTCTCCCTTGCCAAACACCACGTGTAGGTCCTTCACCATATCAAATAGCTCTTCTCCACTCCGGTGTCTCGGCTTTGTACGGCGGTCAGCATTCCCGCCAAAATGCGCACATTTCTTTCGTAGCTCATGCTTCGCCGGAAGGAATCGACGGTGACCCATGTACACAACTTTACGACAATGTTTCAAATACATGCTTTCGGTTTCCTCTAAACAGTGAGTGCATGCTTTATATCCTTTGTTTGATTGTCCTGATAGGTTACTTAGTGCAGGCCAGTCGTTGATGCTTATGAAAAGCAGTGCTCGAAGGTCAAACTGCTCCTGCTTGTCCTCATCCCACACGCTAACACCTTCATTCTTCCACAGCTGCAAAAGTTCGTCAACCAATGGTCTTAGGTACACATCAATGTCGTTGCCAGGTTGCTTTGGGCCTTCGATGAGCACTGGCATCATAATGAACTTCCGCTTCATGCAGAGCCAGGGGGGTAGGTTGTAGATACAAACAGTCACGGGCCAAGTGCTATGACTACTGCTCATTTCACCAAAAGGGTTCATGCCATCGGTACTTAAACCAAGCCTAACATTCCTCGCATCAGCATCAAACTCTGGGAATGCTCTGTCGATGTTCCTCCACTGGGATCCATCGGCGGGGTGTCTCAACATGCCATCCTGCTTACGTTCTTCTTTGTGCCAGCGCATCAGTTTGGCATGGTCTTTGTTCCTGAACAAACGCTTCAGACGGGGTATCAGAGGGAAATACCACATCACCTTCGCAGGGATTTTTTTCTTAGAACGCTCTCCCCCAACATCACCAGGGTCGTCCCGCCTAATCTTGTATCGTGCTCAGGTGCAAACCGGACAACGATCCAAGTGTTCGTACTGTCCGTGATAGAGGATACAGTGATTAGGACACGCATGTATCTTCTGCACCTCCAAACCGAGAGGGCAAACAACACGTTTTGCTTGATACGTCGTCGATGGCAATTTGTTACCCTCTGGAAGAATCTTCTTTACGAGTTTCAGTAGCTCCTCGAAACCCTTATCAGTAACACCATTTGCTGCCTTCCACTGCAGAAGTTCAAGTGTGCTACCCAACTTCTTTAGCCCCTCTTTGCAATCTGGGTACAGGTCAGTCTTGTGGTCCTGCAACATGCGCTGTATCTTTTTCAGTTCCTTATCATTGCCACAGTCTTTCTCGGCATCACGCAACATTTGCCCGAGTCTATCAGCAGGTTCGTTTTCCTGAGCAACATCTTCCTGAGCATCGCCTTCCCGAGCAACATCTTCCTCATCGGCATCACCCATTGCAGCATATGCAAAGGAACCGTAGTATTGAGCCAATAACGGAATGTCGTCATCGGCCTCGTCTTCTTCATCTTCATCCATTAGAATTCCTCTTTCACCGTGCTTCGTCCAAACAGAATAATTCCTCATGAAACCGTGCCTCATCAAATGCACCTGAAGACAACCTCTTTGTTTGTACGATTGTATATTTTTACAATGGGTGCATGGGCAGAACATGAAACCGGACGGCGTCCTGTTAGCCTCGGCGGCATCGAGAAACGTCCTAAGGCCATCACGGAAGGCCTGAGCGTGGGGGTCCCCGTACATCCATTGTCTATTCATCTGCATTATTAACCAATAACAAATATACAATACAATTTAAAGATAAAAAAATTTAATATATAAATAAATACAAATTATAATATATATTCCATTATATAAATAAATTTCTAAAACTACATTACTATATTCATTAAATATAACATTACTATAAGCCTTATAAGATTTATAAGATTTATAAGATTTTCTATTAATTTATAAGATTTTCTAGCATTTTATATTGATTTTCTAGTAATTTATAAGATTTTCTAGCATTTTATATTGATTTTCTAGTAATTTATAAGATTTTCTAGCATTTTATATTGATTTTCTAGCATTTTATATTGATTTTCTAGCATTTTATATTGATTTTCTAGCATTTTATATTGATTTTCTAGCATTTTATATTGATTTTCTAGCATTTTATATTGATTTTCTAGCATTTTATATTGATTTTCTAGCATTTTATATTGATTTTCTAGCATTTTATATTGATTTTCTAGCATTTTATATTGATTTTCTAGCATTTTATATTGATTTTCTAGCATTTTATATTGATTTTCTAGCATTTTATATTGATTTTCTAGCATTTTATATTGATTTTCTAGTAATTTATAAGATTTTCTAGCATTTTATATTGATTTTCTAGCATTTTATATTGATTTTCTAGCATTTTATATTGATTTTCTAGCATTTTATATTGATTTTCTAGCATTTTATATTGATTTTCTAGCATTTTATATTGATTTTCTAGCATTTTATATTGATTTTCTAGCATTTTATATTGATTTTCTAGCATTTTATATTGATTTTCTAGCATTTTATATTGATTTTCTAGCATTTTATATTGATTTTCTAGCATTTTATATTGATTTTCTAGCATTTTATATTGATTTTCTAGCATTTTATATTGATTTTCTAGTAATTTATAAGATTTTCTAGCATTTTATATTGATTTTCTAGCATTTTATATTGATTTTCTAGCATTTTATATTGATTTTCTAGCATTTTATATTGATTTTCTAGCATTTTATATTGATTTTCTAGCATTTTATATTGATTTTCTAGCATTTTATATTGATTTTCTAGCATTTTATATTGATTTTCTAGCATTTTATATTGATTTTCTAGCATTTTATATTGATTTTCTAGCATTTTATATTGATTTTCTAGCATTTTATATTGATTTTCTAGCATTTTATATTGATTTTCTAGCATTTTATATTGATTTTCTAGTAATTTATAAGATTTTCTAGCATTTTATATTGATTTTCTAGCATTTTATATTGATTTTCTAGCATTTTATATTGATTTTCTAGCATTTTATATTGATTTTCTAGCATTTTATATTGATTTTCTAGCATTTTATATTGATTTTCTAGCATTTTATATTGATTTTCTAGCATTTTATATTGATTTTCTAGCATTTTATATTGATTTTCTAGCATTTTATATTGATTTTCTAGCATTTTATATTGATTTTCTAGCATTTTATATTGATTTTCTAGCATTTTATATTGATTTTCTAGCATTTTATATTGATTTTCTAGTAATTTATAAGATTTTCTAGCATTTTATATTGATTTTCTAGCATTTTATATTGATTTTCTAGCATTTTATATTGATTTTCTAGCATTTTATATTGATTTTCTAGCATTTTATATTGATTTTCTAGCATTTTATATTGATTTTCTAGCATTTTATATTGATTTTCTAGCATTTTATATTGATTTTCTAGCATTTTATATTGATTTTCTAGCATTTTATATTGATTTTCTAGCATTTTATATTGATTTTCTAGCATTTTATATTGATTTTCTAGCATTTTATATTGATTTTCTAGCATTTTATATTGATTTTCTAGTAATTTATAAGATTTTCTAGCATTTTATATTGATTTTCTAGCATTTTATATTGATTTTCTAGCATTTTATATTGATTTTCTAGCATTTTATATTGATTTTCTAGCATTTTATATTGATTTTCTAGCATTTTATATTGATTTTCTAGCATTTTATATTGATTTTCTAGCATTTTATATTGATTTTCTAGCATTTTATATTGATTTTCTAGCATTTTATATTGATTTTCTAGCATTTTATATTGATTTTCTAGCATTTTATATTGATTTTCTAGCATTTTATATTGATTTTCTAGCATTTTATATTGATTTTCTAGTAATTTATAAGATTTTCTAGCATTTTATATTGATTTTCTAGCATTTTATATTGATTTTCTAGCATTTTATATTGATTTTCTAGCATTTTATATTGATTTTCTAGCATTTTATATTGATTTTCTAGCATTTTATATTGATTTTCTAGCATTTTATATTGATTTTCTAGCATTTTATATTGATTTTCTAGCATTTTATATTGATTTTCTAGCATTTTATATTGATTTTCTAGCATTTTATATTGATTTTCTAGCATTTTATATTGATTTTCTAGCATTTTATATTGATTTTCTAGCATTTTATATTGATTTTCTAGTAATTTATAAGATTTTCTAGCATTTTATATTGATTTTCTAGCATTTTATATTGATTTTCTAGCATTTTATATTGATTTTCTAGCATTTTATATTGATTTTCTAGCATTTTATATTGATTTTCTAGCATTTTATATTGATTTTCTAGCATTTTATATTGATTTTCTAGCATTTTATATTGATTTTCTAGCATTTTATATTGATTTTCTAGCATTTTATATTGATTTTCTAGCATTTTATATTGATTTTCTAGCATTTTATATTGATTTTCTAGCATTTTATATTGATTTTCTAGCATTTTATATTGATTTTCTAGTAATTTATAAGATTTTCTAGTAATTTATAAGATTTTCTAGTAATTTATAAGATTTTCTAGTAATTTATAAGATTTTCTAGTAATTTATAAGATTTTCTAGTAATTTATAAGATTTTCTAGTAATTTATAAGATTTTCTAGTAATTTATAAGATTTTCTAGTAATTTATAAGATTTTCTAGTAATTTATAAGATTTTCTAGTAATTTATAAGATTTTCTAGTAATTTATAAGATTTTCTAGTAATTTATAAGATTTTCTAGTAATTTATAAGATTTTCTAGTAATTTATAAGATTTTCTAGTAATTTATAAGATTTTCTAGTAATTTATAAGATTTTCTAGTAATTTATAAGATTTTCTAGTAATTTATAAGATTTTCTAGTAATTTATAAGATTTTCTAGTAATTTATAAGATTTTCTAGTAATTTATAAGATTTTCTAGTAATTTATAAGATTTTCTAGTAATTTATAAGATTTTCTAGTAATTTATAAGATTTTCTAGTAATTTATAAGATTTTCTAGTAATTTATAAGATTTTCTAGTAATTTATAAGATTTTCTAGCATTTTATATTGATTTTCTAGTAATTTATAAGATTTTCTAGCATTTTATATTGATTTTCTAGTAATTTATAAGATTTTCTAGCATTTTATATTGATTTTCTAGTAATTTATAAGATTTTCTAGCATTTTATATTGATTTTCTAGTAATTTATAAGATTTTCTAGCATTTTATATTGATTTTCTAGTAATTTATAAGATTTTCTAGCATTTTATATTGATTTTCTAGTAATTTATAAGATTTTCTAGCATTTTATATTGATTTTCTAGTAATTTATAAGATTTTCTAGCATTTTATATTGATTTTCTAGTAATTTATAAGATTTTCTAGCATTTTATATTGATTTTCTAGTAATTTATAAGATTTTCTAGTAATTTATAAGATTTTCTAGTAATTTATAAGATTTTCTAGTAATTTATAAGATTTTCTAGTAATTTATAAGATTTTCTAGTAATTTATAAGATTTTCTAGTAATTTATAAGATTTTCTAGTAATTTATAAGATTTTCTAGTAATTTATAAGATTTTCTAGTAATTTATAAGATTTTCTAGTAATTTATAAGATTTTCTAGTAATTTATAAGATTTTCTAGTAATTTATAAGATTTTCTAGTAATTTATAAGATTTTCTAGTAATTTATAAGATTTTCTAGCATTTTATATTGATTTTCTAGTAATTTATAAGATTTTCTAGCATTTTATATTGATTTTCTAGCATTTTATATTGATTTTCTAGCATTTTATATTGATTTTCTAGCATTTTATATTGATTTTCTAGCATTTTATATTGATTTTCTAGCATGTGGCAAGACCCGGTGCTAAAGGGTGCACATTAGCACCGGGTCGTGGAAAGACCCGGTGCTAATGTTCACCCTTTAGCACCGGGTGCAGCCCCGACCCGGTGCTAAAGGCCTCGGGCACATTAGCACCGGGTCGTGGCTGCACCCGGTGCTAAAGGGGGCGCATTAGCACCGGGTCTTGCCACGACCCGGTGCTAATGTGTCCGCCCTGACACCCCGCAGTGCCGCCCCTGCTCCTAGCCGTTGGACCCGGTGCTGAAGCCCCATCAGCACCGGGTCTTGCCACGACCCGGTGCTAATGTGTCCGCCCTGACACCCCGCAGCGCCGCCCCCGCTCCTAGCCGTTGGACCCGGTGCTGAAGCCCCATCAGCACCGGGTCCAAAAATGGCCGAGGCGGAGGAGGCGGGCGGATGTGAAGCATTCTGGTAGTGATCTTTAAAAGTTAACTTGAAATATCCAAAAAATTGATTGTTAAACACTAATTTGTGGTGACTATCAAATATAGACCGAGAGGGGGAACTGCCTGGTCGTACAACCAAAATCCACGCTCAGCATAATTTCAGTTTTCAAGACAGCATTGGGTACGTAGTTGAGGAGACCAACTATGAGTATGCCTTCTGCCTTCTATTTTCCCTCATCATGAGTTTAAGATTGATTTTCTTTTCTTGATATTTTGCTACTTGTTGTCAATGTTTTGCTATAAGATAGTTGATGACGAGACCAACCTACGATTATTTTTAGGAGACTAGGCTTATTCCATGTGTGAAACTGTGAACCTGCCGGGTGCTTTACTGTGCAAATAAAAAGTTCCAATTCTCGAAGAAGCGAAAAGAATTTACTGCCATAGAATTCTGGGCCAATCCAAAAATTCCAGGTCAATTCTGGGTAAAAAAAAACTCTCGCAAAGACCGGAGCGAACATGCATGTTTCGACTTTCGAGCAAGGCCCACTGGGCAAAATGCATACATTTTTTTTCTACTGGGTAAACCCTAGGAATACACTGCCGCTAGTCTTTCCACTGTCGCAAGCAGACAGAGCTGCCGCCGCCGCCGACAGGAGGTCACACGCACTGAAATGGCGATGGCGGCGCAGCCACCGCAATCCCCGCGCGAGCGGCGGCCGTTCATGGTCGGAGAGAAGGTCGAGGTGAAGATGAGGAGAACGAATGGACTGGGGGACTCTTGGTTCCCGGCGACGGTGTCCGAGGTGTTAGATAAAACCGGCACTGGCGTCGAGATCCCTACGGATCGACTAGCACCATCGCAGCGGAAACAACAAGATCACAAACGCCATCACGAAGATCAACACGAGAACGACACCGAGGCACGATATTTTTTAACGAGGTTCGGCCATGTGCCTACATCCTCGGGGCCTGACTACGGGCGCTCCTCCCCATAAACAGCAGCTACACCGGCATCCGGGCACCACCGCGGCCACGCCGCGCACCGTCGAACTTGGTCGTCACGTCTGACCGACCCCTATCGAACAGCAGCCAATCAGCTCAATCAGCCCCGATCTCCACGTCTGGACGCATCCCGCTGATGTCTTGCTCATCGGATGGTTCGAGTCTCCTCCTCGAAGTGTCCGACTCCACCGATCGAATCGTCGACCGCCACCATGCTCCACCTTCCGCCATGTCCCTTCACGGACATACACATATTCGACACAACTCTAACAAACTCCACCTTGGCGAATATGCTCGCCACACCTTGAAGTTGTCGATGCCGAACCTCCGTGTATCGAACTTGAGTTGACTCCTTTGGCTGCTCATTCAGAACAGCCCGATGAGGCCACCTCCTCATCATCGGAACTGCACACAGCTGCAGTTGCTCTCCCATCCATGACTCTACCTTCAACAACGCTTCCTCTCAGCTTGTACTGGTGTGTAGTTACTGACTTCTCACCAATCATAACAGTCTTGCCACCTTGCATAACCCTCAAAGTCTTCTTATCAGGAGCTGCCTGATATAACAAGCCTTCATCATGCAAAATTCCCAGCGATATTAGATTCCTCCGCAGCGCCGGCACATGCTTCACACCCTTGAGTAGTATCTCCTGATCATCATACATCTTGAACTTGATGTCACCTACACCAATGACCCGATAGCGTGAGTTATCTCCCATGTAAGTCGATCCACCTTTATCTTGTTCAACATATGACGAGAACCACTCCTTCTTGGTTGTTGCATGAAACGAGCTAGCTGAATGAATGATGTGTCCCATAGTGTTGGAAATTTGTCCACTCGGCATGCTAATCAAAATGTGAAACCTACAACTGATTTGATTTTGTCACATCTTTGAGAACACAACACTAGTAGTTCCTCCCTTCTTCAGTTCCGGGCAATCTCTCCTCAGATGTCCATACTCCTTGCATCCATAGCACTGCGGCCCCTTCTTTTTCTTCTTCTTGCCGGTCTCTCCGCCTCGATCATACTTGACCAGAAAAGCATCTCCAGAAGACTCCCCAGTTGCATTGTTCTTTCGCCTCTATTCATGTGAAAGCAACGCAGCAACAACATCCTCCACCTTGATGCTCTCCTTGCCGTACGTCAATGTGGTGACCAAGTGCTCATATGACCCTCGCAAGGAACACAAAAGAATAATAGCCCTGTCTTCATCATCAACCTTTACCTCGACCTTCACAAGATCCGCGATAACTTGATTGAAGACATTGATGTGCTCCGCAAGATTCGACCCTTCTTGCATCTTCAAGCCATACAACTTCTGCTTCAGATACACCTTCTGGGTCAACGTCTTGGACATAAACTGATCGCCCAACTTCTTCCAAATCTTTTCAGGATCAGACTCCTCCATGACAGTGTACATGATACGATCATTGAGACACAACCGAATTGTCGCGGTCGCTTGCTGTTGCATCTTCTCCCACTTATCATCGTCCACCTTTGCCGGCTGCTTCCCGCTGAGCACCTTTAGGATCCCCTGCTGAGCTAGCAGATCCTTGACCCTTGTTTGCCACAGCCCAAAGTTGCCGGTCCCGTCAAACTTCGTCACCTCGAACTTGGAGGCCATCGACATCATGTCGACCTGCAATTAAACCAGCTGAATAACCTGGTTAGATCGCAGCACCCTCGCTCGCGCACGCCTCCTCGCCTCTGACCGCCGTCGAACGCCGCCGAGCTTACGCCTCCTCGCCTCTGACCGCCGTCGAACGCCGCCGAGCTTTGCTGTGCACAGCCCGTGCACCACGAAGCTTTCTCCTCAAAACTCCTCCACGCAGCCTCCGAGCCTCCCGTCAAACTCCACGCCGTTGCACGTCGACGATGTTGACCCTGCTTGAACGCCGCCCGCTGTCCGTCCTCCACCATCGCAAGCTTACGGTCCCGAACATCTTGATTGCTTCTGTTGCAATCTTCCGTAGACTCTTTATTTTATAGAGGCTGAAACAATAGTGCGAAAGTCCAATTAGACTCCAACACTGTCCGTTTCCTAATATTGTTCTGGACGTTCCTTTTTTCTCTCCGTGGAAACACATCTTTCACATATCCTGATCGAACTCATGCATTGGGCCCACAAGGTGTTCAATAGCCATACGGAACTAATCCACCTGAGGCTAATTGGCCGAGCAAATAAAATAATCCACATGCACATGCATGTACGCATGCAACTCCAACTCGAGCACAAGACCTCTCGGACTTTCCACGTTAGCTTCTCTGCTACACCATCAAAACGCATCTCACGCAATTGATCAGGCCCAATTTCATGCTCCTGTCCATGGCACCAATACCCGTGCCCTGGTAGAGCCACATACGGTGTGCCATCAGGATGCTCCGTGCGCCGTTCCACCTCATTGCACGTCCCTCTCGAACAAGCCAGGCTCCATAAATACGCCGAGTCCACCATGGCTTTCACCACCGAAGTCGTCGTCCTCGTCTACGACGTCTTCCGGCCGCACCGTCGAACTTGGTCGTCACGTCTGACCGACCCCTATCGAACAGTAGCCAAACAGCTCAATCAGCCCCGATCTCCACGTCTGGACGCATCCCGCTGATGTCTTGCTCATCGGATGGTTCGAGTCTCCTCCTCGAAGTGTCCGACTCCACCGATCGAATCGTCGACCGCCACCATGCTCCACCTTGCGCCATGTCCCTCCGTGGACATTGTGCAACTCCGACGCGGTGTGGAAACATACTCATCGCACCTCTCCGAAGATCTTCACAGCTCTGGCTCTGGTACCACTTGTTAGATAAAACCGGCACTAGCGTCGAGATCCCTACGGATCGACTAACACCATGGCAGTGCGAATCACCTATGAAGATCAACACGAGAACGACACCGATGCACGATATTTTTAATGAGGTTCGGCCATGTGCCTACATCCTCGGGGCCTGACTACGGGCACTCCTCCCCATAAACAGCAGCTACACCGGCATCCGGGCACCACCGCGGCCACACCGCCGCCCACACCAGCCGCCAAGTTGTCTCACGGTTACACGGCAGTGCCCTCATATTTATGAGCCCTAGGATACAGAGTACGACCAGAACTCTATCCCAAACCTACCAATTACAACTCAAGTCCACGTCGTAACCAAACATACACATATTCGACACAACTCTAACACGAGGTCGTCGACGGGCAGAACTACGGCGTGGTTATCGACGGTGAGAAGGTGCCTCGGAAGAAGCTCCGGGTGAGTCTCGACAAGATTCGGCCGGCCGACGCCGCCGAGCATTTCCCGCCGGAGACAGAGCTGGAGCCCCGCGCCGCCGTGGAGGCCTTCTGCCAGGGGGCGTGGTCCAAGGGAGACGTGGTGCACCGTGCTGACGAGGGCAACTCTGGCAAGTACCTGGTGATGGTCGGGAGCAAGAAGAGGAGGGCCACCCAGCAGCAGCCTGAGGCCATGGAGCTCAAGGACCTGAGGCCGCCGAGCTGTCAGGTATAATGCCGAAAAAGAAATCAGTTTTGTCGGTTATTTGATTTCACGTTGCTCTTGTTTCGGGCCATATATATATGAATGATTTGTTATTTTGTTTGGTAGATTCGATATTTGGTGATGATTCTTGTATTTGCAAATCATCATGTCTAGCTAGCTAGGGTTTATATTCTGACTTGAGAGGTAGGATTCTACTTACACTCTGATGTTAGGAAATCGTTTACATCTCTTGGAGATATCGAGCGAGGTGAGGTCTAGTATTTTATAGAGTAGTATAGTGTTAGGCCCACCTCTCTGCCCTGCACAATGATCAGACCCACACACACAACTCACACGCTCACACTCGGTGGCTGGGTGAAGAAGAAGAGAGGAAGAAGAGCAGGAAGAGCACACGTACGGGATGAAATGGTGCTGCTTGACCTTTGGAGCTGCACGCAGCCCCTCTTTTTTATATACAAAAGTGAGCTAGGTACAAGGCATGGCCTTACTACCGCTACTCCACTACTCCCTCCGTCCCAGAAAGAAGGTCATTTTAGACTTCATTGTTTGTCCCGGAAAGACCATCGTTATAGTTCGACTCGGACACCAGCGCGACGTCCTGTCTTTTCCCAGTAAAAAAAGCATCTCCTTTTGTCGGTAGAGAGAGGCAAGCACTCGACCCTTCCTCTCCTTTATCTCCACTACCCGTCACCATCGTAATAATAACTCACACCCACCTTCCATGGCTGCAAAAGGCTTGCTGTAGCAACCCAAGCTCACCACCGCTCAGCCTCGCTGCAGCAACCCACCAAGCTCACCACCGCTCCTCTCCTCTCATCCATGGTGCTACACCGGGATAGCAGGAGCCGCGGTTCCCGCGGCAGCCGCGGCATCAACCAGCGTTGGATGTTCCAGCGAAGGGGATGGATTCGGGACCAGCGAAGAGCTTGGAGTGGCAGGTTCGGTGGAGGTGGGATGTGCAACGGCCACTCTCACAGGTGCCAGATGCGGGCCAGTGGTCTGATTGATGGCCAGGAGCGTCGTCGCGGAATTTGGTGGGATCGACGCAACAATTGCATAGCAGATGAAGGAATTGATTTTGCTCAAGACACACAGGAAGGGGGCGCTGATGAGTTTTATTTCATTCCTGATTCGGAAGAGAACCTCGTCGAGGATGTCATATCCTCAGAGTTCGTCCCAGATTCGCTGGCACAGGAAGTTGATGTTGTGGAGGAGGGTGGAGACAGAGGAACCTCCATGTTGATGAGCAGCGAGGTGGAGGCCGTGGTTGTTGGGGTCACGGACGGGGATGGTGGTGATGAGACTGACGAGCTGATGACTGGTTGGACTGAATCGCAGCTTGAGGATGTCTGCATGGAAGGCGCCTCCGCAGTTGCCGCAATGGACAATCCAGGCAACAAGGAGGAGGTTCCCCCTGTTCTAATCAGCGGCGAGGTGGAACCAGGCAACAAGGAGGAGGTTCCCCCTGTTCTAATCAGCGGCGAGGTGGAACCAGGCAACAAGGAGGAGGTTCCCCCTGTTCTAATCAGCGGCGAGGTGGAACCAGGCAACAAGGAGGAGGTTCCCCCTGTTCTAATCAGCGGCGAGGTGGAACCAGGCAACAAGGAGGAGGTTCCCCCTGTTCTAATCAGCGGCGAGGTGGAACCAGGCAACAAGGAGGAGGTTCCCCCTGTTCTAATCAGCGGCGAGGTGGAACCAGGCAACAAGGAGGAGGTTCCCCCTGTTCTAATCAGCGGCGAGGTGGAACCAGGCAACAAGGAGGAGGTTCCCCCTGTTCTAATCAGCGGCGAGGTGGAACCAGGCAACAAGGAGGAGGTTCCCCCTGTTCTAATCAGCGGCGAGCATAGGTGCTTCAAGGACTGTCTCTTATACACATCTGACCTCATTGTGCTTCGATCTACATTGATTGACTTGGTGACTAGCGTTCCCCTTGGTCTGTTCTCACTTTTCCGCTGTGCAGGTTCCTTTTAGTATAAGAAACATGTTAGTACAAGAAACATATGAATAACAAAACCAACTCTCATCGAATGAGCCATGTAAAAAAATTACCTTTCTAACAAAAGCCCACACGCCTATCTTACCATCAAAAGTGCAATTTCCTTCTTCATCAAACCTAGGCCTGGCAACTGCTGACAGGAACATGACCTTCACAATGGCATTCTTGTTCTGTACACACCTGTGTGGATCACTCTCCTCAGGAAGTAGGTAAAACTTTCTGTTCTTTCTTGTCAGGTAGAACCACTTTTCATCTGCGTGGATAATGTTATACATTTCATCCAACAACGGGTACGCGTTCTCCGGCATGGGGAACATCGTCAAGGAGGGCAAGCCGGCGGGCGGCGGCGAGCTTTGCCGGGCGCTGTCGCACCGGACGGACCCCGAGAAGCTCAAGGAGATGGGCAACGAGGAGTACCGGCAGGGGCATTACGCGGAGGCGGTGGCGCTCTACGACCAGGCCATCATGATGGACGCCAAGCGGCCGGCGTACTGGAGCAACAAGGCGGCCGCGCTCGCCGCGCTCGGCCGGCTCATCGAGTCCGTCGGCGACTGCAAGGAAGCTGTCCGGATCGATCCCTCCTACGATCGCGCCCACCACCGGCTTGGTGGCTTGTATCTCAGGTACGTGGGATATCCTTGAGATGGGTTTGAATTGCCAATTGTATCTCGAGGGTGCATGGACCATGCCTATTTTATCTGCTAATTATTGCATATGATTTGATATTAGTATCTGTTGCTTTCAATTAAGGCTATTTATATACTGAAACTGATGATTGGAGTGAATAAGAAAACTACCAATCATGGCATGTCAAATAAGACTACCTGCAAGGATTTCTTCTTGTTCTTCAATGGCATGCAAATTCAGATCGAAAGGATGCAATACTTCATCTCCATGTTTTTCAGTTGCCGCTTGGACTACATACATGAAGGTGGGCCTCGTGATCAACCTTGCCATGTGTATGCATATTGTGTAAAAAACAGAGTTACTAACACCCGTAGCATGTGTACCTGTGTCTTGTCCATCTCCCAGGTTGACAGATCCGTTTTGGTCTTCTCCATGTGCATCATCGGAGTGATCATCTTCCGGCAAAGGTGCTTCATTGAGATCAAGTAACACTTCTCCATCTCCCTCATCTGGTTCCTCGTTGAGATCTAAAGTGGCCATGGATATCTTGCTATTGTTTCGTGAAGATGAGAGGATGATGGAGTGATGGGCAGTTACGCCAGCTTTTATATAAGATTAGTCTTGGCGGTATGTACAAATTTAGAAACCTCAGATGGTTTTGGCGCCAGCTAAATGTGTGATTTGGCTGCTTTTCATATCAAAGTAATTTTGGACTAATGTAATGTTGTGTTATTTGCCACAATAATTTGGCGCCAAATAAAAATACCTCTGTGTCTGATTGCAACGTGTGCATACTCGGGAACCCAACTGTCCAGTGGCAGAGTACCGAGTACTGGACTGAGCGGCAGAGTTAACGAGGGTGGCAGCTCCGGTGGCAGAGTACTGATCGGCAGGGTATTTTGGTCATTTTTCTTCTTCGCTATTTTGTGTCAGAATTTCTAAAACGTCGGTCTTTACCGGACGGAGGGAGTACTTACTACTGCTATCCACTACTAGCTACTGCAGCCATGCTGCTACTTGTTGCTACAGCTGAAACTACTACTAGCTACTGCAGCCATGCTGCTACTTGTTGCTGCAGCTGAAACTACTACTAGAGCAAGCCGCGGCTGCTCCTTGACTGAGAAAAAGTGAAGAGCAAGGCTAATTATCCATCATTCTTCCCCAAAAAGTGAAGAGCAAGGCTAATTATCCATCATTCTTCCCCTAATTTTCTTGCTCCTTCCTGACTTCCTCAACCCCGATCTTGATCCTCATCTCCATGAGATGAAGGCGACCAAGAGGCTTGTTGAGGATGTCCCCCAGCTGTCGCCCGGTTTCGACATGATGGAGCTTGATCTATCCACCATCGAAAAAGTCATGAATGTAGTGATACCTTGTGTCAATGTGCTTGCTCCGGTCGTGGTGGATGGGGTTCTTTGCTAAAGTGATGGCGGACTGATTGTTCACCATGAGGAGGGGTGCCGGGGCATCTTCTCTAGTGAGCTCCTCCTGCAGCCACCTCAGCCAAACTCCCTGGCAGCACGCCGTCGCTGCAACAATGTACTATGCTTCACATGTGCTCAGCGCGACGACCTTCTGCTTGACAGACTGTCAGGAGATCGGGCATATCCCGAGGAAGAAGAGCAGGCCTGTCGTGCTCCGCCGCCCACCATGTTGTTGTCACTGTAGTCGCTCATCTCCAGCGCTCCTATGCTCCTCATTGGGTAAATGAATCCGAAGTTGCGTGTCCCGTCCACATAGCGGGGCGAGGTGATCCCCCGCGGATCCGCCATGAACCAGCTCATGTACCCCACAGCGAACCCGATGTCCGCCTTGTGTGCGCGAGGTAGCGCAAACCGCCAACGATGCACCGGTAGCTCATGGCGTCCACAAGTGCCGTCCTTGGACACCTTGATCTTCTCCTCCATGGGCGTTTGGCATGCCCTGCAATCGCCCAGCCCGCTTCACTCCAGCAGCTTCCCCGCGTAGGCGCTCTGGTGGAGGGTGATGGCATTCTCGGTCTGCTCCACGTCAAATTGTGTTAAGGGGTAAATTGAACCAAATGTTTAGGGGGTAAACTGAACCAAGAATTACTTTAGGGGGTTATTCTAACTTTGGCTATACTTGAGGGGAGTAATTTGGACTTTTTCCTAAATTTTTAAAGTAGTATAGGTTGTATTTATTTTGGCATGAATCTGTTACCACTTAACGGACAACACATACAGCAGTGTCCCTGTTGTTTGCTTCCTGATCTCTCTGAAGCATTATATATTTGTGTTATAGTGACACATTTAAAAATATGGAGGCGACTTTATATATAAATGTAATGCAGTATTTGCATTCCTATAATTTGTTCAGGATAATATGTGGGTTGTTTTTTTCCCGTGTGAATAATGCATCAGCTATTTGTTAATAATATCAACTTATTATCATCGCTCATCAGCTTCTCAGACTAGTATTTCATTTCATATACAGGGTAAGAGGACAAATGATGAGGACAACTTGAATTTTGATGAAGTATCACATCACCAAGTTTCAGCACTGGTACCTTTGGGTTTGGAACCAGCTTCTCATGAGAATAATGGTATGGACTATGTAACCATGGTGAAAATATATGCATAGTATTCTAAAGAATTTCTAATGACATGATTTCACTCAGCAACATTTGATTCACACATGAATTGAGTACTCCTTCTGTGCTAATGAGTATCCTTTTTTGTTGTTCCACGGGATATTCAACAGCTATGAACACATTTGTTCCTGAAAATCCGGTCAACCAAGATTCCTCTGATAATGTGAGTCCCCTTCATTATGCTTTTTTAGTTGAAGTAACATTGCAAATCTTGTGACCGCTGGTTTGAATATTTTCTTTTCTGCATTCCTATTCATGTGTCTGTTTTGTTCTGTTTGTGAATCTATGTGAAGGTGTCAGGAAAGATTAATCATGGTTCAACTAGGAAAATTGTTACTCATAGATGTAAGTACTTCCTCTATCTAACATTTGATGCATCTACTTGCTGGTGAGCTACAACTAATGGTTGCTCTTCGATCTATCTGCAGCGCGAAAGAAGACAGGATTCAAAGACCTGTGTGGTTCAGCTAGCACATTGGATGCATCAACTGCTGTCCAGAAGGAAGAAACGGCTTTAGATCAGATGCCGTCCTTTGACAGCTTAGTTGAAAGTTTGATGACATCACACATAGAAGATAGTGATGCATCATTTGAAGAGAGGAACAACATACTCTCGGAAGTAAGGGCTAATGTTGACTTTGCACAAAGCCTCCAGAATAGACTGTCTCAGGTGAAATCTGAATATACAAAACTTGATGAAGAAGAAGAGGCTGTTGAGGCACAGAAGAAGGTAAATAGAAACTCAAAGTCCCAACTAGATACAATGCAAGCTGAAAATGCTTCCCAGTTGGTGACGACTTGCTCCACCTCAATAGGTACGTAACCATGTGGAATGTCATTGCAGTGCCATTTTTGCCCTTCTTCCACACGTTTGGTCATACCGTATGCGACCTGATAAGTTAGTAGTCACAAAGAAAGTTAGTAAATGAATGGTATTTACGGTGAAATGTATGCAGTATGAACTAAGGTCGCATACGTACCACCACAGCTAAGTTCTTCTGCCTGACGACAAGCTCGCACGCGGTATATACGTGTATATACGTATATATTCTAATACGTGTATTCTAATGCGTATTCGGCCGACTCTATATTCATATTAGCTGACATTTCATCAAAATAGAAGACATATATATTACAAAAGTAGATATTCATGCATGTCAACTCGAGTTATATATATTTAAACTGTATTTTCTACTTAATTAAGATTGACGACTAGCTTGTTGGACTGTCCGGCACGTCCTCCAGTACTGGCGAGAAGTATTCTCCTCGGGGATTGACGACCTCGTCCCATATCCATCCGACGAGCTGTTCTGCAATTACTATATTAGTCGATGCCTACATGTACAAATTACTTGCTTACCGGAAAGCCAATGTTCCATTTTAGTGTTTCATGTTGAATTCCCGGGTGTTCTTGACGGAATTGAATCCAGGCCCTGCGAACAAAAAAATTGAGTTAAGTCATTGCGAGTGTAAGGGGTGAATTAATTAGGGGAAATATACATCACCTTGTCATCATGTCAATGATGTTCTGTAGTTTATGTTTTGGAGTGTGCAACGAATCAAAGACGTTGACGATACCCCGGTTAGGACACAATACGAGTAGGAACCAGTGGAATCTGTGCACATGTATACATTATATGATCAGAAATGAATTAGTACACAGACAGTATAAGAAGAAGCGTGTGTATGTACTCACTCGATGTTGTACGGTATTAGTATGGACTCCCAATAATGTTGTTTGTCAATAAACTTGTATAGGTTTCCATATGTTTCCTCAGGATTGTGTAGTATCATTGCTTCACTTATCCTTCAAGGATCCACGAAACCAACCTCATATATATTTCCTCTCCGACATTTTTGAATCTCCATTCTGCATATGTTAAGCAATAAATAAAGCCCGCGTCAGCATAGATTGGAATTATTGTTTTCAAACTATGATTGTAAACAACAACAAAGTACTTACAATGTCCAACAGGTGATCAAATCCACGTCCATGGCGTCGTGGTTGTACAACTCATATATATCCTTAAACCTCAGTAAAATCCGCGTCACCATTGTAGAAGTCTTGGTCCTTCACGCCTACTTTTATCATGCGCCGTTTATTCCTTCTTGATTCTTCCAAGTACCAGTCATGGAATCGGCGCATCTTCGTCTGTAGCTTGCTCTCCATTTCAGGAGGGACCATAGGCTCGCCGAGCTTAAACGGCCACTTCAACGTTGTGTTTACAGGCACGTCTGCTTCCCCCAGGAGTTGTTCTCTGGATAGTCCAGTCTCGGCCTCAAATTCTGCTAGGTGTAGCTCGTGCGGAGTTGGCAATGGAGCCAAGGGCTGCTGAGGTTGCTGGCCGAGCTGAGGAACCTTTTTGGATGTGCCCGCCTCCTTATCAGCAGCCTTCCGGTTCCGGCGAGATTTCAGTAATGAGCGGTCATAGTCTGTTATTAGTACTTCCTTCTGTTGACCCTTGCTCAAATTACCGAGGAATGACTTGACGACAGTGGGGTCAAGCTTCAACTCTTTCCTGAGCATCGCCTTCCCGAGCAACATCTTCCTCATCGGCATCACCCATTGCAGCATATGCAAAGGAACCGTAGTATTGAGCCAATAACGGAATGTCGTCATCGGCCTCGTCTTCTTCATCTTCATCCATTAGAATTCCTCTTTCACCGTGCTTCGTCCAAACAGAATAATTCCTCATGAAACCGTGCCTGACGTCTTCGCAACCAATCGGCGAAAGTACTATTGTGCAGACGCTGAATGAAGGCCGCAGACTTTGTTGAGTTTTCGTCCCTGAGAATCTGCAGATCTCTTGGAGACGGTGGAGGTGACGGAGGCTTATTGGTAGCCGCAGGTGTACCGGGTATGACGACGTCTGCCTTGCTCCATAGAATGATGCAGTGAGAACAATGGCCGAGTTTTGTTTCTCCGTCACCTCCGGGGATGTCAAGTTCCAAGTCTTCCCAGTTGGCGATGACTTGCTCCACCTCAACAGGTACGTAACCATGTGGAATGTCATTGCAGTGTCATTTTTGCCTTTCTTCCACACGTTTGGTCAAACCGTATGCGACCTGATAATTTAGTAGTCACAAAGAAAGTTAGTAAATGAATGGTTTTTACGGTGAAATGTATGCAGTACGAACTAAGGTCGCATACGTACCACCACAGCTAAGTTCTTCTGCCTGACGACAAGCTCGCACGCGGTCCGTTGAGTTATTTCATCCACGGGGTAACGGACCGGTTCGGCGGCCTGCGTGGAAGCGTGACTGCTTTGATATTGTTGTGGAGGGCTAATAAGGCCGCATCTTGGAGAGGTGCATGCTCTGTGGAACCGGTCCCGCCTGTGGCTTGTTGTATCTGCAGCCATGCTACCTTCATCCGTCGCTCCATCTCTGACTCCATTTCTTGGAGCTTTGAGGCCTGGGCGGCAACCGTTTGCTCTAGGTCCCTTACCCTCTGCTCATATCCGGCCTTCTTCCTCGAACGGCTTCTATAGGTGGCGGCGTGCTCTTGGAAACCTTTCTTCCATGAGACGCTTGTGCCTACGCCGCGCGTCCGTCCAGGATGCTCCTTGTTCCCTAAGGCATAGGTTAGCTCATCTCTGTCTCTATCGGCAACAAATTCTCCCCTATCAGATGCCCTGATGATATCGAGGAGACGCTGAGCTAGTTCTCGCAAGTCCTCGGGAAAAACTAAGGAGCCGTCGATTGGGCTTAGGGTGCCTCCATGACCATAGTACCAATGCTTGGTCCTTGTGGGCCAGTCATGTGTCGCTGGAGTGATGCCTCTAGCATATAGATCTTCTTCCATCTTCTCCCATTTAGCGATGCTTGCCTTGTAACCTCCCGAACCCATCTTATGCGAGTACTTCTTATTTGCGGCGTTTTCAGCGTTTCTAGCGCTAGCCGTTGCACCCTCTTCGGAGGTTTTGTACTCAATGAATGCTTCCCACTCGTCATTGGTGATCTTCTTATACTTCTCAGGATCCGGGGCCTCTCCGGTTTTGAGAAATTGCGAGTACAACTTCTTCTTGAAATCCTGAAACAGAACTGCCATCTTCTTCATTGTCCAATCCCTCAGTTCTGCTTCATGAGTGCTAGGCCAGTCGAATATTGCCTTTAATTCCCTCCATAGCATCTCCTTCTCTGTATCGGGGAGCACGTACTCCTCAGTGGGGTCCGTGGACTTCCATTTTCTGATACTAATGGGCACATTGTCCCGTACAATTACCCCGCACTGAGATACAAATTTCTTGGCCACTTTTGGGGGCTCAACTGGCTCCCCGTCATCCTCCACTCGGGTGATGTGTAACTTGACATCCTTCAGCTTCTTCGTGGTCGATCGTTTTGATTTCTTAGCAGAGGCGGCCTACACAAATTACATATATACGAGATGATATAGAGATGGTATACATAATTGACATGTACAGTACAAATTTATGTTATCTATATACACACCTGACTAGACGAGGGCGCGCTACCGGCTCCTTCAATAGTTTCGGCCCTTGCAACATTGTCGCCCTGGACATTGTCGTCCCTTCCAATGATGCCCAACACATCATCCATCGACATTGGTTGGGTTACAATATTGAAAAGTTGATTCGCAAAGAACGTGTCGTTGTCCTCTTGCATGGGTGGGACAGGGGTGTTGCTGTCCTCTTGCATGGGTGGGACAGGGGTGTTGCTGTCCTCTTGCATGGGTGGGACAGGGGTGTTGCTGTCCTCTTGCATGGGTGGGACAGGGGTGTTGCTGTCCTCTTGCATGGGTGGGACAGGGGTGTTGCTGTCCTCTTGCATGGGTGGGACAGGGGTGTTGTTGTCCTCTTGCATGGGTGGGACGTTGTTGTTGTTGTCCGCCATCTATAGAATTAAAAATAATTGGTAAGAATTGATTCGGGTGGGACGTTGTTGTTGTTGTTGTCCGCCATCTATAGAATTAAAAATAATTGGTAAGAATTGATTCGGGTGGGACGTTGTTGTTGTTGTTGTCCGCCATCTATAGAATTAAAAATAATTGGTAAGAATTGATTCGGGTGGGACGTTGTTGTTGTTGTTGTCCGCCATCTATAGAATTAAAAATAATTGGTAAGAATTGATTCGGGTGGGACGTTGTTGTTGTTGTTGTCCGCCATCTATAGAATTAAAAATAATTGATAAGAAATATATACAAAGCATACATATTCCCAATATTTCTAACATTTTCGCTAAGGGGGACGGTTCGTGAAAAACGGATTCGCTAAGGGGTTCGGGTACGCGGTGTGAATTGATTCGCTAAGGGTTCGGGTACGCGACGCGTAGTGGTTCGTTAAGGGTTCGGGTGCGTGACGTGAACGGGTTCCCTAAGGGGGTTGCACAACCCGAACGGATTCGCTAAGGGGTTTGCTAAGGGTTCGGGTGCGTGACGCGAACAGGTTCGCTAAGGGGGTTGCACGACCCGAACGGGTTCCCTAAGGTGGGTTCGCGCGACGCGAAGTGGTTCGCTAAGGGTTCGGTATGCGACGCGAACGGATTCGCTAAGGGGTTTGCGAAGGGTTCGGGTTTGCGATACGGTTGTGCGACACGAAGGGGTTTCCGATATTAAACATAAATATTAATAGCATTTCTAATATAAAACATAAATATATTTACAATGTATTTTTATATATTTTTACAAAGCATTCCAATACATAAATAGCAATACATCAAACAAATACATAAATAACAATATTCCAATCATATATATTCCATGCATTTCTACAACATATTCCAAGCATACATAAAAAATTTTACAACATATATATTCCATGCATTTCTACAACATATTCCAAGCATACATAAAAAATTTTACAACATATATATTCCATGCATTTCTACAACATATTCCAAGCATACATAAAAAATTTTACAACATATATATTCCATGCATTTCTACAACATATTCCAAGCATACATAAAAAATTTTACAACATATATATTCCATGCATTTCTACAACATATTCCAAGCATACATAAAAAATTTTACAACATATATATTCCATGCATTTCTACAACATATTCCAAGCATACATAAAAAATTTTACAACATATATATTCCATGCATTTCTACAACATATTCCAAGCATACATAAAAAATTTTACAACATATATATTCCATGCATTTCTACAACATATTCCAAGCATACATAAAAAATTTTACAACATATATATTCCATGCATTTCTACAACATATTCCAAGCATACATAAAAAATTTTACAACATATATATTCCATGCATTTCTACAACATATTCCAAGCATACATAAAAAATTTTACAACATATATATTCCATGCATTTCTACAACATATTCCAAGCATACATAAAAAATTTTACAACATATATATTCCATGCATTTCTACAACATATTCCAAGCATACATAAAAAATTTTACAACATATATATTCCATGCATTTCTACAACATATTCCAAGCATACATAAAAAATTTTACAACATATATATTCCATGCATTTCTACAACATATTCCAAGCATACATAAAAAATTTTACAACATATATATTCCATGCATTTCTACAACATATTCCAAGCATACATAAAAAATTTTACAACATATATATTCCATGCATTTCTACAACATATTCCAAGCATACATAAAAAATTTTACAACATATATATTCCATGCATTTCTACAACATATTCCAAGCATACATAAAAAATTTTACAACATATATATTCCATGCATTTCTACAACATATTCCAAGCATACATAAAAAATTTTACAACATATATATTCCATGCATTTCTACAACATATTCCAAGCATACATAAAAAATTTTACAACATATATATTCCATGCATTTCTACAACATATTCCAAGCATACATAAAAAATTTTACAACATATATATTCCATGCATTTCTACAACATATTCCAAGCATACATAAAAAATTTTACAACATATATATTCCATGCATTTCTACAACATATTCCAAGCATACATAAAAAATTTTACAACATATATATTCCATGCATTTCTACAACATATTCCAAGCATACATAAAAAATTTTACAACATATATATTCCATGCATTTCTACAACATATTCCAAGCATACATAAAAAATTTTACAACATATATATTCCATGCATTTCTACAACATATTCCAAGCATACATAAAAAATTTTACAACATATATATTCCATGCATTTCTACAACATATTCCAAGCATACATAAAAAATTTTACAACATATATATTCCATGCATTTCTACAACATATTCCAAGCATACATAAAAAATTTTACAACATATATATTCCATGCATTTCTACAACATATTCCAAGCATACATAAAAAATTTTACAACATATATATTCCATGCATTTCTACAACATATTCCAAGCATACATAAAAAATTTTACAACATATATATTCCATGCATTTCTACAACATATTCCAAGCATACATAAAAAATTTTACAACATATATATTCCATGCATTTCTACAACATATTCCAAGCATACATAAAAAATTTTACAACATATATATTCCATGCATTTCTACAACATATTCCAAGCATACATAAAAAATTTTACAACATATATATTCCATGCATTTCTACAACATATTCCAAGCATACATAAAAAATTTTACAACATATATATTCCATGCATTTCTACAACATATTCCAAGCATACATAAAAAATTTTACAACATATATATTCCATGCATTTCTACAACATATTCCAAGCATACATAAAAAATTTTACAACATATATATTCCATGCATTTCTACAACATATTCCAAGCATACATAAAAAATTTTACAACATATATATTCCATGCATTTCTACAACATATTCCAAGCATACATAAAAAATTTTACAACATATATATTCCATGCATTTCTACAACATATTCCAAGCATACATAAAAAATTTTACAACAGATGTGTATAAGAGACAGAGTCATTAGTACACGCATGTATCTTCTGCACCTCCAAACCGAGAGGGCAAACAACACGTTTTGCTTGATACGTTGTCGATGGCAATGTGTTACCCTCTGGAAGAATCTTCTTTACGAGTTTCAGTAGCTCCTCGAAACCCTTTTCAGTAACACCATTTGCTGCCTTCCATTGCAGAAGGTCAAGTGTGGTACCCAACTTCTTTAGCCCCTCTTTGCAATCTGGGTACAGGTCAGTCTTGTGGTCCTGCAACATGCGCTGTATCTTTTTTATATCCTTATCATCCTCCTCCAGTCAGCTTCACCCATTGGCACTTGAACAGTGGGATCTTCAAAGGTCCGTACTCTAGTTCCCATATCTCCTCTATGATTCCATATTATGAGTTTATATTGCCATTGGTGTTTGTCGCGTCGATCCGGACACCACTGTTTTGGTTGGTGCTTTTCTTGTCCTGGGCTCTTGTGTAAAATGTATACCCATTGATGTCGTATCCTTGTGGAAGGCTAAAAGCATTCGTTATTTAAAACAAAGCTACGAACATGTTTCGCTCGTGAAGGTACTACCGAATACGTCTTCGCAACCAATCGGCGAAAGTACTATTGTGCAGACGCTGAATGAAGGCCGCAGACTTTGTTGAGTTTTCATCCCTGATAATCTGCATGTGCTCCTCGATGTACGGAGCAGCTAAGGTTGGTTGTTGCAAAACTGTGAGGTGTGCTTTACGAAATGTCTCAACATCCTTGATCACCATCGATCTTCTCCCTAGTGTGCCCTTTCCACCAAGTCTCCCCTCGTGATGGGATTCGGGCACACCAATCGGCATAAGATCGTCGACAAAGTCAACACAGAATTCAATGACCTCCTCCGTTTCGTATCCCTTAGCAATGCATCCTTCTGGACGAGAACGATTACGGACATACTTCTTTAGGACTGCGAAGAACCTCTCAAATGGGAACATGTTGTGTAGAAATACTGGGCCCAATATACGAATCTCTTTGACGAGGTGAACCAATAGATGTGTCATGATATTGAAGAAGGATGGTGGAAATATCATCTCAAAGCTGACAAGACATTGCAAGACGTCGTTCTGTAGCTGATCTAAGTGGTATTTCTAATATACATAGAATTTCCAATATACATTTAAATGAAGCATTTTCCAATATACATTTCAAACATATAACATTTCCAATATACATTTCAATGTAAATATCTCCAATACATTTAAATGAAGCATTTTCCAATATACATTTCAAACATATAACATTTCCAATATACATTTCAATGTAAATATCTCCAATACATTTAAATGAAGCATTTTCCAATATACATTTCAAACATATAACATTTCCAATATACATTTCAATGTAAATATCTCCAATACATTTAAATGAAGCATTTTCCAATATACATTTCAAACATATAACATTTCCAATATACATTTCAATGTAAATATCTCCAATACATTTAAATGAAGCATTTTCCAATATACATTTCAAACATATAACATTTCCAATATACATTTCAATGTAAATATCTCCAATACATTTAAATGAAGCATTTTCCAATATACATTTCAAACATATAACATTTCCAATATACATTTCAATGTAAATATCTCCAATACATTTAAATGAAGCATTTTCCAATATACATTTCAAACATATAACATTTCCAATATACATTTCAATGTAAATATCTCCAATACATTTAAATGAAGCATTTTCCAATATACATTTCAAACATATAACATTTCCAATATACATTTCAATGTAAATATCTCCAATACATTTAAATGAAGCATTTTCCAATATACATTTCAAACATATAACATTTCCAATATACATTTCAATGTAAATATCTCCAATACATTTAAATGAAGCATTTTCCAATATACATTTCAAACATATAACATTTCCAATATACATTTCAATGTAAATATCTCCAATACATTTAAATGAAGCATTTTCCAATATACATTTCAAACATATAACATTTCCAATATACATTTCAATGTAAATATCTCCAATACATTTAAATGAAGCATTTTCCAATATACATTTCAAACATATAACATTTCCAATATACATTTCAATGTAAATATCTCCAATACATTTAAATGAAGCATTTTCCAATATACATTTCAAACATATAACATTTCCAATATACATTTCAATGTAAATATCTCCAATACATTTAAATGAAGCATTTTCCAATATACATTTCAAACATATAACATTTCCAATATACATTTCAATGTAAATATCTCCAATACATTTAAATGAAGCATTTTCCAATATACATTTCAAACATATAACATTTCCAATATACATTTCAATGTAAATATCTCCAATACATTTAAATGAAGCATTTTCCAATATACATTTCAAACATATAACATTTCCAATATACATTTCAATGTAAATATCTCCAATACATTTAAATGAAGCATTTTCCAATATACATTTCAAACATATAACATTTCCAATATACATTTCAATGTAAATATCTCCAATACATTTAAATGAAGCATTTTCCAATATACATTTCAAACATATAACATTTCCAATATACATTTCAATGTAAATATCTCCAATACATTTAAATGAAGCATTTTCCAATATACATTTCAAACATATAACATTTCCAATATACATTTCAATGTAAATATCTCCAATACATTTAAATGAAGCATTTTCCAATATACATTTCAAACATATAACATTTCCAATATACATTTCAATGTAAATATCTCCAATACATTTAAATGAAGCATTTTCCAATATACATTTCAAACATATAACATTTCCAATATACATTTCAATGTAAATATCTCCAATACATTTAAATGAAGCATTTTCCAATATACATTTCAAACATATAACATTTCCAATATACATTTCAATGTAAATATCTCCAATACATTTAAATGAAGCATTTTCCAATATACATTTCAAACATATAACATTTCCAATATACATTTCAATGTAAATATCTCCAATACATTTAAATGAAGCATTTTCCAATATACATTTCAAACATATAACATTTCCAATATACATTTCAATGTAAATATCTCCAATACATTTAAATGAAGCATTTTCCAATATACATTTCAAACATATAACATTTCCAATATACATTTCAATGTAAATATCTCCAATACATTTAAATGAAGCATTTTCCAATATACATTTCAAACATATAACATTTCCAATATACATTTCAATGTAAATATCTCCAATACATTTAAATGAAGCATTTTCCAATATACATTTCAAACATATAACATTTCCAATATACATTTCAATGTAAATATCTCCAATACATTTAAATGAAGCATTTTCCAATATACATTTCAAACATATAACATTTCCAATATACATTTCAATGTAAATATCTCCAATACATTTAAATGAAGCATTTTCCAATATACATTTCAAACATATAACATTTCCAATATACATTTCAATGTAAATATCTCCAATACATTTAAATGAAGCATTTTCCAATATACATTTCAAACATATAACATTTCCAATATACATTTCAATGTAAATATCTCCAATACATTTAAATGAAGCATTTTCCAATATACATTTCAAACATATAACATTTCCAATATACATTTCAATGTAAATATCTCCAATACATTTAAATGAAGCATTTTCCAATATACATTTCAAACATATAACATTTCCAATATACATTTCAATGTAAATATCTCCAATACATTTAAATGAAGCATTTTCCAATATACATTTCAAACATATAACATTTCCAATATACATTTCAATGTAAATATCTCCAATACATTTAAATGAAGCATTTTCCAATATACATTTCAAACATATAACATTTCCAATATACATTTCAATGTAAATATCTCCAATACATTTAAATGAAGCATTTTCCAATATACATTTCAAACATATAACATTTCCAATATACATTTCAATGTAAATATCTCCAATACATTTAAATGAAGCATTTTCCAATATACATTTCAAACATATAACATTTCCAATATACATTTCAATGTAAATATCTCCAATACATTTAAATGAAGCATTTTCCAATATACATTTCAAACATATAACATTTCCAATATACATTTCAATGTAAATATCTCCAATACATTTAAATGAAGCATTTTCCAATATACATTTCAAACATATAACATTTCCAATATACATTTCAATGTAAATATCTCCAATACATTTAAATGAAGCATTTTCCAATATACATTTCAAACATATAACATTTCCAATATACATTTCAATGTAAATATCTCCAATACATTTAAATGAAGCATTTTCCAATATACATTTCAAACATATAACATTTCCAATATACATTTCAATGTAAATATCTCCAATACATTTAAATGAAGCATTTTCCAATATACATTTCAAACATATAACATTTCCAATATACATTTCAATGTAAATATCTCCAATACATTTAAATGAAGCATTTTCCAATATACATTTCAAACATATAACATTTCCAATATACATTTCAATGTAAATATCTCCAATACATTTAAATGAAGCATTTTCCAATATACATTTCAAACATATAACATTTCCAATATACATTTCAATGTAAATATCTCCAATACATTTAAATGAAGCATTTTCCAATATACATTTCAAACATATAACATTTCCAATATACATTTCAATGTAAATATCTCCAATACATTTAAATGAAGCATTTTCCAATATACATTTCAAACATATAACATTTCCAATATACATTTCAATGTAAATATCTCCAATACATTTAAATGAAGCATTTTCCAATATACATTTCAAACATATAACATTTCCAATATACATTTCAATGTAAATATCTCCAATACATTTAAATGAAGCATTTTCCAATATACATTTCAAACATATAACATTTCCAATATACATTTCAATGTAAATATCTCCAATACATTTAAATGAAGCATTTTCCAATATACATTTCAAACATATAACATTTCCAATATACATTTCAATGTAAATATCTCCAATACATTTAAATGAAGCATTTTCCAATATACATTTCAAACATATAACATTTCCAATATACATTTCAATGTAAATATCTCCAATACATTTAAATGAAGCATTTTCCAATATACATTTCAAACATATAACATTTCCAATATACATTTCAATGTAAATATCTCCAATACATTTAAATGAAGCATTTTCCAATATACATTTCAAACATATAACATTTCCAATATACATTTCAATGTAAATATCTCCAATACATTTAAATGAAGCATTTTCCAATATACATTTCAAACATATAACATTTCCAATATACATTTCAATGTAAATATCTCCAATACATTTAAATGAAGCATTTTCCAATATACATTTCAAACATATAACATTTCCAATATACATTTCAATGTAAATATCTCCAATACATTTAAATGAAGCATTTTCCAATATACATTTCAAACATATAACATTTCCAATATACATTTCAATGTAAATATCTCCAATACATTTAAATGAAGCATTTTCCAATATACATTTCAAACATATAACATTTCCAATATACATTTCAATGTAAATATCTCCAATACATTTAAATGAAGCATTTTCCAATATACATTTCAAACATATAACATTTCCAATATACATTTCAATGTAAATATCTCCAATACATTTAAATGAAGCATTTTCCAATATACATTTCAAACATATAACATTTCCAATATACATTTCAATGTAAATATCTCCAATACATTTAAATGAAGCATTTTCCAATATACATTTCAAACATATAACATTTCCAATATACATTTCAATGTAAATATCTCCAATACATTTAAATGAAGCATTTTCCAATATACATTTCAAACATATAACATTTCCAATATACATTTCAATGTAAATATCTCCAATACATTTAAATGAAGCATTTTCCAATATACATTTCAAACATATAACATTTCCAATATACATTTCAATGTAAATATCTCCAATACATTTAAATGAAGCATTTTCCAATATACATTTCAAACATATAACATTTCCAATATACATTTCAATGTAAATATCTCCAATACATTTAAATGAAGCATTTTCCAATATACATTTCAAACATATAACATTTCCAATATACATTTCAATGTAAATATCTCCAATACATTTAAATGAAGCATTTTCCAATATACATTTCAAACATATAACATTTCCAATATACATTTCAATGTAAATATCTCCAATACATTTAAATGAAGCATTTTCCAATATACATTTCAAACATATAACATTTCCAATATACATTTCAATGTAAATATCTCCAATACATTTAAATGAAGCATTTTCCAATATACATTTCAAACATATAACATTTCCAATATACATTTCAATGTAAATATCTCCAATACATTTAAATGAAGCATTTTCCAATATACATTTCAAACATATAACATTTCCAATATACATTTCAATGTAAATATCTCCAATACATTTAAATGAAGCATTTTCCAATATACATTTCAAACATATAACATTTCCAATATACATTTCAATGTAAATATCTCCAATACATTTAAATGAAGCATTTTCCAATATACATTTCAAACATATAACATTTCCAATATACATTTCAATGTAAATATCTCCAATACATTTAAATGAAGCATTTTCCAATATACATTTCAAACATATAACATTTCCAATATACATTTCAATGTAAATATCTCCAATACATTTAAATGAAGCATTTTCCAATATACATTTCAAACATATAACATTTCCAATATACATTTCAATGTAAATATCTCCAATACATTTAAATGAAGCATTTTCCAATATACATTTCAAACATATAACATTTCCAATATACATTTCAATGTAAATATCTCCAATACATTTAAATGAAGCATTTTCCAATATACATTTCAAACATATAACATTTCCAATATACATTTCAATGTAAATATCTCCAATACATTTCTTATGAAAAGCAGTGCTCGAAGGTCAAACTGCTCTTGCTTGTCCTCATCCCACATGCTAACACCTTCATTCTTCTACATCTGCAAAAGTTCGTCAACCAATGGTCTTAGGTACATATCAATGTCGTTGTCAGGTTGCTTTGGGCCTTCGATGAACACTGGCATCATAATGAACTTCCGCTTCATGCAGAGCCAGGGGGGTAGGTTGTAGATACCAACAGTCACGGGCCAAGTGCTATGACTACTGCTCATTTCACCAATAGGGTTCATGCCATCCGTACTTAAACCAAGCCTAACATTCCTCGCATCAACATCAAACTCTGGGAATGCTCTGTCGATGTTCCTCCACTGGGATCCATCGGCGGGGTGTCTCAACATGCCATCCTGCTTACGTTCTTCTCTGTGCCAGCGCATCAGTTTGTCATGGTCCTTGTTCCTGAACAAACGCTTCAGATGGCGTATCAGAGGGAAATACCACATCACCTTCGCAGGGATTTTTTTCTTAGAACGCTCTCCCCCAACATCACCAGGGTCGTCCCGCCTGATCTTGTATCGTGCGCAGGTGCAAACCGGACAACGATCCAAGTGTTCGTACTGTCCGTGATAGAGGATAGAGTCATTAGGACACGCATGTATCTTCTGCACCTCCAAACCGAGAGTGAAAACAACATGTTTTGCTTGATACGTTGTCGATGGCAATGTGTTACCCTCTGGAAGAATCTTCTTTACGAGTTTCAGTAGCTCCTCGAAACCCTTATCAGTAACACCATTTGCTGCCTTCCACTGCAGAAGTTCAAGTGTGCTACCCAACTTCTTTAGCCCCTCTTTGCAATCTGGGTACAGGTCAGTCTTGTGGTCCTGCAACATGCGCTGTATCTTTTTCAGTTCCTTATCATTGCCGCAGTCTTTCTCGGCATCACGCAACATTTGCCCGAGCCCATCAGTAGGTTCATTTTCCTGAGCAACATCTTCCTGAGCATCGCCTTCCCGAGCAACATCTTCCTCATCGGCATCACCCATTGCAGCATATGCAAAGGAACCGTAGTATTGAGCCAATAACGGAATGTCGTCATCGGCCTCGTCTTCTTCATCTTCATCCATTAGAATTCCTCTTTCACCGTGCTTCGTCCAAACAGAATAATTCCTCATGAAACCGTGCCTCATCAAATGCACCTGAAGACAACCTCTTTGTTTGTACGATTGTATATTTTTACAATGGGTGCATGGGCAGAACATGAAACCGGACGGCGTCCTGTTAGCCTCGGCGGCATCGAGAAACGTCCTAAGGCCATCACGGAAGGCCTGAGCGTGGGGGTCCCCGTACATCCATTGTCTATTCATCTGCATTATTAACCAATAACAAATATACAATACAATTTAAAGATAAAAAAATTTAATATATAAATAAATACAAATTATAATATATATTCCATTATATAAATAAATTTCTAAAACTACATTACTATATTCATTAAATAAATAAATATACCTTCCGTTAAATAAATAAATAACTATTCTACCTTTTAATAAAGAACTAATAATATATATTTCATTAAAAGGTAGAATAGTTATTTATTTATTTAACGAAAGGTATATTTATTTATTTAATGAATATAGTAATGTAGTTTTAGAAATTTATTTATATAATGGAATATATATTATAATTTGTATTTATTTATATATTAAATTTTTTTATCTTTAAATTGCTTGCCACGACCCGGTGCTAATGCCTTCGCCCAGGCGCATCCCAGCTCCGCCCCCGCTCCTAGCCGTTGGACCCGGTGCTGAAGCCCCATCAGCACCGGGTCCAAAAATGGCCGAGGCGGAGGGGGCGGGCGGATGTGAAGTATTCTGGTAGTGGATGAAGCTGTAGCTGAGCTTGAGCAGAAACGTGGGCACCTTCGCCTGAATGGACAGAAGATCGAGAAGCTGAGAGAGGTTAACGATTCAGAATTCAATAGACTGGAAGAGGTGGGCAGCAGGATCAAGAAAGCTCGCAGTGATTGCAAAAAAAGATTTCGTAGCATCTTGGCTGAGCTCAAGCCCATGATGCGTAAGAGACGTGTCTAGCTAGCTTGACATCTCGTTTTAATTTAACTTATGCTACAATATTAGGTTATTGCTCGGTATCATCGGAGTTGAACTGCATAGGACTTGGGTCATTTGCTACCTTTTGTGCATCTATAAGGTGCTGAAGTATGGACGATTCAGTTATCTATTTTATAATTTGATCATATTTGTCGGTTAATATGCGTCCTGTTTTCGGTTTTGAATTTTGTCCACTTCTTGTACGATTTTCTGCCAATCGTCTGCGCAGTTTGTTAAGTTTATATATGAGATGTAACATAGCGGTGGGTCCTGATTGCTACTGCCAATGAGTCGTCAGACTCATGTAGCTAGGGTGTTGCCTATTGTTATTTCCAGCCTTATGGGAAGCTTAATAATATACCGTGTCGGCGAGTTTCTGTCGATGCAGTTTGGTGATCTGGCTGACAGGAGTTGTCACGTTCTAGAGCATGCAGTTTTCCTAATGCATGTTCTTATGCTGAACAACTTGAACTCTTAACTACCTGTTACTTGAAAAATGATTTATGTGCTATTGCGCTCAGTTTTCAGACTGTGATATATGCGCATTCCCGATGCACAGAACCTGCTTTCCCTTCAGTTCAAGCGTGACAATATCCTCAGAAGATTCGTTGGCTAGATTTTTCTCTTTTTTGCATGTTTGCGACTCTATAAAAAATATTGTGCTGTAGAAATCCAAACAGCGTCCATCATAGAACCCAGAACAGTAAATCTTTCAGTAAATCAGAACAACAAAACCAAATATTCTCATGGGCTGCCTTGTATTGCTTGTGCAGTGCCATGCGCGCTCGTGAGGGGGATCAAGCAATCATACATACAAAAGTCAGACTCAACCAATTCCTAAATTAAATGGTCATCCATGGCAAACAGAGCTAACTCTCTAAGAAAATGAGCTGAAAATGAAGTTTTGCTCCGTTCGTTTAAGAGGTCGAGCCGAGCTGAACTAAGCCAGACCTATGAATGAGCCCAGCCAACTCATAAGTCTCGAGCTTTTCTGCAAGCCCTAACTGTGCCATGCACTACGGGAAATCGGCTATTTGCCGAGTGCTTGCGGCACTCGGCAAAGCCTGAAATACATTCGGCGAAGACTTTGCCGAGTGTAACACTCGGCGAAGTCCTCTCGGCAAATCAGGTGTCGGCAAAGTCTATTTTGCCGAGTTTTACACTTGGTAAAGTCTTTCCCGAGTGTGTCAAATGCAACACTCGGCAAATATAAAGTCATCGCGGAGTGTCCAAAGACCGACACTCGGCAAACATATTTTTGAGAAAATAAAAAAAGGGGCAGAGACACTCGGCAAACAAATTTCAAAAAAATAAAAAAAAATCGAGCTGCCCGCGCCAGGCCGCCGCCCGCCGGGCCCGCATCTGGCCGGCCGCGCCACCGCAGGGGCTGTGCTGCGCCTCAGCCCGGCCGCCAGCGCCTAGGCC
>OAMR01000129.1:2500764-2536884 GCA_900205405.1 Echinochloa crus-galli
CGGCTGCTCCGCCCGCACCGCCACCGCCGGCCTCCAGCGCCCGCGCCGCCGGCATTCCTCGCCCGCACTGTAAGCCGCCGGCCTCGCAGCCCGCGCCGCCAGCCGGCGCGCCAAGGGTGAGAGAGGAAGAGGGTGCTGAGAGGGAGGAGAGAGATGTGAGGGAAGAAAAAGAAGGAGAAGATAAGGTTTCATTGGGAAGGAGAGAGAGAGAGTACATGTGAGGATCCGTGTGATGGTGAATGGACCAATGTGAGCTCTCTATTGTGAAGTGTTAGATCGATGACGTAACAAGTTGTGTTTCCTCTATGTGTTCATAACAAAGTTTTGGATGGCTAAACAATTTCAAATGAAAAACTTGTAAACTATAAGCTTTTACATGTCTTTGAGACCTACAACTTTGATATAGAACATATTCATATCCAAGGTCATTTAAAATTTTTAAAAATTTAAGATTTCGATTTAGATAGATTATAAGAATATTTTAAAGTATTAAACAATCTCAAATTGAAAAGTTGTCAACTAAAAAGTTTTATACTTCATGGATATGTACAACTTTCATATATAACTTATTCACATGCCAGATCATTTGAAATTTCAAAGTTTAAATTTCAAATTTTATAACTTATAATAACATTTTTAAGTTATTAAACAATCTCAACTGCAAAGTTTTATATTTCGTCGAGGTGCATGACTTTCATATATAGAGTTTTTTCATATGAGATTATATAAAAAGGTTTGTATTCAAATAATACATTCATTCATCCTCTCATATCAATCACACATATACTTTTTGTGAGTTATTTCGATTTTGTAAATATCGTTATGAAAAAATGTGCGAAATATTCTCAACTTTGTATCACATTCTCTATGTGTGGTACCATCCCATCAAAGACAAATCTCATGTTTTTTGACTTAATTTGCTTTTTTTTAGAATTTAAAATCATTCGGACACAAATCTTTGCCGAGTGTCAAAGAAAATACACTCGGCAAAGAACTTCTTTGCCAAGTGTTTTTTGTGACACTCGACAAACAAGCTCTTTACTGAGTATTTTCTTTTGACACTCGGCAAAGAGCATGGATACAATTTTTCTCCCCGTTGTATTTTATTGTTTGAATTACTTATAGAATTTAAAAATCATCCGGAGTCACATCTTTGCCGAGTGTTTTTTCTTGACACTCGGTAAACAAGCTCTTTGCCGAGTGTTTTTCTGACACTCGCCAAAGAGCGTGAATATAATTTTTCTCCCCGTTGTATTTTATTGTTTGAATCACTTATAGAATTTAAAAATCATCCAGAGTCACATCTTTGCCGAGTGTTTTTCTTTTGACACTCGGCAAAGAACTTGTTTGCCGAGTGTTTTTTTTTGACACTCGGCAAAGAGAATGAATATAGTTTTGAGGCTAAAAAAGAAAACAAACTTAATTCTTTGCCGAGTGTCATATATAATACACTCGGCAAAGAGCTTCTTTGCCGAGTGTATTTTTTGACAGTCAGCAAACACGCTCTTTGCTCTTCACTCTTTGCCGAGTGTAAAAAAAAGAACACTTGGTGAAGAGGTTGTTTGCCGAGTGCCTGAAGAAATACACTCGGCAAAGGGTGAAGCACTCGACATATACGGGATTTCGGTAGTGATGCACGCTCATGAGGTGGGATCAAGCAATCATACATACAAAAGTCAGACTCAACCAATTCCTAAATTAAATGGTCGTCCATGGCAAACAAAGAAATCTAATGCCACCGTCTCCATTATACCATAAGCCAGGATCAATAGCTCCTGATTTTCATTTTGTTGGAACTCAGCCAAAATATGGAGCTAATATTTCCCCCCTTGTATATATCATCAGATCTGCAAAAGGCTATTCGTGAATATATAACCCATCAAAAAGCACACGCCTCGGTCAACAAGCTAGAATAATTCGTTTTTTATCCTCCCTGCTTCACCCATTGCTTAAAAAAATATTTATATTTGCTGCTGGAACAGGAACAAACACTACAAGTGAATTAAGCACACATCGTAGAAATTTCGCATAGTGATCGATTGAGAACCAAAGAACACGTGGTTTATGATTCTACCGAATTACAGAAGCTACAATATTTTTGGCTCCGTTACAGCTCCTCTTTAGCATGGATAACGCCTTAATTTGGGTCCTAAATATTCGTCCATAGCGCAGATTCTTCCAAATGCCTGGGACAGCCTGTTGCCAGATTGGAGATGTCTCATAAGTTGAGCTGGGAATTTATTTGTTACTCTACGTGCTGTAAAATTTTAAATGCCATCCAGGAATGAGCATCACAGCACCAACGACGAGCTGGCCGGAGCGTCGCTACCTCGACGCACAAATACAGAAGGAAACGCTCCGCCCTCTCGTGCTCTCGTCATTTCGTTCCCTTCTCCACCAGAGAGGTCCCCTAGATCTACGCCAGCCGCCAGGCCTCCATCCCGCCGCCGGTGCCGAGCTCCGTCCTGCTGCGCCCGGCCGGCCGGCCTCATCGCACGCCGGAGCAGAGAGGACCGAGAGCACTGCTGCTGGCTGGAGAGCCTCCACGAAGTCCAGACTCCAAACAAGATCGATCGAGGAGCTCGGGAGCGGCGCCACCGGTAATAGCCCATATGGCCATATCATCTGTATGTTTCTTGTTTCTGTATTGTTTTTTGATCGAGGGAAGCTGAAAGCGGCCACGGCGCGCAGTAGCACCAATCACTCCCCTCTGAATCCCTAGCAGCGCACCCATGCGCCGTCTGCTGCTCCAATCTGCCCTCCCATTTTTGACCTTGCTTATTGCCTGTGCTTCGGCACAGCAAAGCTTGAACGTTCAGGCCGTAAGGCACGAGACATCCCTGGCTGCTAAACTTCTGCTTGGCGGCTCTTTGAAATGCATATATGTGCACCAAACACGCGCAGTTCAGCCTATAGGTTCGTATAGCACAAGTCGCTCTTTGAAATAATGAAAACTGGTATACAAATATGTATCGATCAAGTAGACTGTTATAAGATATCCATGGAATATCGGTAGGATAATGTTTTCGCTCCACTCACTAACATATTCAGTTGCGATACGTACTTCAGCTTAATGTTTTCGAGCACTCGTGTTAATTGGCACATTTTCTTTTTCGTTGAGTACCTTAAGCTATAGTAAGCCATATTTATCTTCGAAGTACATGAGTATTTTTTTTTCCTGGTCCACTAATCTTTGCATAAGATGATGTATTGATGTTATCATGTTTTGACAAAGCTTCCGGGCAGTTTTTTTACCTTTATTATTAAAGCATAGTTCTAGAACACTCTTTCTTTTTGGTGTTGGTTCACTAAAGCATGGCACATTAACAGATCTTATCCAATTAACTTGTATTTAACTGGTAGGTACTTCTTTCTCTACCTTTTGCAGATTAAGCTAGTGAAACCACATAAATACTGAATTGATCCTATTTTTTTTGGTTACCTCTTGCAACTTTCGTATGGTTCAACTTTAGAAGCAACATCGTTTAGTTCCCTATGTACTCGTATATTAGTTATTAAGTACCCTGTATGGTTTTTCTTTTGTGTGGTTTTGCTTTTCTCACACTTCCATTGATTATATGCTTCTAATTTGTGCCATTTTGCCTCAGATCCTACTGAAGAAGCCACATGAATTGTAGTTCATTAGTTCATCCTCTTTTCTTTTACTGTAGCATAATTAGCTAGTAAAGCAACAAACTCCTAATTCTTTTTTTGCTTGTATCACCAAATTATTTCATGACATGCGCTATTAACAGGTATTATCCAATTATAAAGCTACTGCCTGGTTCCATTTTGTTGGACATTCTACCAGAGAAACTTCATCAACTACTTGACGTAAGTTTTTCTTAATTTTCTGTTGTTCTACATATAGGCTCAACCTGTTATGATTTCTTTTATTTTTCTGTTTTATTCAAGTACTGCCTTTGTAATGCAATGCCATGGAGATGCATGTGTCGAAAAGCATGCTAGTTTACATACTCATAGGCAAGTAATTTTTTGTTTTGTTGGCTTAGTTGTATGCCAGCCAGTTATTAAAATGTTTAGTGCTGTTATGTACATTAACTTCAAATTTATAACCGTGTAACTTATGTTGTATTTAAAATCTATAGTGGATCATTTTTCATTTTATCACACTACATAGCTAAAAATTCACTACCAGAATGATCGACATCTGCACCGGGTGGGAAAGCCCTTTAGCACCGGGTTTCCCACCCGGTGCAACTAATCCGAGGCTAAAGGGGTACCCCTTTAGCACCGGGTCGAATAACCGGTGCTAAAGGGCCTGCCTTTAGCACCGGTTGCTGCCTGAAACCGGTGCTAAAGACCCCGGATTTCTTTTTTTTTTGCTTTTTTCAGTAGCCATGCGTGCACGTCTATATACGTATATATTCTAATACATGTATTCTAATGCGTATTCGGCCGACTCTATATTCATACTAGCTGACATTTCATCAAAATAGAAGACATATATATTACAAAAGTAGATATTCATGCATGTCAACTCGAGTTATATATATTTAAACTGTATTTTCTACTTAATTAAGATTGACGACTATCTTGTTGCACTGTCCGGCACGTCCTCCAGTACTGGCGAGTAGAATTCTCCTCGGGGATTGACGACCTCGTCCCAGATCCATCCGACGAGCTGTTCTGCAATTGCGTCAATTCTTTCTAGCTCCAGGGACTCTTCCTTCAGCCTGAACATCTATAATTTACAAATAATTGAAAGATATTTAATCCGCCGAGTTGGAGACAATAATTGTGCACTTAATAATAATGGAAATGTTGTTTATTATTACGTACCATAATATCGTGTTGTGTAAGCTTTTTATGTCCCCAATTCCACATGAAATCGCAAACATAGTATGCACATAAATTATTTCCCGGCCCCTGTTTGGCACACTGTCGACCAAAAGAAATTAAGTAAAATTCATATAATATATTAGCCGAGGCCTACATGTACAAATTACTTGCTTACCGGAAAGCCAATGTTCCATTTTAGTGTTTCATGTTGAATTCCCGGGTGTTCTTGACGGAATTGAATCCAGGCCCTGCGAACAAAAAAATTGAGTTAAGTCATTGCGAGTGTAAGGGGTGAATTAAGTAGGGGAAAATATACATCACCTTGTCATCATGTCCATGATGTTCTGTAGTTTTTCTTTTGGAGTGTGCAACGAATCAAAGACGTTCACGACACCCCGGTCAGGACACAATATTATTAAGAACCAGTGGAATCTGTGCACATGTATACATTATAATCAGAAATGAAATAGTACACAGACAGTATAAGAAGAAGAAGCCTGTGTATGTACTCACTCGATGTTGTACGGGATTAGTATGGAGTCGCAGTAATTTTGTTTCTTAATATATTTGTATAGGTTTCCATATGTTTCCTCAGGATTCATCAATATCATTTCTTCACTTATCCTTCGAGGATCCACGAAACCAACGTCATATATCCCGGATCTGCGACATTTTTGAATCTCCATTCTGCATATGTTAAGCAATAAATAAAGCCCGCGTCAGCATAGATTGGAATTAATGTTTTCAAACTGTGAATTATAAGCAACAACAAAGTACTTACAGTGTCCAACATGTGATCAAATCCACGTCCATGGCGTCGCGGTGGTACAGCTCATATATATCATTAAACCTGAGCCAGACAAAATCCGCGTCACCATTGTAGAAGTCTTGGTCCTTCACGCCTACTTTTATCATGCGCCGTTTATTCCTTCTTGATTCTTCCAAATACCAGTCATGGAATCGGCGCATCTTCGTCTGTAGGTTGCTCTACCAGAATCCTTCACATCCGCTCGCCTCCTCCGCCTCGGTCATTTTTGGACCCGGTGCTGATGGGGCTTCAGCACCGGGTCCAACGGCTAGGAGCGGGGGCGGCGCGGAGGTGTGTCCGGGCGGACACATTAGCACCGGGTCGTGGCGAGACCCGGTGCTAATGCTCCCCCTTTAGCACCGGTTGCAGCCAGCAACCGGTGCTAATGTGCCGAGGCCATTTCGCACCGGTTGCTGGCTGCACCCGGTGCTAAAGGGGGCGCATTAGCACCGGGTCTTGCCACGACCCGGTGCTAATGTCTTCGCCCTGGCACCCCGCAGCGCCGCCCCGCTCCTAGCCGTTGGACCCGGTGCTGAAGCCCCATCAGCACCGGGTCCAAAAATGACCGAGGCGGAGGAGGCGGGCGGATGTGAATGATTCTGGTAGTGATTTTATATTTCAAGAAAGGACAAAACTGAGATTATTGTTCCAAAAATATTTATGCTTGGACATACAGCCAATAGCATATGAGAGATCATCTATTTCCCTCCGCCATGAAAACCCTGAGTGATCCCTTGTCCCCACCGACACCCTTCTGTTAGTCTAGATATGCTTTGGTATGCATAGAATGGTATCATGTATTGGTTTACCCATGTGTAGATTGAATTCTTTTTTTTTTGTTGGCTACGTGATATCATGGTCAGTTGCCAATTCTTTATGAGGCCATGTACACTATGCTTTGCCCAATTCGTTATATAATTTAATTGCACAAAATTGGTATGATGCCCTGCACTATAATTATGTTCTACCTTTTCTGTTAACTACTACATGTACAGGTGCTGGCTACGTTTATCAAAATTGACCAACTGTTCAATGTGTCTAACCCTATTCGTTGGATACAGGGATCAGCGGTTCCGCTATGGCCACCAGTTTCTCCATCAGGGGTTATGCGGAGAGCATGAGGGACATTAAGACAACAGAAGATTTCAAACCATTTGCCAAAGCTGCCAAAGATCTGCCGCCAATAACCAACAAACGACAACGCCGGTGGTGGAAACATGAGCTGGTGGCCTTCAAAGGCAGCTGAGGCGAACAAGGATGAAAACAAGGCACCTGGGGAGGCACCCATTTCCGACCACATCAAGCAAGAGCCCCAGAAAGACAATTGAAGAAATTTATAATGAAGATTAATTCTAAACATTATATGTGAAGTGCCCCACAAAAATGATTAAACGAATTTATCATGAAGATGAATTTGAAACGTTATATGTGTGCCCAATCTATTATTTTGGGACGGCAGAACTAAATATTTTGTTTTCCATGGAACGATTCCTATCCATTTTGTGTTGGATTTGTTAAATCCTTGTCGGTTTTAGTGCAATCAGTGGCCTATTAGGTTGGACTTGCGGTCTCAAATTATCTGTTCCGTGGACAATTAAGTTCTATAAATGTATTTAAGTCTCATTTGGGCATTCATGAATCATGAGGTCACTTAGTGTTCCATTTCTGATTGATCACGCTAGCTTTTACCAATTGCATCAAATTCGAATTATCCTCCTTCTGGGAGTAGGTGACGACATGAACTCTTCCTTATACAAAGCTAGGTCCACATGGAATTCGAGAAACAGGGAATCCACATTCTGAACCTCAAATTTATGAACAAAGGTGACTACCATTTTCGGGGAACGTAACCCCCACCCTCCTGTGTGCTGGCCTGGATTTTCTGTTTTTGTTCAATTTTATTTGCTGCCAATGTTGTTGTAGAGTGGTTTGCAGCGCCAGTAAGGCCCAACTGCATGTGCTGTGGCATTGACTGGGTGTTCGACAAGGCGAAAAGGAGACATCATTGTCTAGTAATCACAATGTAGTAAACATATACAAAAGAATGTAGGCTGTGAAATGATTATTATCAAATTGAGGAAATAAATAGTGACACATTCGCCTTAGCTGGGCAGGACAGATCATTGAGAAGGGATCTGGGAATACCTTGAACAAGAGCATTGTTTGAGGTTATAAAACACCTTTTGAAGCTGCTGGGCAGGTGTAACGAATATGCAAAGATAGGAGACTAGAATATGCAAAGCTAGGCAGTTGTGCACAAACGCAATCTCTCTTGTAACAATTAAACACATTGTGGCCACGACCTTACTGCCGACACTACCAGAATCATGCACATTGACACCGGGTGGGAAAGCCCTTTAGCACCGGGTTTCCCACCCGGTGCAACTAATCCGAGGCTAAAGGGGTACCCCTTTAGCACCGAGTCGAATAACCGGTGCTAAAGGGGCCCTTTAGCACCGGTTGCTGCCTGAAACCGGTGCTAAAGACCCCGGATTTCTTTTTTTTTTGCTTTTTTCAGTAGCCATGCGTGCACGTCTATATACGTATATATTCTAATACATGTATTCTAATGCGTATTCGGCCGACTCTATATTCATACTAGCTGACATTTCATCAAAATAGAAGACATATATATTACAAAAGTAGATATTCATGCATCTCAACTCGAGTTATATATATTTAAACTGTATTTTCTACTTAATTAAGATTGACGACTATCTTGTTGCACTGTCCGGCACGTCCTCCAGTACTGGCGAGAAGTATTCTCCTCGGGGATTGACGACCTCGTCCCAGATCCATCCGACGAGCTGTTCTGCAATTGCGTCAATTCTTTCTATCTCTAGGGACTCTTCCTTCAGGTTGAACATCTATAATTTAAAAATATTTGAAAGACATTTAATCCGTCGAGTTGGAGACAATAATTGTGCACTTAATAATAATGGAAATGTTGTTTATTATTACGTACCATAATATCGTGTTGTGTAAGCTTTTTATGTCCCCAATTCCACATGTAATCGCAAACATAGTATGCACATAAATTATTTCCCGGCCCCTGTTTGGCACACTGTCGACCAAAAGAAATTAAGTAAAATTCATATAATATATTAGCCGAGGCCTACATGTACAAATTACTTGCTTACCGGAAAGCCAATGTTCCATTTTAGTGTTTCATGTTGAATTCCCGGGTGTTCTTGACGGAATTGAATCCAGGCCCTGCGAACAAAAAAATTGAGTTAAGTCATTGCGAGTGTAAGGGGTGAATTAAGTAGGGGAAAATATACATCACCTTGTCATCATGTCCATGATGTTCTGTAGTTTTTCTTTTGGAGTGTGCAACGAATCAAAGACGTTCACGACACCCCGGTCAGGACACAATATTATTAAGAACCAGTGGAATCTGTGCACATGTATACATTATAATCAGAAATGAAATAGTACACAGACAGTATAAGAAGAAGAAGCCTGTGTATGTACTCACTCGATGTTGTACGGGATTAGTATGGAGTCGCAGTAATTTTGTTTCTTAATATATTTGTATAGGTTTCCATATGTTTCCTCAGGATTCATCAATATCATTTCTTCACTTATCCTTCGAGGATCCACGAAACCAACGTCATATATCCCGGATCTGCGACATTTTTGAATCTCCATTCTGCATATGTTAAGCAATAAATAAAGCCCGCGTCAGCATAGATTGGAATTAATGTTTTCAAACTGTGAATTATAAGCAACAACAAAGTACTTACAGTGTCCAACATGTGATCAAATCCACGTCCATGGCGTCGCGGTGGTACAGCTCATATATATCATTAAACCTGAGCCAGACAAAATCCGCGTCACCATTGTAGAAGTCTTGGTCCTTCACGCCTACTTTTATCATGCGCCGTTTATTCCTTCTTGATTCTTCCAAATACCAGTCATGGAATCGGCGCATCTTCGTCTGTAGGTTGCTCTCCATTTCAGGAGGGACCATAGGCTCGCCAAGCTTAAACGGCCACTTCAGCGTTGTGTTTACAGGCACCTCTTCTTCCCCCAGGACTTGCGCTCTGGTTAGTCCAGTCTCGGCCATTACTCGTTGAATGTTAAGCTCGTCCAGAGATGGCAATGGACCCAAGGGACGCTGAGGTTGCTGGCCGAGCTGAGGAACCTTTTTGGATGGGCCCGCCTCCTTATCCGCAGCCTTCCGTTTCCGGCGAGATTTCAGTAATGAGCGGTCATAGTCTGTTACTATTACTTCCTTCTGTTGACCCTTGCTCAAATTACCGAGGAATGACTTCACGATGGTGGGATCAAGCTTCGGCTCCGGCTCAGGTTTTCTCCTCCACTCGGCCATTTGCCTCTTTGTGTCTGCTTTTACCGAGGCTTCGAGCTCCTCTAGAGTCTTCTCGCCCGCTCATATATACTGCTGCTACTGCATGCAGTCGGGAGGGGTAGGAGGAGTACGACCTCCCTCCCTGCCCCTGATCGATCGACGTGGTGGTCTCGGTGATGGAGTTAGGTACGAGAGGAAAAATCTCGGTTGCAGTTGCAGCCGCTGAACAGTAATGTCAGCGTGGGGCCCGGCCAAGGATTTTGCCCGGGACGTGAAGGATATGCCTGCAGTTTTTTTAAAGCCGTCAGAGCTTGACAGTGTGGCAAGATGGTCTACTCTAGTCTACTCCACGCGGCTAATTAAGTAGTATCCGTTCCAGACACGGGTGCCGATCAGATCGGATCGGATCGGATTAGCAGCTAGCGCAAGTAATCAATCTCCGGATAAGGCTACTTACTCGCCACTAGCCATGCATGTGACCGCGCACTATGCTATATACTTTTACTACTTTGCACTACCGCTACCGCACGCACGATGGCCGTACGTAGCGTTTTCGGAGCAGCAACTGGTGTGAAATCAAAGTCTACGCGCCGCACTACATACGTGTGTTAATTTGGATCAAGCCCCTTTGAATCGTTTTTACGTGTTGGTCAGTGCGTTCTCCTCCTCTAATACAATGGCAGCTGTAGCACGCAAGGTGTCGAGGTAAATTAAACGCTCATGCATTGAATTGGCTCCTCCCGGCAGCTTATACCGATCGATCACGATCACCTTCTTCATTCTTTTTGCAAACGTGGTCAATGGTACGTACGGCGTGCCACCGTTCCGGCCACCGTCGCCAAACACATTCGCCGCCGTCCCCGCCGAGCCGGAGACCGTCGCGTCACGTCGGCGACGTCGCGCTCCGATCTTCCGGTGCTAAAGGTGTCACCGGGTCAAATAACCGGGTGCTAAAGGTGGGGGCACTAGCCAAAAATATTTGCATATTTGCGTGTTGCGGGATTCGAACTCAAGACCTCTTGCCTCGCGCGCGTGCACCCACCTAACCATCTCACCTACACAGCGCATGTTATAGGATTAAAGATGCGCTCCTTTTGAAGTAGCATGTGACACCTACATTAGCATCCTGTAGACGTTGTGGATGCAGTGGCAGAGGAGATAGGTGATGACCTGCTGCCTATCCTCGATCATGGGGATGCAGTTTCCGGGCCTGAGGAAGACGATGGAGGTTCCACTCCACAGTCCACACTGCCGAGCACATGGTGGATCGGCTCGATTAGGGGACTTTTAGCACCGGTTGGTGTTACAACCCGGTGCTAAAGGGTTCCCGAGGGCGCCCCAATTTCGCACCCGGTGCTAACGTTACATTAGCACCGGATATTAAGTGCACCGAGGCATATGAGGGGTGCGGATGTGAGTTATTCTTGTAGTGAGCCTCGCCATCTATCTATGCACATTAGAAAAAGAGGGCATCCCTTCACGACTCATCACCTCTACTACTGGATCGGAGTATCGGACACATAGTATCTCCTCCGCGCGTCCCGGACTCCCAAGGCAGCACGACGCGTGGGGAGCGGTGGAGTACTGGATACGGATCTTGCCGCGGAGTTTGGATACGGTTTAGGAAAGAGTAACATACCCATGCAAACTTGGTTTACGAAAGAGAAGGTTAGAAAAGAAACGTGCGGCAGCAGGGTAATGAAAAGATATGGAGGGTATCCTTTACGTATGCATTTAGGAAACTGCAACGGACGCGTCTTGCCGCGGCGAAAGTCCAAAATTAGTTTCTTCTGTGCTTTAGAATAAGATATACAGATTATTTGATTGGTGAGTATATGGGGTGGGTAAAGAAATTCTATGGTGAGAAAAGTAATGCCCAAAATAACAAAAACTCATGTATTAGAATATATACGTATATAGACGTGCACGCATGGCTACTGAAAAAAGCAAAAAAAAAAAGAAATCCGGGGTCTTTAGCACCGGTTTCAGGCAGCAACCGGTGCTAAAGGCAGGCCCTTTAGCCTCGGATTAGTTGCACCGGGTGGGAAACCCGGTGCTAAAGGGCTTTCCCACCCGGTGCAGATGTTGATCATTCTGGTAGTGTATTCTGGTAGTGCGAACTGAAACTTTCGATGTTCTAATGGATAAAGCATAGTCGATACAGTGGCTGACTTTACTGCCGGACTGAAACTTTCGTGGTAGTCGATGGTGTTGGGTTGATTGAAGCCCTTGGTGATAAGGTACCATCTAGTTTTCTTGAATTTGAATATCCTCTTATTACAACCGATGACAATTTATCCTGATGCTCATGCCTGTACTAAATGTCCAAATTGTATCTTATTCGAGTGCTGAAACTTCCAAATATTGCATTGTTATTAGTATATATGAGAAAAGTTTCTACAAATTTGGTACAACACATTGTTATTAGTTCAACATCATTCAAGAATTATTTCATTTCCTATGTAAGAACTTAAATATACTCGTTTGCGTGGACAGTGACAGTCATTTTGACTAAAAATAGCTAGTCAAATCTTTTGTAGAATGTTGAACCATACAATATGTTAAAATGGTCCTAAAACCAATATGTTTTCTTGGAGTTTTTGTAAGGACGTGTGTTTCCTTTGTATGGTCATAATGTCAGTTACATCAGTGACTTCAATTGTAGAAATAAGTTTCCCTTCCCAGGGTCATCTTCGTACTTGTATATTAAGTCCAAACAAAGATATTGAATTGAAAGGAAAGGGATAGAGATGAAGAAGACCATGAGACGAATATATGGATTGATCCAAATAGAGTCTTAATATGTTAAACTAAGGGTCCTCAGGACTAGACTAAACTAGACTCTGCCAGCGGAGGGTGCTGCCAGCCCATGTCCTGCATCTCCATATGTCCGGAACTTCCAGGGCTCGTGCATGATAGTGGGGTGCATCAGAGGCCCTTGGACACCACAACCTTCAGAGTTGTTATCGACAAGTTCAACAGCTTCATGTCTGCCGCTCTACCATTTGCCTGCAGATGCGAATCATTTATATGGGCAGAGATCACCTCTAATTTCTCCTGGTAATTGCCCTGATTAGCCTATATGGCCCCCCTCAAGACTCGTGTTAGCCCATACAGCCCACCACTCCACGATTCTGTTATTCCAGGTGGACCAGGCGCACGACGACTCCTTAATAATGCCTTCCGTCGATTTGCCTTCTGTGTAGCCGTCCTGCCTAGTATGTGCCTCCACTTCTCCCTTCATTTGCCGAGAGCCAGAAACACCGTGCGCAGCCAGCAGGAGCGCTGCAGTGCCCCTTGCCTGGTCGCCTGTATTTGCGCTACAGCTCACAGCTGCTGCTGGCCTGCTGCAATACGCCAACAGGTAACCTAGGTAAATCTCCTATGTAAACTGGAACCTGATGATTTGATTGGTTCGGTGGGGGAGGCTAGGGCAATTAAATAATCATTCAACAATTATATGGTGTTGCGATTAGATTCAATAAGCGGCTGCTCTCTTGTATTTTTATTCTCGATTTGCACTCAGTACCAGAAAAACTTCACTACCAGAATCATGCGCATTGGCACCGGGTGGGAAACCCCCTTTAGCACCGGGTTTTCCACCCGGTGCCAATCTTCCGGTGCTAAATGGTGCCACCTTTAGCACCGGGTAAAATAACCGGTGCTAAAGGTGGGGGCACTAGCAAAAAACATTTGCATATTTGCGTGTTGCGGGATTCGAACTCAAGACCTCTTGGCTCGCACGTGTACACCCACCTAACCATCTCACCTACGCTACACATGTGATGAGATAAAAGATGCTTTCCTTTTGTAGTAGCATATGACACCCCCTTTAGCACCGGGTCGTAACACGACCCGGTGCGAAAGGGTCTTTAGCACCGGGTCGTAACACGACCCGGTGCTAAAGGGTAGCCCTTTAGCACCGGGTGGTGTTACAACCCGGTGCTAAAGTGTGAGTGCCTTTAGCACCGGTTGCTAACACCAACCGGTGCTAAATGTCACCCTTTAGCACCGGTTGATGTTAGCAACCGGTGCTAAAGTGTTTCCGGGGGCACCCTAATTTCGCACCCGGTGCTAACGTCACATTAGCACCGGATCTTTAGTGCACCGAGGCATATGAGGGGTGCGGATGTGAGTTATTCTTGTAGTGCTTGCTTTGGCACCGGTTGGGAAACCCCTTTAGCACCGGGTTTTCCAACCGGTGCTACTTCTCCGAGGCTAAAGGGTGCCACCTTTAGCACCGGGTCAAATAACCGATGCTAAAGGAGGGCGCACTAGCTAAAAATATTTGCATATTTACGTGTTGCGAGATTCAAACTCGGGACCTCGTGGCTCACGCGCGTACCCACCTAACCATCTCACCTATGCAGCGCATGTGATAGGATAGAAGATGCACTCCTTTTAAAGTAGCATGCGACACCCCCTTTAGTACTGGGTGGTATTTACGACCTAGTGCTAAAGGGTGAGGGCCTTACCAACCGGTGCTAAAGGTCACCTTTAGCACCGGTTGGTGCGTTTCCGGGGGCACCCTAACTTTACACCCGGTGCTAATGCAACATTAGCACCGGGTCTTGAGTGCACCGAGGCATATTAGGGGTGCGGATGTGAGTTTTTCTGGTAGTGACTATGCCGTTTGCAATCTTTTGGCTTCAAAGATGAAGAGGACAATGGCCGCCCTTGGTATAAGCCGGTTAATTTCCCCTTATGTCATTGTAGTTTATTTACTACCATTCAATCTGTTTGGGGACATTGTGACTTGTAGCTGTTGGGCATTGTAATTTTCTTTGTCACTAATTCATCTTTATGCTCTGTTATAGGGAATCCTCTCTTTTTTTTACGAGTGCTCGATCAATGATCACAAGAACTATCATTGAGTTTTATAATCAATTTATACTCAACCTAAAGAACCTAATCTAGATTATATGGAAAAATTTAGAAGAGCATATATGGTTCACTAGACCTACTTCTATAATATCATTATTGTCCATATTATATTGCTATTTTCCACTTAGCATCTGGGCTCTTGGCCGCCCCTATGGTGAAATCCTGGCTCCGCCCCTAGTAGTGGAACAAGGCTGTGACTTACCACCGCGTTATTAGATCTATGTATAGAGAACATGGAGTTTGATTTTTATATTTTTATATTCTATACATTTTATAATCTAATGAGTAAGAATCTATTCAACGTCTAATGATGTTCTAATTATATTTTACATTTTATATACTTTTAAGTTTATTATTATTACTTGTTCTTGTTGGTGCGATCTAGGACCAAGAAGAAAAATTACATATGCCTGCCCGGGCAATTTGGACTGGCATGAAGGTTTTTAGCAGGCTAACCCATGCAGCGTAACCTTATTGTTTTCCTCAACTCATATGCATATATACATGCTCCTTCGGCCGCCGCATCAGCCTTCTTCCTCCCCTCCTTCATCCGTATAGAAAAACAACATTGGTTCCTTGTACCCTAGCAGTAGGATGTCATATGCTGAGGTACAAGGGAGACTAGTGCTTCAGATCTGCCTGCACATTGTCGTCCTCAGCCGAATCTGTTTGGGAACCTCATCCTTGGTCATATATACGGCATTATTTTTGTCATCATCAGCTAGACCTGCTCCCACCTCTTCATCCTCGACCTCTGCCGCCTCCACTCATCTTTTTTTTGAAAGGAACTGCCGCCTCCACTCATCATTGCCTAGATTCCCTTCCACCTGATCGTCTTTGGCCTTCATGGCCTCCACCTCCTCATCATCATCCATATCACGGCTACCTCCAACTTAATTGTGGATGGATCCGCCACATCCTCATCATTATCAGACACCTTCGCTTCCTCTATATTTTCCTTAGCCGGACCTGCCTCCATGTCGCCTTCCTTAGGTAGATCTTTATCAAGCACATTATCCACATATCATTCTCAGCCGGATGCAACGTCTTAAACAGTTCTATGACTGGATCTGCCTCCTCCTCATAGTCGTCTGCTGAATTCGCCGCTACAAAACATAACTTCTGCTGGATCCATTACTTCATCCTTGGCCGGGTTCCAACATCTTAATGTATTGCATCAAACAAAAGACCATGATTAAACAAAAAGACTAGTTTTCCCCGTAAATTCCTTTTATTTTGTTTATATGTCAAAATAATATCCTTGCCAATGCATGACTAGCACAGGTTTGCATATGTTAACATATGTGCTGGACCATGGATATGTAGTTATCTGTGTCGGATTTTGTGGTCATCTTGCAGAGATAAATGATCATCCATACTGCATCTCATTCATGTTGGATTCATTGTGGCGACCAAGTCATGGGGATGGGTAAGTTTTTCGCATTGTTACGGATGAGTTGCTCTGCAGTAGTGTGATAATTTAACCTCGTATCGACAGGGTCATTGTTTATTAACTCCTTGCGTAGAGATAGATAGAGAGAGAGAGAGAGAGAGATAATAAAGTTACTAGTTTGCTCTCGTTCTATAACTTTTTTATATAGCTTAACCTGAACCTTTCCATCACTATATATCTTCTATATAACTAGGTTTATATATCTGGAGATTTTTAGTATATTTATGCTTCAAACCTAATCAATTTATCAAGGAAACTCTACAAAGGCAGCAGAATACTAAGTCCAGCACTCCAGCTACTAGTGTCTTGATGTGTTGTTGTTGTTGTTGTTGTTGTGTGTTGGACACACGTTTTCAGTTTTGTATATTTCTGGATAATATGAGCGATCATTATAGTGACGAGGCTACCAGGGCTAGAGACATTGCCTTAAAGATGAAAAATGATTTTTTCCCACTGTGGCAAGGACATAATACTTAAATCACAAAAGCTTTTTCCAGAGCTTGAGAGTATATATATCACACCTTCTAACATTGTGCGATATACACTGTGTGGCTGAGATAATGGAGGATGGATATATGGAGTGGTATAGAATTTTTCAAGTGGAGGTAGCAGACTCGCAGCAGATAAATCCGTCATAAAAAAATTCAATAAGCTGCTTGTTTTATTACTTCATCCAGGCAAAAATATTTTTGCTGGTGCCGGTGACGCTTTCAAGTTGACAGAAGCTAAGCAGATCGGTGCCACACTCATACATGCAGGAGTGTCCCAAAAGGATTTATTCTGCTGACTATCTAGCTCGCAGCTGATCAGGGTGTAGCTTTCCGTTGGTTAGTCTTGATTCTTATATGTTTCAACTTTCAACTCAAGAAGTCTGGATCGTTTCAACCACTGTGACACAAATAGTGATATTCAAAGGAAACTCACTCGGAAGAACAGGTTTGCCAGACAATGTCTACAGACAACAGCAAAAATATTTACTGCAAACAAAATACTTAGCACCGCCAGTTTATAAGAATTTCTTTGTGAAGCTGCTGTCAATTATTGGGATTGGATGGCGGATGGCGGATGGCACACTGATATATTTCATGCACTACTAGAAAACTTCACATCCGCCCCTTTCATAATCCTCGGACATTTTTGAACCCGATGCTAATGGAGCATCAGCACCGGGTCGAACTTCTAGGAGCGCGACGGCATGTAGGGTTGGCTGAGGGGGGCTCATTAGCACCGGGTCGTAGCAAGACCCGGTGCTAAAGGTCCCCCATCAGCACCGGGTGCGGCCACCATCCGGTGCTAGTTCACCCATGCTTATTTAGCACCGGTGGTATCTTTCAACCGGTGCTAACGAGCTCCATACGACAGCATTTTTTTATCCCCTTCTTTCTTTCAATCTCGTCTCCAATCTTATCTCTACCTCTTCTCACTTGTTTCTTCCTTCTTTTCTCTAGGCCAGAGGGCGGAGCGCTCGCGAGCAGGCGGGTGCGCTGATGCCAGAGCGCTATACAGTGTAAACGCACACCCTGTATTCTGTTTTTTATGTGAACGCACACCCTGCACACGCAGATTCTGTTTTTTTAAATTTAGGACAACAATACCCAAAATTTATGCGCTGACAACGTGAGTCCCCTATATTCTGTTTTTTTATGTTTAAGTCACACATTTGGTAGGTGCAAATTTAGTTGGAGAAAAGAAAACTATTTTGTGAGGCTCACACTTGAAACATGAGCATGCAAGGAAGTATATCACCATCCACAAAGGACGACATAGAATGAGAAAGAGGATGGTGAAGAAAAACACTCCCCGCTGAATGTCACACACACGCGCGCGCACACACACACACAACAGAAACACCACTCTCGTCATTTTCCCTCTCTCGCCGTTGCATACTGCGCATTGTGTCCAGCCCGTAGATCTACGCCGGCCAGCCTCCGCCAGGCCCTCCTCAACCCTGCCCCGAGAGCTCCGTTCTGCCCTGATCACAGTGCCCCAAGAGTGGATCGCCGCCGGCCAGTCTCGCTTCTCTCCGACGCTGAGAATTGAAGAAGCCAGCGCACGGAAAAAAGCCACCGTTCGCCGGAGGAGTAATGGTCCGAAGCCAAGAGGATAAGATCGAGCTGGAGCCGCCGCCCGCCACTGCCGTCGGGTCGTCGCCGGTAAAATTCTGAGCTTTCTTTGGTTCTTCAATTCTATAAGTTATAACTTGAATCTGAAAGAAAGAGACGCTCCCCTCACTCCCACTGATGATGAAACCCTAGTGAGCGAGGTCGAAATCTACGTGTTACCGATCTGCTGCGCCGCCCATGGCATCTGCCGCGCATCCCATTAATCCTGGCTTCCGCATGGATAAAAATGCATTTTACAGTATTATAAGATCTGCATGGAGTAATATAACTCTTTGCTTTGACACAGTATGTTCACAGTGCTGTGTACTTTAAGCTAGTGAGGCCATATAATGCCTTCCAAGTAGTACTTGTACTAACATTCTTTTTCTACTGGGCAAAGTGCAAGGCCCACTGGGCAAAGTGCAGCCATTCCTTTTCTACCCGGCAAACCCTAGGAATACACTGCCGCTAGTCTTTCCACTGTTGCAAGCAGACAGGACTGCCACCACCGCCGCCGAGATAGTAGGTCACACGCACGGCTAGAGCGAACCCTGAAATCGCAATGGTGGCACAGCCACCGCAATCCCCGCACAAGCAGCGGCCCTTCATGGTCGGAGAGAAGGTCGAGGTCAAGATGAGGAGGAGAACGAATGGGCTGGGGGACTCTTGGTTCGCAGCGACGTTGTCCGAGGTCATCGATGGGCAGAACTACGGCGCGGTTCTCGACGGCAAGAAGGTGAGGGGAAGAAGCTCCGGGTGAGTCTCGACAAGATCCGGCCGGCCGACGACACTGAGCATTTCCCGCCGGACACCGAGCTGGAGTCCCGCGCCGCTGTGGAGGCCTTCTGCCAGGGGGCGTGGTCCAAAGGAGAGGTGGTCACTACTACAGAACTCGACATCACAAACGCTCTATCACAAACGGTTCCAAGGGCTATGGGACTGGTAGCCGATGGAACCATTTGTGATGGACCATTATCACAAACCATTTATATTGAACCGTTTGTGATAATGAGTAATCGGCACCCATTATAGGTATGGCCGCCCAAACTCCTCAATAGAAACTAAGTAACCAAGTAACCATGTACCCACAACAGGTACTCCGTAGGAACTACCCGAGTGTAGCTCCCAAGTACCCCAATCAAAGGATCGGGTTGTTATCACTTGCTTCCACCGCCTAACTGCACTATACCTGCCCAAGCCCCCCGAACTCACGCCAAGAAGATCAATCTCAACTATCCCAACACATGCATAGCCTAGCATTCTCATACAGTGGATAGTAGGTAGCAAGGAAACAGGGTAATTAAATGGTAGTGCAGGCATATCATCATGCATATGAATTTGATGGAGGGGCTCTTTCATCCTCTCTAGAGCTCATTTCTCATGAAATTCAATGGAGCAACTCGAATTTAGTAGGTAGATCATTAATAACTTGCTTGAAGACACATGAAAGGCATTCTTCCATGATACTTTAGCTTGAATGGTTGCAAAATTGAGACAAATGTGATGAAAGGTCTCTTTTTTCCTCTAGGCCATTTTTCATCAATTTATTCATTGATTATCGAAATGTGTAGCTCTCATTCCATTCCAACGAGGTTAGTATCTAGCTTGCTTTGCTTACTTTCTAGAAGCTTGAATGGTTACAAAATTGAGACAAATGTGATGAAAGGTCTCTTTTTTTCCTCTAGGCCATTTTTCATCAATTTTTTCATGGATTATCGAAATGTGTAGCTCTTATTCCATTCCAACAAGGTTAGTATCTAGCTTGCTTTGCTTACTTTCTAGAAGCTTGAATGGTTGCAAAATTTAGAAGAATGTGATGAAAACTCTATTTTTTTGTCTCTAGGCCGTTTTTCATCAATTTTGTCCTCGGCTCCACTTGGTTCAATTTGGTCCTCGGCTCAATTTGATCCACTCACTTGACTCAAGGTTTGTATGTAGCGGTGCGATTGATTTGCAAATAATTTGGCATTATTATTTTTATTGGAATATTGGTTTAAGGACAAACCCATTTTGTTTGTAATAGATGGATGAACGAGGTTGGATGTACGTTGCCAGTTCAAATGACTCATTTGTCAACGGGGTTGACTCCTTTGTGAATGTTGCGAGGTCGTACCAAACAAGCGATGGATATCAATATTGTCCGTGCGTTGATTGCAAAAACCAGAAGCAGTTTCGAAACATCGAGCAGATCCGACGGCACTTGTTGTGTAGGGGTTTCATGGCAAACTACAGGGTTTGGAACAAGCATGGGGAGGAAGGTGAGAATGAAGCCACACAACCAAATGTGGTTGAGAAATTGCGGAAAACGTTCCAAGAGGCCACACGTGGTGAGAATGAAGCCACACAACCAAATGTGGTTGAGAAATTGCGGAAAACGTTCCAAGAGGCCACACGTGGTGAGAATGAAGCCACACAACCAAATGTGGTTGAGAAATTGCGGAAAACGTTCCAAGAGGCCACACGTGGTGAGAATGAAGCCACACAACCAAATGTGGTTGAGAAATTGCGGAAAACGTTCCAAGAGGCCACACGTGGTGAGAATGAAGCCACACAACCAAATGTGGTTGAGAAATTGCGGAAAACGTTCCAAGAGGCCACACGTGGTGAGAATGAAGCCACACAACCAAATGTGGTTGAGAAATTGCGGAAAACGTTCCAAGAGGCCACACGTGGTGAGAATGAAGCCACACAACCAAATGTGGTTGAGAAATTGCGGAAAACGTTCCAAGAGGCCACACGTGGTGAGAATGAAGCCACACAACCAAATGTGGTTGAGAAATTGCGGAAAACATTCCAAGAGGCCACACGTGGTGAGAATGAAGCCACACAACCAAATGATACGGGAAATGTCGACCATGGATCATTCATGGATAACTTTGCAGAGACATTAGCAGATGATGATGTGATGGATGGCATTGACCAGATGATACGTGATGGTGAGCCAGAATGCCTTGATGCGAAGAATTTAAAGAAGCTAGAGCAGATGAGGTAGGATGCCAAAACTCCTTTGTACCATGGCTGCAGCATGTCCAAGCTTGAAGCTGACCTCTTGCTACTGGAGTTGAAGTCATCTAATGGCCTATCGGACACAGGCTTTGATAGTTTGTTGGATCTTTTGGGGAAGATGCTTCCAAGCCCGATTGGGTTGCCTAAGAACACGTATGAGGCGAAGCAAATGATATGTCCAATGGGGCTTGAGGTACAGAAAATCCATGCATGTCCAAAAGATTGCATCCTGTATCGTGGCGACTATAAGGATTTGGATGCATGCCCAGTGTGCGAAAGTTCGAGGTACAAGTCCGAGTCAGCTATACGTATGACATGTGACAGGAATAAAAGGCCACCCGCTAAGGTCGTATGGTATTTCCCCGTAATTCCTCGATTGAAGCGGCTATTTGCTAACCCGAAGACGGCAAAGCTTATGCGTTGGCATGAATAAGAGCATTTGAAAGATGGAAAGCTTAGGCGTCCGGCAGATGGTTCACAGTGGAGGGCTATTGATTATCATTTCAAGAAAACATTCTCAAATGAGATCAGGAACGTAAGGTTCGGCTTGAGTACGGATGGGATGAATCCTTTTAACATGGTTAGCAGCAAACACAGCACCTGGCCCGTCTCTCTTTGCATATACAACCTTCCCCCTTGGTTGTGTATGAAGCGGACCTACATTATGATGCCTTTGCTGATCCAAGGGCCAAAGCAGCCTGGAAATGATATTGATGTGTATCTAGAGCCATTGGTGGATGACCTGCTTTCGTTGTGGAATGAAGGTGTGAAGGTTTGGGATGAATACAAGCGAGAACACTTCACATTAAAAGGAATGTTGTTCGTAACAATAACTGACCTACCCGGCCTTGGTTGCCTATCAGGCCAGGTTACAAAGGGCTATAATGGTTGTGTGGTTTGTGTCGATGACACTGACGCTAGATGGTTGAACAAAAGCAAGAAGATGGTCTACATGGGGCATCGTAGGTTCCTTCGTCGAGACCACCCATATCGTTGGAACAAGAAATCCTTTGATGGTACAATTGATAACCGCTTGCCTCCGAAGTACCGCAACGGGAGTGAGATATACAAAATAGTGAGCAAAGTTGAAGTGGTTTTTGGAAAGGGAAAAGGAAGTGTACACGCACCAACCAGTTCCATATGGAAAAAGAACTCTTTGTTGTGTAGACTTCCTTATTGGAAAATCTTGAATGTCCGCCACGCATTGGATGGCATGCACCTAACTAAGAATGTGGCTGAGAGCACACTCAGCACGTTAATGGTGGCCAAGTGGAAAGGAAAAGACTCCTTGGAAGCTCGACAGGACTTAGAAGAGATGGGAGTCAGGCCAGAACTACACCCTATTATACAACCTGATGGGAAGAAGAAACTTCCGGTTGCTGCATGGACACTGGGTGACCAAGAGAAAAAGAAGATTTGTAAATTCTTTGATGAACTTAAAGTGCCAACCGGATACTCCTCCAGCATTAGAAGGCTGGTGAATAAAAAAGAGATAAAATTCAACATGAGCTGCTTGAAGGCCCATGACTGTCATGTTATCATGACTCAACTGCTTCCAGTTGCTCTAAGGGGTGTGCTCCCAACTAAGGTCTGAGATCCTCTCATAAAGTTGTGCTCTTTCTTCAATGTAATCTCGCATAAGGTCATAGATCCGACCACGCTAGACAAGCTTCAAGAAAACCTGATCCATACTATAACTAGGCTCGAGATGCATTTCCCACCAACATTTTTTGATATGTCGGTGCATCTGCTTACTCACTTGGTCGCTCAGATAAGATCCCTTGGACCAATGTTTTTGCATCAGATGTTTCCTTTCGAGAGGTTAATGAGTGTTCTTCAGAAGTACGTTAGAAACAGATTCAGACCGGAGGGTTGCATGGCTGCTGGATGGGAGACAGAGGAGGCGGTTGAGTTTTGCACGTACTATTTGGATCTACAACCTGTTGGTGTCCCTGTATCACGTCATGAGGGAAGGCTAGGTGGGAGAGGAACGATCGGCCGGCGGCGGGTACTTGTCAAAGATATTGATGCTTTCAGGCAAGCCCATTACACTGTTCTACAACAAGCATCCGTAGTTGCCCCATATATTGCTATGCACGTGAAAGAACTACATGAGCAGAACAGTGGACGGTCAGAATCTTGGGTCCAGAAAAGACATAGAGAAACCTTTGCCGACTGGTTGAGATTAAAATTGTGTGGCGCTGAAACCGGGAGTAGTGAGCTCGATTTGTTGGTCATTGGACCATCAAGTACATTGACCACGTTCCAAGGATATGACATAAATGCATACACATTCTACATGAGAAAGCAAGATGAAAAGAGTGTCAACCAAAATAGAGGAGTTCGTATTGATGCTTACGACAGCAATCAATGGATTCAGTCATACTATGGTTTCGTTGAAGAGATATGGGAGCTAGATTACGGGCCACGATTGAAGATCCCTCTATTCCGGTGCCAGTGGGTCAGACTTCCCAAGGGGGTCTTCGAGGACGAGTACGGAATGACTGTCGTCGATCTTAAAAACACCGGGTACAGAGACGAACCATTTGTTTGGGCTAAGGGTGTAGTGCAAGTCTTCTACGCAATGGACCTCGCTCATCATGGAAAGCACGTCGTCCTCCAGGGCAAAAGGAAGATCGTCGGTGTTGAAGATAGAACCGAGGAAGAATGGAATGGATTCCATGACATGCCTCCGCTTGGGCTGGATGTCAACCTTCCCGTGTTAGAAGCAGTTGATCATTTTACCAAGCTGGCATTGGTAAAATAGACAGGGAATAACAAAACTCGCAAGTCAGATTTCGAGCGTACCTTGTCCAAAAGGGCGACACATTCCTTAAGCAAGGAAGTGTTCCAACAATCCGCTGCGCAAAGGGAGGAAGCAGCTAAGAAGAAATTCCTCAAAGAAACCGGTCTCTTAACACAACAACTACATATGTTGCAACAAGACACCGATCAAGTAGATCTGCCACTCGCGCCACTCGTGCCACCAAAATGGTCGTTTGTGTTGGGGAACGACTTGGTTCGCCCAGATGAGGTCGATGGTCTACTGACGAGGTTGAGGCAACTGCATCAATGCTACAAAGCTCAAGGGGGTTCTGAACAATTTGGGGTCAGGTACCCAATCGAATGGTTCGGCAAGCACGACGAGAAAATCTCTCATTTCATACTGTGGATTGAGTTTCGTAATCTATATGAGTTGTTCCAATGAGAATACCTCGATGTCAGCATGCTCTTCCTTTGATGCTTGTAAGTATCATAACTAAATCTCTTCCATTATTTTGTTGATGACATAAACTCTCATAAGTTATCTTTCTGTAGGATGGAGGCCCACAACTATAGGCGAAGAGGGATATGTAAAGATGTAGCCTTCTTGGACCCGGTCGCGATAAATGAGAAGTCCTTGCATAACGTTGACACCAGCCGTTATCTGTTCACTGCTTTCTGCGCGCTGAGAGAGAAAGATCGCATACTTATACCGTACAACTGCGCGTAAGTGTGTTAGTGTGTTCCTAGTTACACGCATCTATACAATAACATGGATCATTTTTCTGTTTTCTAACATGTGTGAAATGATTACAGACATCATTATGTTCTATTTGATATCTCCCTTTTACGGAGCCACATAAGGGTTTACGACTCATTAAGAAGGCCTCGATCATTCATCCAGTCAGTGCTTGATTTGCTTGACGGGTAGGTATTTAATGTTGTGTTGGTTCGTTCTATCGAGTCGTATTATGTTTGATTTCATCAACCCAATCTCAATTACTATTTAATGTTGTTTAGCATATTCGGAATGTACTGTAAAAGACACCCGGGGATGCATAGACCTTTTTGGAAAAGCTTCACCGTAGATGAAGCCAAGTGGATTAAAAGACAGCCACCGGGTACCATCCTTTGCGGGTTCTATGCAATTCACTACATCCACCTCTACAGTGGAGATGACTTTACCGCATTAGAGGAGATGGTTCGTACTAATCTAGCAATCTAATCATGACTTTTGTGTTCTGAACATATTTTTGAAACCATATGCTAATGCATTCCTTTGATTCGAATGTTGTTTGTGCAGGAAAATGAAATAGGTGGTGAGGAGATGCTTGCAGGAGAGGTACTGGCACTCCAAGAACAACTAGCTGGGTTCATTATGGATGAAATTGTGAGCGAAAATGGCGAGTTTAATATAATGAAGATCTAAGACACATGGTATACGTAGAACTTTTAGACTCTTTGGACTTTTAATAAGTTTCGAATTTGGTTTAAGTTCAAAACTTGTCAAATATTGTTGAATTGTGCTTGTGATGTGAATATGTGATATCTTTGAGCTCTATATATGTGCCTGTGATGTGTATATGTGCTGTATATGTGATTGTGATGTGTGTATGGGCTGTATATGTGCAGTATACGGTCTATATATAAAAAACTGAAAAAAGAAAATCACAAACGACATCACAAACGGTTTGTATCACGAGTCGTTTGTGATGTACCAGACATCACAAACGGTTTGTATCACGACCCGTTTGTGATGTCTGGTACATCACAAACGGTTTGTGAGACAAACCGTTTGTGATGCTCCACGTCACAAACGGTTCAGGAACGGTTTGTGATGCCGCGGGCATCACAAACGACATGTCACAAACGATTCCCAAAACCGTTTGTGATAGGGCTTGGGAACCGTTTGTGATAGCGGATGCTGGAGTAGTGGGTGCGCCGTGGTGACGAGGGCAACCACGGCAAGTACCTGGTGATGGTCGGGAGCAAGAAGAGGAGGGCCACCCAGCAGCAGCCTGAGACCATGGAGCTCTAGGACCTGGCCGCCGGCGAGCTGCTGTCAGGTATAATGCCTAAGAAGAAACCAGTTTCGTTGGTGATTTCATTTCATGTTTCTTTTTTTGGGGCCATGTATATGGATGATTTATTATCTTGTTAACACGCCTTTGGGCCCGGCACACGGCAAAGCCTACCGCCGCCGTTAACGGTTGTCAGCCTGGGCTGGGCTTTGCTATGGGCCACGTGGGCACACGGCAAAGCCTGTCAGTGTGCCCGATAAAAAGCACATGGCATGACCGGTAACCTTTGCCGGCTGACGTTTGCCGTGTGCTGTTTGCCGTGTGTGGCACACACGCCTTTACCGTGTGTCTTTGGTACATATGGTTAGGGATGAAATCGGTCGGAAACGATCGAAAATTTTCATTATCATTTCCTAACCATATTTTTTTACTCGGAAACAAAAACGGAAACGATAAGTTCGGAAACGATAGCGATAACGGAACAATCGGTATAGGTATATCGAAAACGGAAACGTCGAAAACCTCAAATCGAAAACTTTATAGACCAATTTCAACAACCAACATTACTACATATTTATATATCATTTATGCATGTACATTAAAAGATAAAAAACAATGAAGCTATATAGGGTGTGGGGATTCATTTTCATTTGCGACAAAGAAAATTTTAGGTGAAGTTGAAGGGGTAGCTATGCATTTTGGGCCTCAATGATTTAACTGGGCCGAATTTGGAATTCCATCGAAAAATTTCCGATTAATTTGGTCGATAGAGCTATTCGACGGTATAAATCCAGTATCGTTTCCGTATCATTTTCCGACGTGTATCGTTTCCGTTTCATCAGAACGGAAAAATCTCGAAAACGAAGCTCGGTCGATCGGGAATTTCCGTAATCGTATTCATCCCTACATATGGTAAACTAGGAGAATCCGGTAGTGATAGCACATATTCTTTCAGATACCTGGGACAGCCTGTTGCCAGACTGGAGATCTCTCAGAAGTTGATCGAGCTGGGAATTTATTTGTTACGTGCTGTAAAATTTTAAATGCCATGCAGCAATGAGTATCACCGCGCGCACCAACGACGAGCTGGCCGGAGCGTCGCCTGTCTACCTCGACGCACAAATACAGAAGGAACGCGCCCCGCCCTCTCGTGCTCTCGTCATTTCCCCTCTCTACTGTTAGAGTTAAACATACGTTGGTGTGTGGGTGTCCAGATCGTTGATGTGTTCACGTTCTGGCTGCCTGTTAGCTTGTGTTGAGTCGTGGTGTATCCATGGCGTGTAAGTCCAGTCCGTGTACGTGTGTGCGTCACGGTGTTCATGTTTTGTTAGTTGCATGCGTAGGTAGTTGAGCAACTGGTGGCTTGCGAACAGCTCGGAGGATGGCCGATTCGTGCGGATGAGCGTGTGGCGCATGCACGAGTGGAGGCCGGGTCTTCAGGAGCTAGTGCGTGCGTGCGCGAGTGCCGGCCGCAGGGCAGTTGCATGCTAGGCGCTGCAGCTATAAAACGTGATGTAATCTCTTCCGTTCGTTTTTGAGCCGAGAGGAATAATACAAGCCAAGATACATGCCGTAGTGGCGGCAGCGGCGTTGGTCGCCGGCGGGGCGTTCGGCGCCCCGTGGCAGGCGTTCGTCGCCCACCAAATCGAGTGTCTTGCGTTTCTGTTGATTGTTCGTCGATCCTCGGTTCCAACATCCACCAGAGTGGTCCCCTAAATCTACGCCAGCCGCCAGGCCTCCGCCCCGCCGCCGGAGCCGAGGTCCGTCCTGCTACGCCCGGCCGCCGCGGCGCACGCCGGAGCAGAGAGGACCGAGAGCGCTGCTGGCTGGCGAGACACCACGGAGTCCAGACTCCAAACAAGATCGAGGAGCTCGGGAGCGGCGCCACCGGCCGGTAAAAGCCCATCTATATGTTTTTTGTTTCTGTATTATATTCCTGATCGAGGGAAGCTGAAAGAGACCACGGCAGTAGTGCCAGCGCCACTCACTCCCTCTGAATCCTTAGCGCACCCATGCCCCGTCTCCTGCTCCCGTGCGCCCTCCCATTTTTGACCTTGCTTAGCTTATTTGTCTGTGCTTCGGCACAGCAAAGCTTGAACGTTCAGGCCGCGTAAGGCATGAGACATCCCTGGCTGCTGAACTTGTTCTGCTTGGCGGCTCTTCGAAATGCATTTATGTGCACCAAATTAAACGCACCTCAGCCTAGAGGCTCTCATGTCACGAGTGTCGCTCCTGAAATAAAACTGGTACACAAGTGTATCAGCTAGGGTGTTATAAGGTATCCATGGGATATCGGTGGGATAATGTTTTAATTTCACTCCACTCACTAACATATTCAGTTGCGATAGTTCGGCTAGATAGTTGACTCAGTTAAGAAATAGAAACTTCATTCAACATGTTGATGTAACACAGCAGAACAACAGCAATATTCTAGAGCATTTCTGCACTACAAATGTGTCCAAAACACAATAGAGCATGTGTGGAAGCAACATATAGAATCTGGATAGAATAAAAAGCAAGAATTCACATCCAAGCATTACTATTGCAATGAACATGCATCTAAAACATTTAAATAGAAAAGCGTGTGCACATATATTGGTACTCCCATCGAACAATACTCCAACAATAATCCACCCTCCAAACCTCACCAAGCAAACTGCTTCAACTAAGTCATTTGAACCCAATTGATAAAGAATCAATTTAAGAATAGAAATACAAAATATTGACCATACTAAAAATAGTTTATAGCTTCAAGTAGGATAAGAAATGAGAGATACTTCATATTTATGGCACAAAATTACAGATGCAGTGGTATAATGCCATGCATGGCTTCACTTTTGCTCACACATCCCAAGATAGGAAGTGAGGCTGCAACCGCATTGCTCTATATCAACGTGTATTGTTGTACTAGTACTTACCGCACCAATATGACTACAATTTCTTCACATGTATGTACAACAAGGTGATGCATATACTAGACTGCAATGCATGAACTTGGTCGCCGTGTAGATTGTTGATATGCCTTGCAGATGTCAGGAGTCAATTCCTCTCTTTGTGTTCTGAGCAGCAGCTCTTAGCTTTGTAGTAGCTTTGACATTATTTCTTTGTTCTACAATGCAAAGTATGGAGCATTTGTGTCGGTTGCCTTCTAACTGGTTCACTGCTACTTATATGCATTTGCATGAGGCAGCAGCTATGAAAATGTATGGAGTAATATTGCCCTGATACATACTGTTTTTTTTGTCAGTTTTACCACTAGAAACTATAAATGGAACTTACTGGTTATTTTAACTTAATTTTTGTAAATTATCTTTGTATCCTTGTAAAGCACTATTAGAGAACAATGGAGTATACAAAAGAATTGCAGATTGTCCTTTGCATTTTTCTTCAGAAAAAAACATTGCATCCTTGTTCTGGTAGGCACATAATTCATTTTCCCCCTTATGCTGGGTAGTGCTTGTAGTCTAACTCTCAGCATACAAAATATACTGAAGACTCTCATTTGCAATGTAAAAGCGTTTGTTTTGATAGGAATGTATACACGGCATGATATTCCATGGCTTCACTTCTGCTCACACATCCCAAGATAGGAAGTGAGGCTGCAACCGCATTGCTCTATATCAACGTGTATTGTTGTACTAGTACTTACCGCACCAATATGACTACAATTTCTTCACATGTATGTACAACAAGGTGATGCATATACTAGACTGCAATGCATGAACTTCACAGATACATCAAAATTCATATCTGAAAGCATAATGCCGCCACAAATGGAACGACATAATTCAATACAGAGACAATTTTTAGATTTCGGCTATGGCCACCGGTTTCTCCATCAGGGGTTATGCGGAGAGCATGAGGGACAAGACATCAGAAGATTTCAAACCATTTGCCAAAGGTGCCAAAGATCTGCCGCGAAAAGGTATCATAGAAAAGGTATTACATAGAATATCATAAACATCCAGCATTTGGACATCATGCACATGTTGCAAGGAAAAGAAAAGGTATTCCATAGAATATCTAAATCGTGACATTTTTGCCTTCACTGGGTCAATGTGACACAGGTGCAGCCAAACATGGAGACTTCAAAGAACTAAGTTGAATTACATTATGCAGCCTAATAATGTCAGAGGACAAATTCAACATGTGGATGTAACACAGCAGAACAGCAGCAATATTCTAGAGCGTTACTGCACTACACATGTGTCCAAAACACAATAGAGCAGAGTAGATGACCAAGAAGATCATGGAGACATGGCATGGACCAAAGGGCGGCCAAGTGAAATGAATGCCCATTTAACAACAAGTTTGAGTCTACCTCCGAATTCAGGAGCATGACGAACTAAATTCGACACCCATATCACATTCAGACTCCATTTTGAACCTTCTACCTATGTATGAAAATAAATTCTTCTAACAAATCTTGTAAAATAAAATATTGAATCAATTCTGTTTCAGAATGGGTGGATAAATGTACAAGGGTAGAGTCGTGTTATTTCCATCACTACGGCAAAGAGCGTATAACACTCGGCAAAGGCTTTGCCAAGTGCCACCCTTGGCATAGAGCGAGATAGATAGATAGATAGATAAATTGGAGAAATAGATTACCACAAGAGGAAATAGATTAATTGGGATTCAATAGGGCAATGTTCATTCTTCTGTTCATGTTGTCTGTGTATGAAGAAACATAAATTGCAGTATCCTTGGCTTGGATTGGAGTGAGATGAATATTCTGATTCATTATCATGGGTTGGGCACTAAGAAAATTTAGACTAGTTTAACTATCAATAGTGCACTTTTCTTTGTTAAATTAAAATGAATTGTTCACTGTGAAATGTGCATGTCAGTACTCCATTCTTGGTAAATTGTTTATATTTCACCTTGCTTGAGGGGCACTTGCACAGTAATTGAACTTTACTAGCTCCCTGTTTATTTGGTTCGAGGCAGATGATTTATTTGGTTCGAGGCAGATGAGTGCAAGTTTAGCATGTAGATTCTTATCTTACTAAAATAGTACTTTACAGAGGCTTTGAGGCTTTCTTTTGAACTGCAGAGTCTTCACTATCTGAGTGGTGTCATGAATGTCAGTGCCTTCTACTAGTGTCATGAACAGCTCAATGCCGATCACCAGGGCCTCCTCACCAACAACGATAGCTTCCGGGCACAGGTAGCTGCCTATTCACTTGTCTTGCAATAATTAATCAATTTTTATTCAGTTTCATCGATTACTATATATATAGCTTATTGATGGTTATTGGCTTGCCAGTGATTAGCTTCTAGAAGTGCAGGTAATTAGCTTGGTCGCCGCGTAGATTGTTGATATGCCTTGCAGATGTCAGGAGTCAATTCCTCTCTTTGTGTTCTGAGCAGCAGCTCTTAGCTTTGTAGTAGCTTTGACATTATTTCTCAGCCTAATAATGTCAGAGGACAAATTCAACATGTGGATGTAACACAGCAGAACAGCAGCAATATTCTAGAGCGTTACTGCACTACACATGTGTCCAAAACACAATAGAGCATGTGGAAGCAACATATAGAATCTGGATAGAATAAAAAGCAAGAATTCACATCCAAGCATTACTCTTGCAATGAACATGCATCTAAAACATTTAAATAGAAAAGTGTGTGCACATATATTGCTACTCCCATAGAACAATAATCCTCCCTTCAAACCTCACCAAGCAAACTGCTTCAACTAAGTCATTTGAACCCAGTTGATAAAGAATCAATTTAAGAATAGAAATACGAAATATTGAACATACTAAAAATAGTGTATAGCTTCAAGTAGGACAAGAAATGAGAGATACTTCATAATGCCATGCATGGCTTCACGTACTTCTGCTCACACATCCCAAGATAGGAAGTGAGGCTGCAACCGCATTGCTCTATATCAACGTGTATTGTTGTACTAGTACTTACCGCACCAATATGACTACAATTTCTTCACATGCATGTACAACAAGGTGATGCATATACTAGACTGCAATGCATGAACTTCACAGATACATCAAAATTCATATCTGAAAGCATAATGCCGCCACAAATGGAACGACATAATTCAATACAGAGACAATTTTTAGATTTCGGCTATGGCCACCGGTTTCTCCATCAGGGGTTATGCGGAGAGCATGAGGGACAAGACATCAGAAGATTTCAAACCATTTGCCAAAGGTGCCAAAGATCTGCCGCGAAAAGGTATCATAGAAAAGGTATTACATAGAATATCATAAACATCCAGCATTTGGACATCATGCACATGTTGCAAGGAAAAGAAAAGGTATTCCATAGAATATCTAAATCGTGACATTTTTGCCTTCACTGGGTCAATGTGACACAGGTGCAGCCAAACATGGAGACTTCAAAGAACTAAGTTGAATTACATTATGCAGCCTAATAATGTCAGAGGACAAATTCAACATGTGGATGTAACACAGCAGAACAGCAGCAATATTCTAGAGCGTTACTGCACTACACATGTGTCCAAAACACAATAGAGCATGTGGAAGCAACATATAGAATCTGGATAGAATAAAAAGCAAGAATTCACATCCAAGCATTACTCTTGCAATGAACATGCATCTAAAACATTTAAATAGAAAAGTGTGTGCACATATATTGCTACTCCCATAGAACAATAATCCTCCCTTCAAACCTCACCAAGCAAACTGCTTCAACTAAGTCATTTGAACCCAGTTGATAAAGAATCAATTTAAGAATAGAAATACGAAATATTGAACATACTAAAAATAGTGTATAGCTTCAAGTAGGACAAGAAATGAGAGATACTTCATAATGCCATGCATGGCTTCACGTACTTCTGCTCACACATCCCAAGATAGGAAGTGAGGCTGCAACTGCATTGCTCTATATCAACGTGTGTTGTTGTACTAGTACTTACCGCACCAATATGACTACAATTTCTTCACATGCATGTACAACAAGGTGATGCATATACTAGACTGCAATGCATGAACTTCACAGATACATCAAAATTCATATCTGATGAAAAGTATAGGATTGCTAGTAGCAAAGCTATAAAGGAATTTCATCTTGAACCAGGATCTTTGGTTTGGTTATATTTGAGAAAGGATATGTTTTCTGAGCTGAGAAAGTCAAAATTGATGCCTTGAGTCGATGATCCTTTTAAAATCATTGAGAAAATAAATGGCAATGCATATAAACTTGAGTTTCCTTCCGAGTTTGGGGTTCGTCTCACCTTTTACATTGCAGATTTGAAGCCATACTTGCGAGAAGAAGATGATATTGAGTTGAGGACGACTCCACTTCAAGTGGGGGGATGACGAGGACATCACTCCATTGGATGTACACACAACACCTTCAGTAGTTTTACAAGGTCCAATTACTAAAGGTGGCGCATGACGATTGAATCAATAGGTGAGCTTGTTCCCAAGTCAACAAGTAGTTAATTTTGAGGACCCTTTGCTACTCAATGATGTTATTGTACTCAGTAATAAAAGGAGTGGACCAGGAAGATCATGGAGAGAAGGCGTGGACAAGCTAGGTGCGTCCAAGTGAGGTGGAGGCCCATTCAACTAGTTCACTTGTTGTACTTAGTAATAAAGTAGATGACCAAGAAGATCATGGAGACATGGCATGGACCAAAGGGCGGCCAAGTGAAATGAATGCCCATTTAACAACAAGTTTGAGTCTACCTCCGAATTCAGGAGCATGACGAACTAAATTCGACACCCATATCACATTCAGACTCCATTTTGAACCTTCTACCTATGTATGAAAATAAATTCTTCTACCAAATCTTGTAAATTAAATATTGAATCAATTCTGTTTCAGGATGGGTGGAGAAATGACCAAGGCTAGTATAGGGTTATTTCCATCACTACGGCAAAGAGCGTATAACACTCGGCAAAGGCTTTGCCAAGTGCCACCCTTGGCATAGAGCGAGATAGATAGATAGATAGATAAATTGGAGAAATAGATTACCACAAGAGGAAATAGATTAATTGGGATTCAATAGGGCAATGTTCATTCTTCTGTTCATGTTGTCTGTGTATGAAGAAACATAAATTGCAGTATCCTTGGCTTGGATTGGAGTGAGATGAATATTCTGATTCATTATCATGGGTTGGGCACTAAGAAAATTTAGACTAGTTTAACTATCAATAGTGCACTTTTCTTTGTTAAATTAAAATGAATTGTTCACTGTGAAATGTGCATGTCAGTACTCCATTCTTGGTAAATTGTTTATATTTCACCTTGCTTGAGGGGCACTTGCACAGTAATTGAACTTTACTAGCTCCCTGTTTATTTGGTTCGAGGCAGATGATTTATTTGGTTCGAGGCAGATGAGTGCAAGTTTAGCATGTAGATTCTTATCTTACTAAAATAGTACTTTACAGAGGCTTTGAGGCTTTCTTTTGAATTGCAGAGTCTTCACTATCTGAGTGGTGTCATGAATGTCAGTGCCTTCTACTAGTGTCATGAACAGCTCAATGCCGATCACCAGGGCCTCCTCACCAACAACGATAGCTTCCGGGCACAGGTAGCTGCCTATTCACTTGTCTTGCAATAATTAATCAATTTTTATTCAGTTTCATCGATTACTATATATATAGCTTATTGATGGTTATTGGCTTGCCAGTGATTAGCTTCTAGAAGTGCAGGTAATTAGCTTGGTCGCCGTGTAGATTGTTGATATGCCTTGCAGATGTCAGGAGTCAATTCCTCTCTTTGTGTTCTGAGCAGCAGCTCTTAGCTTTGTAGTAGCTTTGACATTATTTCTTTGTTCTACAATGCAAAGTATGGAGCATTTGTGTCGGTTGCCTTCTAACTGGTTCACTGCTACTTATATGCATTTGCATGAGGCAGCAGCTATGAAAATGTATGGAGTAATATTGCCCTGATACAAACTGTTTTTTTGGTCAGTTTTACCACTAGAAACTATAAATGGAACTTACTGGTTATTTTAACTTAATTTTTGTAAATTATCTTTGTATCCTTGTAAAGCACTATTAGAGAACAATGGAGTATACAAAATGAATATCATGCCGTGTATACATTCCTATCAAAACAAACGCTTTTACATTGCAAATGAGAGTCTTCAGTATATTTTGTATGCTGAGAGTTAGACTACAAGCACTACCCAGCATAAGGGGGAAAATGAATTATGTGCCTACCAGAACAAGGATGCAATGTTTTTTCTGAAGAAAAATGCAAAGGACAATCTGCAATTCTTTTGTATACTCCATTGTTCTCTAATAGTGCTTTACAAGGATACAAAGATAATTTACAAAAATTAAGTTAAAATAACCAGTAAGTTCCATTTATAGTTTCTAGTGGTAAAACTGACCAAAAAAACAGTTTGTATCAGGGCAATATTACTCCATACATTTTCATAGCTGCTGCCTCATGCAAATGCATATAAGTAGCAGTGAACCAGTTAGAAGGCAACCGACACAAATGCTCCATACTTTGCATTGTAGAACAAAGAAATAATGTCAAAGCTACTACAAAGCTAAGAGCTGCTGCTCAGAACACAAAGAGAGGAATTGACTCCTGACATCTGCAAGGCATATCAACAATCTACACGGCGACCAAGCTAATTACCTGCACTTCTAGAAGCTAATCACTGGCAAGCCAATAACCATCAATAAGCTATATATATAGTAATCGATGAAACTGAATAAAAATTGATTAATTATTGCAAGACAAGTGAATAGGCAGCTACCTGTGCCCGGAAGCTATCGTTGTTGGTGAGGAGGCCCTGGTGATCGGCATTGAGCTGTTCATGACACTAGTAGAAGGCACTGACATTCATGACACCACTCAGATAGTGAAGACTCTGCAGTTCAAAAGAAAGCCTCAAAGCCTCTGTAAAGTACTATTTTAGTAAGATAAGAATCTACATGCTAAACTTGCACTCATCTGCCTCGAACCAAATAAATCATCTGCCTCGAACCAAATAAACAGGGAGCTAGTAAAGTTCA